>OLKM01000651.1:172309-184809 GCA_900291075.1 Melanogrammus aeglefinus | reverse complement strand
TTGTGGCTGAATACACACACACACACACACACACACACACACACACACACACACACACACACACACACACACACACACACACACACACACACACACACACACACATGCACACATACGCACGCACACACGCGAACACCAGCACAAACATATGCACACGCAGGCACACACACACACACACACAAAAGTCTGTACAAATTGGCAGTTTTTCCAGCGATGCATGACTTCTGGATTTTGTTGTGTGAATTCATTTCTCTGCATCTCTTCTATCTGGTGGTGATTCTGTGGAAGGCCGTGACAGTAATTGCAGTGCGGGGGAATCGTTACCCAAGACAGCATGAATAAGATGAAGTAATGAGCGCCAGCCTCAGAGCCCAGCAGAGCGTTGATCAATACCATTAAACAATGTGCACTCTGAGCCGGGCTGCGTTCGAGAGCTCCCACACTCAGACGGATGTTCCTCGCAGCACTAATGGCTTTGAACTGGGGCCTCCATTACCATGTATAAAACGCTGCTTATTAACATAATCAAATCTCTGTCTGTGTGTTTTTTGTGCGTCGGAGATAATATGAAAAGACAGGAGGTTACTAATGTAATTAAGGGTGTGCTATAATTACTATCCCCTGGTCACATGACCTCTCCTTAAAACAAAGCTGAATAAACACTCCTATTAGCCTGGCTGTTGTGACGAGCATCCCTGGACCCCTTCTTTACATGCGGTCCCGTGTGTCCGTATGCTAACAACATGTCTGTCCGCGCTTTGACAAAGTTGTTATCGAGCAGCAGGAATACAGCATCCCCGAACAATGTCTTGTATCGAAACAAAAACAAGTATACCAGTGTGTATTTAACCAGTGTACCAGTGTGTATTTAACCAGTGTACCAGTGTGTATTTAACCAGTGTACCAGTGTGTATTTAAGTATGTCAAAGTATGTCAAATACTGTTTGTGTGACATACTCTGTATTTCTGCACATCCTCTAAATAAATACCTTCGAATTTGAATTTGAATTTGAATTAATAGCACATACGGAAACAACAACCAGTAATATCACGTACGAAAACTGGAAATATCCACCCCGAAACAACAGCCGTTAATAGCATGTATCGAAACAACAAAAAACAGTAATAACACATATGAGAACAGCAACGCGTCGAAGATCGGACGCAAAGCAGCCACTTTGTGTTCTTTGAGAATCTCAAGGCTGGGAGAATGAGGGGTTCAGCCTGGAGCAGCCGCGACGTGATCATGATCAGGGTTTAATTACTAACAGTTTAATTTGCATCTCGGGGCTCTATTCATCACATCCATCTCGCCTCGCAGGCCCTCTCCCCCATATGCCCCATAAATAAATAAGGGGCTAAAAGAGATTCTGAGGCCCGGGAAATTATTATTATTTCACTTTTACAATTACAAGGGTATTAAATGGATATTGTATTGATTGCTTTACCCTTTTGGATCAAGGTCATATGAAAATGTAATAAAAAAGGCGATGATAATTCCTGCTGAGCCATGAAATTTGATATTCAATAGTGGGCCTTTGGTTGAATATCTTAAAGCCATAAAAACAACTGTACACAATCGCGTTTTTTTGTTTTTGTTTTTTTCAGTACAGCAATCTTCAAAAGCATTATTCCATCCAGCGTTTCGGAATAACTTAAGCTGCCTGCTGAAAGTAGTTTCCCCTGAATTTGTGTTCATAAACAAATGAAAACATTTCTATTGTTCGTGACAAAACAGAAATGCTTGTTCTGTGAGAGCCCTGAAGCATAACCTCAGAAGAAACTGCTTCCTAAGCTACTCAGCACTATGTCCCTGTTTGTGTTTAGCTTGCACATTAGCATAGAAATGTGCACAAGCTCATGTAATTGTCCCTTCTTTCTTTTACACTTTGATTATGAGTCATTCAAAAGTGTAAATGCATGATATAGAATCAGGTGAGCTAATCGGATCACTGGGTTTGGGTTGAATGATCGGTGACTTCATTTCCTGCCACCCTGTGAAGTAGAATTGAATAAATTATAAGAAATTATTTTAAAATGATGACAGCTGCATGGTTCATTGTACAGAGAATAAAACAATAGGTTCTAAATAATGATTCTATCCCTTTTCAGATGTGTCACTCAGATGTTTAATAGCACCTAATCGTAAACCGTTCTAAAAGGAAAGACATCTCAGTACACTCGCCGACCTGCCAGCTTGAATCTGAATATAAACTGTAGTAGTTCTTCACTCTGCTTAGCTGGTGCTGTGCTGACATCACTGCTCTGTGACATCACACATATAGAAACATATCAGTTGGAGTTTAAAAGAGTTTATCGTACCTTAGAGACATAGCGGCACTAAATGGCTCTAAGCTACGCACACATAGCTGGGCTATTTTGCACGTTGTACTTTGAACTACGTGCTAGCTGCATATGTAAAAGTTTATACTGTACATGTTTTATGTTAATTTTACAACAAAGCTGAATCTTAGTT
The DNA here is from genome assembly GCA_900291075.1 of Melanogrammus aeglefinus. Lineage (NCBI taxonomy): Eukaryota > Metazoa > Chordata > Actinopteri > Gadiformes > Gadidae > Melanogrammus > Melanogrammus aeglefinus. Next base: position 182,333 of record OLKM01000651.1, on the reverse strand, counting down.
CGTCTAATATTCATCTAATAAGTACAAAAATCTTGAGTCAGTGCTGATTACCACTGCATCTACACAGATTCTGTCCACACACACACACACACACACACACACACACACACACACACACACACACACACACACACACACACACACACACACACACACACACACACACACACACACACACACACACACACGTCCTCTGCGGGGGGAGGGGGGCTTACCCTCCAGAAAACCTTCCCCCGCTCCTTCATCCCCGGTTTTCAGGAATCAGACTCTATCGTGACACTCCGTCCTAGCGCCCGGAAATATATATCCACCACCCGTCCAAAAGGAACCTTTCCCATCAATGGCGGCTCAACCCAACTCCTCCTCTGTGCTCGGCAGCAGCCCCTGTGATAGGTTAATCCCTGTATCACACAACAGCACCAGTTCAGTAAGCAGCTTAAGAGGACACATTAGAAACCACACAATGACCCGCTAATGGTGTTACATTCCTCCCAAGCATTAGGAGCTATCTTTGTCACATTTATCTTATAATGAGATCTGTCAATCGGAGGGGTGGTGTCGGTGGTGCTGGTGGTGTTGGTGGAGGGGGAGGGAGGGGGGGGGGGGGGTGGGCAAGGACGTAGATATTTCCACATAATAAATAATGACCTAGAAAAGAGAGGGAAAACAAACCTTGGTCCCTCTGCCGTGATGTGTTTTCTTAGCAGGCGACGCGCGGGCAGCCCCGTGGGGGCCTCCGGGAGGCGTGTCACCGTTTAGATTGCTGGCTGGCGGAGCGGGGGCCCCATGTCCTGGGGGGGGCCACACCACGGCCCCGACCGCAGCGGGGCTGATGGATGGCTGCCGGGGTCCCAGGGGCGATTTACAACATCTCCTCAAGCAGTGTCCCCTGAAGAGCACGAGCCATCACGCGATTACAGAACCAACGTCCAAATGCTCATTTTCTGTCCGCATTAATTAGTTTTCATAGTGGGAGCTCTGTACCCTTTCGGAGCTAAAAGGCAAAAAATATTTTATTTTCCTCATTAAATAATAAACATGACTCCGTTTACTTGAAGCATTGCACGTTTAAATGTTCTTGGATTTAGACCAATAACTATAAATTAAGTTTTAACATCATGGGATTGACTCATATTTTGTTTTAACTGGCAGATGATTTGAGTGGAGAGCGGAGATTTGAATCTCGTTGATTTTAGCCACTTCCCCAATCCTCTCTTTCTTTGAGTTGTAGCACCTAGCAGAGATGAGAATCTCCTCCTAACACTGATATGTGTTTACATTCACACTCGTTCACGCTGGATCAATTCACACAGAGTATGAACTCTCCCTTCCGGGGAAGGGATGGAACATCCAAATCATTTATTCACACAATGTTTGGAAGTACCGAAAAATCACAGCACAACTATTTATATGAGCCACATTGACCATGCTGAGGAATAGACCACAAAGCTAGCTACATTTCTTCAGATATGTCACACACACACACACACACACACACACACACACACACACACACACACACACACACACACACACACACACACACACACACACACACACACACACACACACACACACACACACACACACACACACACACACACACACACACGCACACACACGCAAACACAGTCACACACACATACACACAGACAGCCCTTCTCGGGTACGACATCAACTGTGTGGTACAACAATTTTAAAGGAGCTATAAGCTCTATTATTATTTATAATGATCTCTGACAGACTCTCGCTGAAATCGACACAAAGCACATGCAAACGAGCGGGTGAGCCACGGAGAAGAGGAGAGAGAGGAGAGATAGAGTGAGAGTGCAGACATAGAGTGAGAGAGGAGAGAGGGGGAGAAAGCAGAGGGGAGAGGGAAAGAGGAAAGAAGAGAGTAGAGAGAGGAGGGAGGGAGAGAAAGGAGAGGGGAAGGGAGAGAGGAAGGAAGAGTAGAGAGAGGGAGGGGAGATGGGAGAGAGAGCGGAGAGGGGAGAGATGGGAGAGAGATGAGAGGAGAGAGGGGAGGGGAGAGAGGAAAGGAGAGAGGAGAGAGAGAGAGGAGAGGGGGGGGGAGAGAGAGGAGAGAGAGAGAGAGAGAGAGGAGGAGGAGAGAGAGGAGAAGTGAGAGGAGAGAGAGGAGAAGTGAGAGGAGAGAGAGAAGAGAGGAGAGAAAGGGAGGAATTAGAGAGGAGGGGGAGGAGAGAGGGGAGGGCGAAAGACCGTAGAGGGGAGAGAAGGAGGAGAGGGAGAGAGGAGAGGGGAGGGGGGAGAGAGGGAGGGAGGAGAGAGAGAGCGGAGAGGGGAGGACAGAGGGGAGTTGGGGAGGGGGCAGCAGAGGACAGCAGCCTGCCTGCTTGCCTGCTGGAAGGGTCCCTCTCTGAGTGTGACACAGACATGGACACACTGTGACCCGGGCTGGTTTCATCTCCTCCCCCCCCCTCCTTCCCCTCTCTCCCCGTCTCCTCCCCAGGCTCTGAAGGCTCCAAGGGGTCCACCATGTGGCGTCTGCCTCCGAGGCGCCCGGAGACGAGGGAGGGTGGGACGGGGGAGGGCCCCCTCTTTGCAGGGTGGCGGTCGTGGTGGCGGCTATGGCGGGACGGCTCACACATGAGGCCCCAAGGTCACCCCCAACCAACCACCACCCCCACCCCCACCCACTGCCTGAAGGACCTCCACCGGCCCCCATCTCACCGTCCAAGACCAACGGCCTGAGTGAGACCCCACAGAGAGATAGAGAAGAGAGAAGAGAGAGAGAGAGAGAGAGAGAGAAGAGAGAGAGAGGAGAGAGAAGAGAGAGAGAGAGAGAGAGAGAGAGAGAGAGAGAGAGAGAGAGAGAGAGAGAGAGAGAGGGGGGGGAGGATAGAGTTTTGAGGAGGGGTTAAGCAAGAGACTTTATTCAGCAGATATATAACCATTTTGAAATAAACAGCCTATTGTTTACACTGCTTTCGAACAAACATTATTCAGTAATACAAAAAAGATTCCACACCGACCACACGGATGTGCTTGAAATCAGCCATCAATTTTTCACGGAATGCCTTTATATCAAAGTACTTTCTCCTCTACTTCCTCCTCCTCAAAGCCGGTTTAACCCCTGAAGGTCATTGCTTGTAAATCCTTGCATAGTTTATTCAAATATTGCCCTAACCGTGGTCTCCGGGATTCTCTCCCCTAACAGCGAGCAAAGCATGACCTTTACATTTGACGCTTGACAGTTCTTCAGATTCGTCCAACCAGAACAGATTAATGCATATTTATGTGTTTGTTTCCGAACAACGGAGCCTCTTTATCGCACCGGGAACAAAAGACAGAGCCGCGCAAAGAATCACACACACATCGAATACCCACACTCCCACACCACCGATAGTAAACACACATCCACGGCGGTTTCTGCACAGACATAGTGTCTTAACAGCAGACTTGTTCTTGTTATTTCTTAAATAGAAACATAGGTGCCATGACCACTCCAGAAAGCAAAACCACGCTTTTAGCCTCATCCCTGAATCTCTGAATCGAATCTCTTATTTTTCTGTGTCTGTCCGTGTGCTTAAGTGAGTGTCTAAAACTCCTGCAAAGATTCAGAATCGAAGATGTGCGCAATTCACCAAACCTTCAGCGTGCTAAAACGCCTGAATAATATCTTAGTGTCCTAGCAATGTGCTGAGAATGATCTCCACGTTGGGTTTCTGTGTCTGCGCGCCTTCAGCAGGCAGCTCATCGCTGACCATGTGGCTGTTTTAGAGCGTTGGCTCTGTGTCCGAGCACAGACCTGGTCTGGGGCGGACGCCGCCAAGATAATCCACTTCTACTGGCCTGGTCTGAGTCTGTGCTTTCTCATGAGAGTACGGTCGCCCCGCCCCCCCTTAACGGCGGTCCTGCTGTTCAGAACCAGACCGGTGAGCCGAGAGCCTCTCCAACCACCATGACAACTGTCTCAGTGTACTCCGACCCGCTAAACGCTGCTCTGGTCCAGTCAATAAAGAACGTGTGAGCGCTCCACTGCTGGAGGAAGGAGCTGAAGGAGGATGAGAAGCCCTTCCAACGCGCTTCCTTCCAACGTTTCTTCAGAGAGTAGGAGAGTGTGCCTGTTGCAGGGCAGGAGGAGAGATGCTTGTACCAACACGAGGGAGAAACGCTGCCAGTGACGGACATCTGGAAGGATGTAGGTGGATGCGTGATGTTTTATTGAGGTCTTTGAGGGAAAATAGCACATAGAAAATGATTATTTTTGTTATTGTTATTCCTTCTCTATCTCAATGGTGTTTTTTTTTTTTGTGAGAACAATAAATCATTTTCTCTATTCATGTCCACTGCATGATGAGCGTGTGCAGGTTCATGAGGAGTTTGATTGTGTGCCTGTGTGTGTGTGTGTGTGTGTGTGTGTGTGTGTGTGTGTGTGTGTGTGTGTGTGTGTGTGTGTGTGTGTGTGTGTGTGTGTGTGTGTGTGTGTGTGTGTGTGTGTGTGTGTGTGTGTGTGTGTGTGTGTGTGTGTGTGTGTGTGTGTGTCTGTTTGTGTGTGTGTGCTTGTGTGTCTTTTTTTTGTGGGGGGGGAGGGCGGTTGTGTGTTTGCTTGCATGTGCGTGCGTGCGTGCGTGCCTAAAATAAATAAAGCCACTTAGTTGAATGTTCCTCTGCCTCCTTTCTTCTGCTAAATTGAGCCTTCATATTGTTTCTGGAAGGCAGTGGTTGCAGTGCCATGCGGGCTGTCTGATCGCACAGATGGCGGGAACATCATTTGAGTGGTCGTCGATGGATTCCTACAAGAACAAATCTACTGTTAAAAATAAGGAGTTTCTAACCAGAAACACTTTACAATGCAATTTGTTCTGTTCAGCGCATGGAGACAAAACCAAAAGGCACTTTCCTTCTTTTTCTTCATCAAAACACTTTTCCATCCCATCCCCTTTACCGTCTCCTATCTCCTATACCGTCTCCTACCTCCTATACCGTCTCCTATCTCCTATACCGTCTCCTACCTCCTAAACCGTCTCCTATCTCCTATCTCCTAAAACATCACCTATACCGTCTCCTACCTCCTATACCGTCTCCTACCTCCTATACTGTTTCCTATCTCCTATACCGTCTCCTATCCCCTATACCGTCTCCTACCCCCTATACCGTCTCCTACCTCCTATACCGTCTCCTACCTCCTATACCGTCTCCTATCTCCTATACCGTCTCCTATCCCCTATACCGTCTCCTACCTCCTATACCGTCTCCTACCTCCTATACCGTCTCCTACCTCCTATACCGTCTCCTATCTCCTATACCGTCTCCTATCCCCTATACCGTCTCCTACCTCCTATACCGTCTCCTACCTCCTTTACCGTCTCCTACCTCCTATACTGTTTCCTATCTCCTATACCATCTCCTATCTCCTATACCGTCTCCTATCTCCTATACCGTTTCCTTTCTCCTATCCCTACAGCCATCTCCTATCCCCTATCCCTACAGCCATCAGGCCGTATCCCCTGGACGCTGCTCTCCCGCCGTCTCCCCATCACCCTGAGGTTGGGCTTCTGCGGAACACTGCGCCATTCTGAGATACTGAGCCTCCTCGGTCCCTGAGCCTCCTTGTTCCCTGAGTCTCCTTGTTCCCTGTGTCCCCTTGTTGCCTGTGTCTCCTGAGCCTCCTTGTTCCCTGAGTCTCCTTGTTCCCTGTGTCCCCTTGTTGCCTGTGTCTCCTGAGTCTCCTTGTTCCCTGAGTCTCCTTGTTCCCTGTGTCCCGTTGTTCCCTGAGCCTCCTTGTTCCCTGAGCCTCCTTGTTCTCTGAGCCTCCTTGTTCTTTGAGTAACCTTGTCCCTAAGTCTGAACACTCCCTCCCAGATAGGCTGTAATAGCAGCCCTGGTGCCGCTGGCTGCAGGGGTCCAGAGGGACGGCCATTAAGGACAGCCTGTTCCCGCCCAGAGGCCGCTGGCCCACTAGAACCCCACTGCCCCCCAGTTCCCTCTCATCCTCCCTCGTCCCCCCAGTCCCCCCAGTCCCCCCAGTCCCCCCAGTCCTCTCTAGTCCTTCCGTTCTCAGACAAGTCACAAGCGAGACTAATAACCTGCTGGATGCCCTCTGTGACTTCACCGCCAGTATTGTCCCCTAAAAGGTCTAGTGGACTCCTGGTGTCTTAACCAGGCCCAGCTGTATGAGTTGGTGTCTTACCCACGCCCTTCTCTATGAGTCGTTGTCATAACCACTCCCTGCTGTATGTGTTGTCTCCTAAATCGAAGGTAGCCTAGTGGTGTCTTAACTACACCCTTCTGTATGAGTTGTTGTCTTAACCAGGCCCTGCTGTACGAGTTGTTATGAAAGGTGTGCTATGCAGGGCATCAGCATGGCTAATGGCAGATGCTAAGTGCTCGGTGATGTAAACGTTCACCTTTTCGTCTTGTTTCGGTCCTCAGAGGCTCATTGCTTGCAGCTAAGATATGCTTAAGGAGTGCTACTGGGGACGTTGTAATCTATCAGAAGATAGATGGCTCTTACCAAAGGCTAATCAGTGGGTACTATTTTAGAAACGAAGAAACAAACCATTTTAGGTGTTTTACATATATGCAGAAAAGAGAGACAATTTTCATTGCGCTGGACAGATGTGTTCTTCATCTCCTCTTTCGTTCTGTGTGGTACACCTGCGCTCCGGTCTCACCCCCTCCCCCAGCTCCTGTTTGAAGTGAAGAGGCATCAGGTACGAGCAGCAGTGAACAACACAAGACATACATCTGTGACTGCTGCTAACAATAGACTGCAGGCATGCAGAGGCACACGGATATAAAAACAACCTCAAACAAACACACACACATGCACACACGCACATGCAGATTATGAAATGCATGTACGTTCACACATTCTGGAATAAAGATGGAAACACATTTTAACGTTTTTCATGCACTGCATTATGGGTATGTGACACCTTGGGACTGAGCTGAACAGGAGCGTCACGAGCCGTTCGTCTCTCTCTCTCTCTCTCTCTCTCTCTCTCTCTCTCTCTCTCTCTCTCTCTCTCTCTCTCTCTCTCTCTCTCTCTCTCTCTCTCTCTCTCTCTCCCTCATAATCTCTTCAAATTGGTCAACCTTTAAGGAGGATTTCGGTTTTAGCAATTCCTTAAATTATCCTCAATTTCAGCTTCCGTCTTTCCCCCAATTGTTTGGTTTTCATATAAAACCACAGAGTGAAAACAAGCCAAAGCACAAAAACACAACAGACAGACCCTTGTGAATCCTTTGGTTCCGACAGCATGCCAGCGGCGTCCGGTCAGCCTCGTGAAGGAAACACACCGAGACCAGTCCAGTGGGCCAGGACAAGGACAATGCCATTTGTCAAGATGTCAAGAGGTTCAATAATTAATGGGCCCTATCGTATCACCGCGGCGAGCGCGGCCTCGCCCCTCCGTCGCCTCCTGTGTGTTCAGCAGCATACCGCCAGCCCCCTCTACATCCAGCAGCAGCGCCTTCATCTCTTATCCTTTAGGAGATGCCCGGTCTCTCACACTCACACACACACACACACACACACACACACACACACACACACACACACACACACACACACACACACACACACACACACACACACACACACACACACACACACACACTAGCACGCACACACACACACACATGGACACACACACACACATACACATTCTTGGATGTGTATATGCACGTACGTACACGTACATATGCACACACACACACACACACACACACACACACACACATATCACGCACACACGCACGCACAAACACACACATGGACACACACACACACAGGGACAAACACATACACATACACAATACCCACAGACATATACATACCCATACACACACAGCCACACACACATATCCACTTATTCACACACACACACACACACACACACACACACACACACACACACACACACACACACACACACACACACACACACACACACACACACACACACACACACACACACACACACACACACACACACACACACACATACACACACACACACAAACAACAAACATAAACAGGCACCTCATGGCTGTGTCCCCCTGACAATGACATGGTATCAGCTCTGGTCGGCCTATCCTCCATGGACCGGTCTTCAAACCTCCTCCATCATACAAGTGTTTGGCCGGGAGATGTAGATAGCAGCCCACAAAGGTCAGGGAAATAAAAGACTTTGACTTTCAGTGTTCTCAGCGGATGTGGATCTGCTGCAGCTGAGGACTGGGGGAGATGTTTGGGTTGTTCCCAAAGTCAGTGATCAGCACACGGGCGCATCGCTGAACAACTATTATACATCACAGCTCTGTCTTCTGCTGGACTGACTGGAATGAGCTGCCGAAGCCTGTCTGTTTTTGCCTAGTGTTGACTAAACAGGTGTTTGTGTGTGTATGTGTGCGCTTGTGTCTGTCTGTGTGTGTGTTTACGTGTGTGTTTGTGTGTGTATGTATGTGTGTGCATTTGGTGTCTGTGTCCCTGTGTGAGTAGGTGTAATGAATGTATTTTGTGTGTGTACGTGTGTGTGTGTGTGGGGTGGGTGTCCATGTGTGCATGTGTGTGTGTGTGTGTGTGTGTGTGTGTGTGTGTGTGTGTGTGTGTGTGTGTGTGTGCGTGTGTGTGTGTGTGCGTGTGTGCGTGTGTGCGTGTGTGTGTGCGTGCGTGTGTGTGTGCGTGCGTGCATGCCGTGCGTGTGTGTGTGTGTGTGTGTGCGTGTGCGTGCGTGCGTGTGTGTGTGCGTGTGTGTGTGCTGTCGTGGTGCGTGCGTGTGGTGTGTGGTGTGTGTGTGTGTGTGTGTGTGTGTGTGTGTGTGTGTGTGTGTGTGTGTGTGTGTGTGTGTGTGGGTGTGTTTGTGGGCAGGGCCCTGATGTGAACAGCTGTAGCAGGCCCGGTGTTTACCAGCTCACAGGAACAATGACAGTGTGTGATGAGGGCCGGGCGGCCAGCGGGACCCGTCCCAAACACAGCTGGCAGTGGGGCAGAGACTCAGGGATCCCCCATCCTGCCTGATTAATGTGGGAAAGAGGGGGGCCCGGGGAAAGAAAGGTACACAGAGACATAGAGGCGGGTTCAGGTCTGGCTGGTGTGTTTGGGGGTCTCATCAGTGTGAGGGGGGTCTTGTTAAAACCACCACGCGTGTGGATGTCACCCGTAACTACTCTGCTGCACTCCTGAGTTAATGAATTATACAGACTAATATGTAGGATGTCTATTCCTCCAAAATACACTCCTGTAAAGGAATCAAAGATGGACATTTAACACATTTGTAAACCCGTCAACTCGATTGGACAGAAGTGTTGGATTGCTGAGGAAAACTATTTGATTTCCCGGTTGCAGGTAATAATGAAAAAGGATCAAAAAGCAGAATGTGATTCTGTCCCTGCGTTTGGATACCGGTCTGCTGAGGCTCAGGTGGTAAATCAAGTGATGCTTCCACAATGTATATCAATACATTGCTACGAGAGGGAAGTTGGCGTCAGATGTGATCCCTAGTGGATGTCTTCTGCTGGGATTTTGCGCTGCAGATCACAGTGGCAGAGGTAGTAATGCCAGACCATTACGCACGTGTGTTTGGGTGTGGCCCCAGCGTAACCAAGGGCAACACACGCCCACGGTAACACTGGGGCCAGTTACGGTTTACATCAAAGGGAAAAGGATGCTGCAGGGAAATATACTACATGTTAAGCAACTGATTGGCTTGATTGGTTGATTGGGGTTCGGAGGTTAGTGTCAGGCAGTTTGGTGTTTAGTCATCAATGGGATCTTATACTCAGCGTGATCACCCTGTAAGTTAAAATCCTGATGAACCAAAACATGCAGTGATGTCCACAGCGGTCTGAATGCTCCGTCTTTATCCGACGGAATCACAAAGCATAAAAAAAAAGACATGATTCTGCTGCTCCTCTCCATCCCCCAATCTGCAGACAACAAAACACTTCAATGGAATGCTGCATTTATGGAGGAATCTGTGGGCAGCAGATCGACCCAGTGTGAAAATGTCAGGGCCCCCCCTCCCTGTCGTCCTCCTCCCCCACCCCCCCC
>OLKM01000651.1:147309-169809 GCA_900291075.1 Melanogrammus aeglefinus | reverse complement strand
ATTATTATTATTATTATTATTATTATTATTATTGTGTTGTCGTATACTGTAATGCACTCTATTGTGTTTTATTGTGTCCATGTATTTAGTGCCGACCGTCAGGTAACCATGTGACGTGTTATTAAGCTCCAGCGATCGATAGGCTGCAACAAAAGAACGGAGAAGCAGAAACGGGGAGGAAGCCGCTGAGTAACGAGCGCTCAGTCACCGCGACGGGCTGAGCGGAGATCATTGGATTTCCAGCCGATGAAGAACCGCGCTCATAAAACCAAACATCCCCCTGAGAAATTTAGCCGCGTCTCGGTTCTCCCAGCTCCAGTCAATCAGAGGATCAGCAAGCCTCACAGCAGACTCGCTCTGTAAAAAAATATAATCAAAAACCAGTCCACCATTTGAACGATTATTACTGGAAATGGTTCTGGGGTGTGGATGATAATGACTCACGACTACCTTGGCGAGTCAAAATAAAACTATTGCGGTGAAGGCAATAAACAGGCCCGCCGTGACTAATTCCATGTTTCTCCTAGCGAGCGCTATCAAAGCCACTACATTCAAATAAGTCCCATATGGTCGTCGGTGTTTTGCAGATAAGCAGGAAAGAATGCCCATTCACCTGTGGTACTTAAGTACGCATACGAGCGTGGTCGTTATGTGAGGCGCAGACAGCTTGAGTCCTCCTCTCAAGGATAAGAATGAGCGCCACAGGCCTAGGCATCTACAGCTGCGTTCTTTCATCCGCAGGCAAGATCGATCCCGCCATTCAAAACCCCGCTCAGACGTTCTGCAAGGCACGGGGCGAACGCATGGGACGCGCTGAGATGTCTTAGCAGACACTGTGGAGAGAGGTAAAGAGACGGCGAGTGTTGGAGCCTTCAGAGCGGTGAGCACGGCGGGTATTAGTGTAGACAAAGAACAGTAATATAGTGGCCCGCTGGATTAGCATACTGCGCTGCGGTGTGCGTTTACGGTTTGGACTCAGAAGATGTAAATTCTTCCCACTGTTTGGAGTACCTGGGTGTGTGTGTATGTGTGTGTGTGTGTGTGTGTGTGTGTGTGTGTGTGTGTGTGTGTGTGTGTGTGTGTGTGTGTGTGTGTGTGTGTGTGTGTGTGTGTGTGTGTGTGTGTGTGTGTGTATTTGTCATAGCATGTGTACCCGTGTGTACACGTGCGACCCACACACACGCACGCGCGCGCGAGCGCGCCTGCGGGTCCTTCACTCGAGGTGTGTGTGGGTGCTAATTCGATTATGGCGCAAGTTAAAGCAATTTCCTGCGGAATTCAATTCTTGTCCTCCGTTGCAGGTGAGCTCCCCCCGGATGTCTGTGTCTCCTCTGAGGGATGAAGCACCTCGCCCGCCGCCGCGGAACAGGACGAAAGTTGAACCGAAATGCAATTAATATGCAAATTCAGCGGGGGTGGTGGGGGGGTGACTTAATGGGGAGCCTTAACAAACATCCATGTGCGCGGAGATAAGGCTGTTTTCAGGTTGTTTTCCTCTAACCTCTGCCTGTCCAAAGTCAAAGCCTAGGGGAGCTGGAGGTGGAGGCGTGGATGTTATTCGGCTATGGATTAATGCACAGGGAGTGGAAGTAGGCCATCCTTGGAATATGTTTAAAGGTGCGTGTAGTTTGACATGTCAACACCATTATGCAGGGAAAAAACGCAATCAATCGACTTGTGTTCCATGTGTTTATATTTGTCTCACTCCTTCATTTTGTTAGCAGACCAAAATGTCCTGGAGCCTGTCAGGGGGGGTGGGGGGGGACTGAGGGAGGAGGAGGGGAGAGAAGGATCGAGGGCAAGGAAGGGTGAGTTAGCTCACCCTTCCTTCCCTAGACTTTAGAGGAAGAGTAGTCCGTCAAAGTGAGCAATCCTACTAAACACTCATTTACCATTGTCAGGTATATGCATATAAAAATATGTATCCTCATCTAAATCTATAGCTATAGATGTATATGTATGAAGGCAGGGGGCTTGTCATGGAGCGAGGAGGAGACTAGCGATAAGGCTCTGATGTGGAAGGAGAGAGACTGAGAGAAAGAGAGAGAGAGAGAGAGAGAGAGAGAGAGAGAGAGAGAGAGAGAGAGAGAGAGAGAGAGAAGAGAGAGAGAGAGAGAGAGAGAGAGAGAGAGAGAGAGAGAGAGAGAGAGAGAGAGAGAGAGAGAGAGAGAGAGAGAGAGAGGGTTGGGGAAGGGTTTGCAATATGCAGACCAACTGCAAGAGTAATTCACAGTCAAAGATAAAAGATCGGAGCACATGGGTTGGATGGCAGGTTGGAGGTGGAGGCTGGTGGAGATGGTGGTGCTTGGGGGTGGGGGGAGGAGCAGCCTATGGGCCGTCTGATGGATCGATGTCCCCCGAGGGGGGGCTCCGCCCACTTGGCCATCCCTCCACTTTCTCGCCTTCACCCCTTATGATTCACAACCACCTCCTCCTCCACCCGTCCACTACCCAACTCCCCCTACACCCCACCTCCATCCCTGCTCCCTATGCATCATGATTCACACCCACTCCCCAGGCTAAATTATAGCCATGGTCCCCTCAGAGAGAGAGAGAGAGAGAGAGAGAGAGAGAGAGAGAGAGAGAGAGAGAGAGAGAGAGAGAGAGAGAGAGAGAGAGAGAGAGAGAGAGAGAGAGAGAGAGAGAGAGAGAGAGAGAGAGAGGAGAGCGAGAGAGAGAGAGAGAGAGAGAGAGAGAGAGAGAGAGAGAGAGAGAGAGAGAGAGAGAGCACACTCACTCCCTCCCTCTCTCCCCTCCCCTCTCCATCTCCAGTTATCATCAAACCGCTATATGAGCTGCGACCGCAGCCTGATTGCGTCGCGGAGGACCAGCTCAGCAGTTTCTACGAGGCCGCCGTGCGCGTGCGTTCGCCTGGCGTCTGAGGAACGCTCACACTCGGCTGGCTTTGATGGCACTCGGTCGGCGAGAGTTTTGCCATCTTAAAGCGCTCAAGTGTTTACAAGCTGTCGACACCGAGCCGACTTCCTGTACGCGCGCTGTGTCATTTCACAGGCAGGACACCGTAAATGTTGATTAGATCGGGGCGGTTGAGTTGAATATGTAATTACATAGGAGCTATCAGTACTTTGGTGTTTACGCCGTTGCCTAGGAGATCACCGTTAAGGAATGATATGCTCTGAGAGGTTCCAGGGTTGGGGTGGGGAGCGACATGCATGTGGGAGAGCTGGCTTAATGTTAAGTACTACAGATGGATGGTACATCTTTTTGCACATTGTAATGCACTTGGTGCATACCTTTACATTCAGAGATCAAAACCCCAAAATTAAAAACACAAACACACACACTAGGAACATCCCCTAAATACCCACGCATACGCACACTCATGCACACAAAAATACACTCCAATCATCCCCAAAATACACACACACAGACACACATTCCGAACATTCCCAAAATACACACACACACTCGGAACATCCCCAAAATACACACACACACACACACACACTCTCTGAGCATCCCCTAAATACACACACACACTCAAACCAATACACACACATAAACATACACACTGGGAACATCCCCTAAATACACATTGTCACACATACACACATACACACACTCACTCACTCTGAACATCCCCAAAATACACACACACACATACACACACACACACACACACACACACACACACCACATGACACAATTGGAATTAACTGGCATGTTCAGGCCCCATGATTAAAGTGTCCTGTGCTCACCTGCCCAAGTCCAATCAGAAGCAGCAGCCAGCCGCTTGCTGGAGGCGGGGATGGGGGGGGGGGGGGGTAGAGGCGCGGGTCGTCTGCTGAAGGGACCCAGCAGCATCAGGACCATGGTACCAGGGCCCTGGGCAGCTGGAGCCCCGGGGAGTCTGTGCCTCCTGGCGTCTCATATCCACTCCCCTCCGACCAGACCGGGTGAATCAATCATCTCCGGAGATGTCAGCATCTGCCCGTGCAGTTTGAGATTGGAATAAATGGCAGATGGGGATGTTGTTCCCTCTGTTTAATCAGTCCCGCCGAACGCGGTTTTTTTTTTTTTTTATCTCTTATAAAACGAAACCATCTGTAGCACGTAGGTGTAAGGATCAAGCAAGGGACAACGAGGGAGGGAGGGAGGGAGAGCGTGACAGAGGGAGGGAGGGAGGGAGAGAGAGAGAACGCCTTGTACGTCTGTGGAGCGCATGCGTGCGTGTGGAGAACTTAGTTAAAAAAAAATTGTCTTTGCATGAGCTGTAGGTGTGTGTGTGTGTGTGTGTGTGTGTGTGTGTGTGTGTGTGTGTGTGTGTGTGTGTGTGTGTGTGTGTGTGTGTGTGTGTGTGTGTGTGTGTGTGTGTGTGTGTGTGTGTGTGTGTGTGTGTGTGTGTGTGTGTGTGTGTGCGTGTGTGTGTGTGTGTGTGTGTGTGTGTGTGTGTGTGTGTGTGTGTGTGTGTGTGTGTGTGTGTGTGTGTGTGTGTGTGTGTGTGTGTGTGTGTGTGTGTGCACACGTGTGTGTGTCTTTCTGTGTTTGCCTTTGTCTGTGCATTTGTATGTGTGCCTGTGCATTTGTATGTGTGTGTGTGTGTGTATGTGTGTTTGTGTGTATCATGTGTGTTCACGTGCATGTATTTTCGCTTACACGCATGTCCACAAAAAAAAAGACATCAATGTGGAGCAAAGAAAGTGCGAGATGAAACACTAGCTTTGGAAAAAAGGAAAAGAAAGCCGAAATAGTGGGAGTGAGACAGAGACAAAAAAAAACAAGAGAAACACTTATCCATTAAAAAGAGGGAAATGTAATCTCAGAGCGAGCTCACACCTCCAGTCTAATCTCTTCTTGCTCCTCTCAGGACCGGCACCCCAGGGCCATCACATTACATCTACACCCGTCGATTTCGTCTCCTCCGCCTCCACCCTACTCCGGGGCTGGGATTTAGTCCCACTATGCCTGGCCTGGCAAACAGGATCATCCCTTTGTCTTAAAGCACGGGAGTGATAGCCCCCTGTGTGTGTGTGTGTGTGTGTGTGTGTGTGTGTGTGTGTGTGTGTGTGTGTGTGTGTGTGTGTGTGTGTGTGTGTGTGTGTGTGTGTGTGTGTGTGTGTGTGTGTGCGTGCGTGCGTGCGTGCGTGCGTGCGTGCGTGCGTGCGTGCGTGTGCGTGTGTGTGTGAGCGCGGGGTGCATGTGACAGTGAGATAAAGTAGCATAGCTGTATTTTTAAGAAACGTAGCGATAGGGAAGCTTTTCTGCTTTGCTGCAGGACTCACGTTACAAGCTTGCTTTCCTTGTGTATTATTGTGTATAATTGCCGTGTTGATGGAAATGGGAAATTAGCACAATAACAGGGTGTGACGACACAACGACCTACATGGTGGGACCGCACAATTGAAGTAAATACTAAATGGTTTTAATAAGGCCATTTATTTTCTTGTCTAGCCATCTGAGGCATGCAGTAAATATGCCTTGGAAAACATCCCTGTAATTTATATCGTCTGCCTAACGTTTTACTTTTAACACTGTAACACTTGCCTTGCGTTTCGCTTCTTCTCATTTTAAACCCGCAGCGCTTAGAACAAATGGTTTCTGTTCGGGGAGAGAGAAGTGCGCAGAGCGTGTTTGGAGAGGTGATCCATTCCGTGCCGTGCTCCGAGCTTTCGGCGGCCGTTAATGAAAGTCTGACAGGGTAATTCACTGGAGACCCAACACCTCCACCCAGACATCATTACTCTCCTATCCTTCCTATCTGCGCAGAGCGGGCTGCATGGGAGTACTTATACTACTGTTACCAAAGGAACGGGAAACCCACACTCTGGAAATAAATGTATTGGCGAGGGCGCTTTTTTTTCCCTTCTCTTTCATTTTTAAGGATGAGCAGAGAAATCAAATTGTCTGAAGGGTTTTAAAGGAAATTGAGTTTTTTATTTCTACTGAATCCACCGAATCCGCCCTGTATCTACACGGTGAAACACCACTCGATGTGTGATCTTTGTCTCGCTATGCTTTCAAAAATCTGCTACTAAATGAATAATTCTGGAATCCCAGGCAATCTCTGTGAAGAAAATCTGTTTTAAATGTAATCTCGGAAATATTTTCTTCTGAAATGCAAACAAAAAAAAAGGTTTCAATTAAACAATGAATATGGCGACTAAAGCTCTATTCTGTGAACCATAATTTGTAATGCAATATTTAGGGATATGACGGTTAATATTTCACATTTTTGGGATTGTTAGTTTTGTGTTTAACAAATAAAAGTTCTCCTGATAAATAATGCATGTTCCTCAGTTTATCTGTCAGGATATTAGTTCATTAATGATCAAAGACACCCCGGCCCCCATAGCAAAAGGTCATAATTAAATTATATGCTTGGTTTCAAAAGGCCATCGACTGACCCTCCTCCCTCTCGTGCTGCACCCCCCCCCCCCGCCCCACATGCACTAACGTGATCGGATGTGTTGTGACACCAGAGCCGCTCACCATTTGTTCCAGAGCGGCTCGGAGCCGTGCTGGGTGCTAAAAGTGGAGCATGAGGGAACGGGTAGGGCTGAGAGAACGGCAGCTATCTCTGGACCGCACGGCTCCCAGCCCCTCCGTGCTTTATGTCCTGCTTGTATTAATATTTAATATCAGCCCGGCGCAGAAAGCCTCCTGATTAGGAGGAGAGACCCCCCGCTGGGGTCGCTGCCAATGAGTCAAAGCGACTTCAAACAAGGCATCAGTCGTCTCCGCCAGGCCGCCAGCAGATATGTGGCTTCTCCACATTCGTCTTGGTAGGGGCAGAGACACAGAATGGATGAGCGCAGGAGAATAGACCGGGATAGGCTGAACGAGGAGTCGTTCCAAACTGAAGATGGCATTTTCGTTTCCTACGGACGCCGGTGGCAAGCGGTCCATTGAAAAATAACCTTCTACACGTTTCCGGCAGTCTAGACGTCCGGTCGTGCAAATGGCAGACAGCCAATTAGGGCCTGAGGAGCGCAAGGAGCCGTACGTCATTATGCATTATGAATCTGACCCGGTGCATCGGAGGGGATTGAAGATGGAGGGACAGGCACTGGAATTGACGGGAAAGAGAGAGGGAGAGGGGGGGAGAGAGAGAGAGAGAGAGAGAGAGAGAGAGAGAGAGGAGGGAGAGGAGAGAGAGAGAGAGAGAGAGAGAGAGAGAGGAGAGGGAGAGGGAGAGGGCTTGAAGCTGAGCACATTGACCTGGGAGGGTATGGACTCCTGAAGAACACCAGACAGCGTCACCCCCCCTGACTGGGGGGCTGACCCCGAGTGTCAGGGCCGGCGGAGCAGCCTGTTTGACGTGGGGGGGCGGGGGGGGAGCATGGTTATCAGTCACTACACTGATGACCCGTGCCCAGGGATTCCTGAAAGGACAAGACACCCTCTCTGCCTCCCCCCCCCCCCCCCCCCCCCCCCACCCTCCCCCTACCCCACCCCGTCTGCAAACACAGCCCATTACATTCTGCCCCGGACCCCGGCGTCACGGCCTGAATAATGAGCTTGTAAACCCCCCCCCCCTCCACTCTTCCTCTTTAGTGGCGGCCGTGTCTGTCGGCCATTACTGTTAACTATCTCCACGGACAAGAACCAATTTGGGGGGGGGGGGCAGTGAGGGAGGGGGTGAGGAAGAGGGATGACGTGGGGGGGGGGGGGGAGCAGGCGGTGAGGACGGGGAAGGCAGGCAGGTAGGCAGGCTTGCGGGCAGGCAGAGCATAACGCAGCAGCCATCCATACATATGGATCAGGTCGACGGGGATCAGCGTTAATGGCCTCCCCCCCGGGACGGGAGCACGGGCCAGAGAGGAGGAGCAGAGAGGAGCAGCACCCGGGGGAAATCACATCGCAGCGGCCAGCGGGTCAGCAGCCATCGGGGCCGGCCTGTACGTGTTACAGCTCCATCTCCCCCCCTCCCCCACGACCACCAGCGAGGGAGAAGGGGGAGGAGGAGGTAGGGAGACGGAGGGAGAGGGAGGGAGAGAGAGGGAGAGGCAGAGAGAAACCGGGCTGATTTCTACACCTGTAATACAGGTTTGAGTGGAGAGCAATGTTGACCGCTTTCCTCAATACCATTAGTTGTTTTTGTTTGTCCTCCTCTGAATGAAAACCAGCCAATAAGAATTAGTCTTCAGTTGAGTTGAACACATACAGGAGGGGTTAAATTCATTGCTTTTGGTTTAATGATGGCAGTGTGGGATTGGTTCCTCTACACTGGACGGTTGAGTATTTTAGGGCTTCAGTTCACATTTCCTGGATGACAGTGAGCAGGAAGTGTGCCCAGAATCAGTTCAGCAAAGGACAGAATCCAGATTCAAACCTCACCTTCTAATGAATGTAGTTCTCCAGTCACGTTTTAACTGTCACTGTTTCCCCCGTAAAGACAGTAAAACTAAAACTCTAAATTCAGAATCATGCTGACCGTACCGATATAAGCCAATATAAGTCATGGAAAACATTTGTACCCAGTGCCAAACAAAAGACAGCGTGTATGTTTTCTGGGACAGTGACGGGACAGTATTCAGAGGGGTCCATCGCCGCCCACCATAGTGATTAGCCTAATTACCCTGGCACTCTGTTGTCCCGTCACATGTCCTCCCCTCAGGCGCTGTACTTCCAGGTCACCCGTGTCTACGAGTGACCCCACCATCCCTGGAACCGCTGAAGTGAGTACAATATTGAAGAGGCATATCTGCCTGTTTGTGTCTTTGTGTGCATGTGTGTGTGAGTGCGCGCAAGCATGTGTATGCCTGTGAGTGTGTGTAGATGCTGGTGTCACTGTCGTGGTGTATATGTCGCTGCATGTGTGTATGTACGTGTGTGTCTGCGTGGGCTTATGTATGTGTGTATATTTTTGTGTGTATGTACGGGAGTGTGTGTGTGTGTGTGTGTGTGCCTGTATGCATTTTTGCGTGTGTGGCTGATGGCGCAGATGTCCTCACTCACATATATGCAAATATTAAGTGCATGACCGTGGCTGTCATGCGACTCTGCAATATTTACACACTTTATCCATACAGTGAAACGCACACACGTGGAAAGGCACACATATACCCTTCAGTGTAGCATTCACTCTCTGATACCACCCCCCCCCCCCCCCTTTGTAAGCTAAGACCTCCTCTGTCCCTCACACAGACCACCCTTCCTCCCACACTACACAATAACTTCACTTATTGCCCCCTGCCCCCCCCCCCCCCCCCCCCCCCCATCGCTTGACCTCTGACCCCCTGACTCCGCCCCACCCAGCATAAGCGATTGCATGTCGGGGGACATTGAAGTGTGCGGTGGAGAGGAAGAAGCGACCCCTTATGCACAGGAGTCCGAGAATTCAGACCATGTGACCGTCCCGCGGGCAACAAGAAGCGTGTGACCCCCCCATCCCTTCACAATGCCCCCTCGCACACACACGCAAACACACGCATACACACACACAGCACACGCACACAAAGTCATTGTATTAATACAGCATGTCTTCGACATCCGATAATCTCATAAGCGCTGGACTGTGACTAAGACAAAACACACAACCACGGAGAAGGGCGGCCAGACCAGACTCAACCATCTATCACCTCATTGTCGTTGCAAAGGGCAAGATTCCGTTCCTCTGAATGGTCCGGTTTGTATCAGGAAGTGGAATTCAGGGGACCATTGTAATACAAAAGAAAATAGATTGGCGAAGTCACTCCCCTTCCGGTAGAGCCCATGGGACCTACGAGATCGAAAAATATGAATGGGTTTCAATAGAGAGAAAATAGTTATCTTCGGGTCCCAGTCATATATGCCCCGGATTACACATATGTTGTTTGTGGATTCAAATGATCATTTTTCATGTTAAGAGTTTGACCGTTTATTTTGCGATTGTTCAGTTAAAGGCTGTAGAGAAAACACAATGAGAAAGACTACATGTCTCGTAGGTGACGTCACGCTCCCTGTGACTGGCGTGGACAAGACCGACAATCTCCCCATCGGCATAACTGAACCTCTCCACATGCCCGAACTAATCATGGTTTTCACCTCTTTCAATGCTTTTATCCTCCCCTTAGAAAAAAGCGGTGAAGTGGAGCAGAGAGATTGCCATGTCTGTACCGGACTTCCAAGTGCGGGTGGGGACGTATATCATTCGCGTCGAGAGCAGCGAAGAGCTGTAGTTCACAAAGCGGCCTCACACAAAACCTAACATCATCAAATATCTTCGTGATTTTTTTTTAGTTTTCTTTGCATGAAAAATTATCATTTAAATCCACAAACAAAATATGTGTAATCAGGGGCATATAAAGACTGGGACCAGAAAAGAATTACTTTCTCTCCATTGAAACACATTCATATTTTTCGATATCATAGGTCCCATGGGCTCTACCGGAAGGGGCGTGGCTTTGCCACTCTATAGAATTGCCAAAGTACGGCAAAAAACACTGGCTGAGTTTGCCGGTTTTTGGATTGGACTATAAGCTGAGCATCACGGCCCAGAGCCCCCCTCCATGGACCTCCAGAGACACTTACTACATCCGTCAATCTATCACCAATCCCTCCAGCCGCCTGCCACCATCTCTCCCTCCATCTATTCCTCCATCCATCTCCATCCCTCCATCCAGCCGTGGCCCTCTTCATGCTCTCCTGCACAGTATTTACTCCAAACTGACTGTGTTATTGTGTGCGTGTTTGTGTGTGTGTGTGTGTGTGTGTGTGTGTGTGTGTGTGTGTGTGTGTGTGTGTGTGTGTGTGTGTGTGTGTGTGTGTGTGTGTGTGTGTGTGTGTGTGTGTGTGTGTGTGTGTGTGTGTGTGTGTGTGTGTGTGTGTGTGTGTGTGTGTGTGATGTGTGTGTGTGTGTGTGTGTGTGTGGTGTGTGTGTGTGTGTGTGTGTGTGTGTGTGTGTGTGTGTATGTGTGTGTGTGTGTGTGCGTACTGTCTATGTGTGGGTGGGTGCCTGCCGGCGTAAGTATTTCCATACCGGCATGCTACAGATGCTAAAGATGAGGAAGCCACGATCTTGATGCAGTAGCTGTTTCAGCAGAAGCATCACTGGAAGCAGTAGCATCAGTAGCAGCATCACAAGCTGTAGCATCCATACAAGTAGCATCACTGGAAACACCATCCCTAGCAGTAGTAGCATCAGTAGCATAGACGTCACCGGAAATAACAACCTTAACAGTTGTAGCATTCGTAGTATCAGCGTCACTCAAAGTAGCATCCCTAGCAGCAGTAGCTTTAGTTGCAGTTGCATCACTGGAAAAGGCATCACTGGGACTAATAGTATTACTAGCAGTAGCAGCCCTGAATGTAGCATCAGTAGCACCAGTAGCGTCAGCAGCAGCAGCAGCAGCACCAGTAGCACCAGTAGCACCAGTAGCACCAGTAGCGTCAGCAGCAGCAGCAGCAGCACCAGTAGCACCAGTAGCACCAGTAGCACCAGTAGCGTCAGCACCAGCAGCACCAGTAGCACCAGTAGCATCAGCAGCAGCAGCACCAGTAGCGTCAGCAGCAGCAGCACCAGTAGCACCAGTAGCGTCAGCAGCAGCAGCAGCAGCCAGTGGAAACAAAGGCAGCGTTGATTTATAGCTGTGTAGTCAGAGCATAAATCACACCTGCGGCGTTGCGCCTTTAAACGCCCTGCATCCTGACAGCATTTACCTTTTATAAATGATTGGGCTGAACCTCCCATGGAGCCCGGGCCCACAAAGCACCTCTCTCCCTCTCTCCCTGCCTCTCTCTCCCCCTCTCTCGTCCACTCTCCCTCTCTCTCGTTTTCTCTCCCTCTGTCTTTGTCTGTCTGTTTCTCTCCTCACCTCCTCATTGCTCATTCATTTTAAACGTCTCTCGCCCTCTATCTCGCACGCCACTTCGTCTCCCACACACTCATTTCTCCACCTCCTGCCTTCTCCGTCTCCGTCAAAATTCCCATCCCCCCCCCACCCCCTCACCCTCCTCTCTCCTCTATCTGCACCTTCCAAAGCATACCCCTGTCCCAGCCCTTTTTCTTTTTTGCAATGCATGATGGGATGCCCCCGGTGGCACCGCGGCTCGGTAGGTTGGCTCCGATGTTGACAACTGTAGGGGCCGTTTTTTATGCCACCAAAGCTTCTTAAATAAAAATAGATATTAAATCGGTGCCACTGCTTCCTCCACAACCCCCACCGTTACCTCCACCACTACTGCCTCCACCCACATCCCCACCACAACCACCACCCCGACCACTACCTCCACCACCACCTCCAGCCCCACCACCACCACCACCACCACCACTGCGGCCGTTAAGGAAATGAATGTGTCACTCTTGCCCCCCTATCTCTCTTCCTCATGACCACTTTTGTATGTGGCAAATACATACAGGGGAGGACTGGGGGATAAACCCTCACACACACACACACACACACACACACACACACACACACACACACACACACACACACACACACACACACACACACACACACACACACACACACACACGCTCACACACAGACCCACCTGTGTGCGGCAGGGAGTACAGCTTCCCAGCTGCAGGAGTGGGGCTGCAGATAAAGGTGACGTCTGCGGGCCATTACTTATCCCGCGCAGCAGCAATGGTTTGCAGATATTATACCTGCTGTCTGCACATAATAGCTCTGGGTTGGAGCCGCACGCAGGACTCTCACACACACACCACGGGGCGCGCACAGCCCCCGGACCAACCCACACACACACACGCACACACACACCACACACACGCACACACACACACACGCACACACAGTGGCACGGTACACACACACAGGTTCAGACACACCTCGCGGGCATCTCCACGCGCGTGTGTGTGTGTATGCGTGTGTGTGTGTGTGTGTGTGTGTGTGTGTGTGTGCGTGTGTGCGTGTGTGTGTGTGTGTGTGTGTATGCGTGTGTGTGTGCGTGTGCGTGAGTGTGAGTGTGTGTGTGTGTGCGTGTACGTGGCTGCAGCGCCTCTTGCCTCACTGAGTTAAAACAGATGAAAGAGCTGGTAAATGAAATCTGACTCAAGGCTTTAAAATGCAGCACTGCAGTGCGGAGCGTCAGGAGAACCAATGCTGCCGTAGAGCTGCAGCTAACACACACCCCTGCGCTCACGTAACCTGTGGTCATGTGCTCCTTTGGGCTTTTAAGTGGAAGCTGATTCATTTTTTACTATCCTCTAGATGCATAATATATCTTTGATAATAAGACCTTTTTCTGATGAATTGCATTGCATACTGTTTATTTAATTGTAACTATAATTGTGATTAAAGTTACAGAATTTTTTTTTTTTTTTTTCAAACTGATTGATCAATTCTTTATGCAAAACCTTATCTGGCCCTTGAAAATAAAAATAGTTTTCGCTCAATTCTCATGTATTTCTAGCTGGCACCTGCGTCGAAACAGAAGTTATAATTATGTTTTCGCTCTTCTATACTGTACATTAAAATGGAAAAACATGTTTCACTTGGAATAGTAACCATGGAACAGACTCCTTAGAAACCAAACATACACACACACACAAACACACCCACACACCCACACACCCACACGCCCACACGCACGAAACACACACACACACACACACACACACACACACACACACACACACACACACACACACACACACACACACACACACACACACACCACACACACACACACACACACACACACACACACACACACGAATGCACGCACCCACACACACACACACACACACAAACTGAATTCATAATGGTGAATTCATGAGATCCATGCGTTTGGATTTGTTTAATCCCACTTCCATCTGTTAAATCCTTGACTATAGCGCAACACAACTCGAATTGTGTTCCTCTCCATCGTAGGGGGTTTTCACCACCGTTCCAACTTTTACATGGCAGCGAATGAAAAAAAAAAAGAGCCTGGACAGACAGGATGAATCGGATGGGCGGCCAGTCATTTCAGCTCCAGTTTCTGAATGTGACAGTTGTTCTTTGTATTTGCGTTGGATGGGCTACAGTGGAAACGAGAGATGCCCCGCAAATGTGTGCCGTTCCAGTGCCAGCTTGCCGGTTGTTCTGTACTGTAACTGAGGCAGAGCGGAGAAAATAAATATCAGCACACACACAAACACGAAACGAGCAGAGACACACACGCGTGTATCTTGTTAAGCAAAGACATCCAAAACATCAGAACTTTTGGTGCTGTTTCTTTTGGCCGAGGAGTGCTGTTTCACTGGTTAAAAGTAGCCTGTATGTTCTGAGAGGGATGGTAAATTAATTCCATTTATGATTTACCAGTTTGTATCAACCTATAATCAAATATGATGGCCTTATCTAAAAATGTAATTTAATCGAAAAAAAACATTAGTTAAACGTAAAGATTGGCGGTTATCTCAGGCTAAAGGAATGGGACATCCAGCCCAGTCTCACACCATGATGTAGTATAACAGCGTTGGTCCAAAAGGGAATACATGTAGCCTCTAAACTGGTGATATGCCTATGTATTTTTTTCCTATTGTTTTCTATTGGACTGGTCCATGTCACATGACCTTCAAGGTTTTGTCTCGGAAAACAAACAAGACGGCAGACTTCTTTATCCTAAAGGAAGACGTTCATATTTTTGCATCGTTTTGTCATTTCTGGGGAGAAATATGCAGTTTATTTTCATAATCATCGGTCCGTGATCATGATATTTAGTTATTAGTTATAACAAATACTCTTTCAGGGCTATAGAAGCTGCTATCGCTGAAAATAAAATATCACATTAATGACATTAACACTAATTTAATTCTAAGAGGAAAAGGCGATCTATAGATTGTTTCGGCATTAAAATGCCTTTTGCTAATATTTCTAGAGAGAAATTAGCCTTTTATTGTCATTATCTTCATTCAGTGATTGTATGTGATGTTTCATTTGTTAGTTATTAAAAATATCCTTTCAGGTCTTGCCAGAAAAATGTTGAACTACCACGTTTTCCATCATATCATGCTTGATGTTTAAAATCATTGTCTTTGCGCTGTGTCGTAATCTAAACTCAAGTATGTGACACCCAGACACTTGCTATAGATGATCCGATTCCTAATCGTAATCGCAAATCCTTATCTGGCCCGGGGCACAAAACTGGCTAGAGCCAACCAGCCCTGGTTCCTTTTCATCTTAAAACATCAAAAACACAATAACTAACGAGGCCGTGACATTAATGCTAATTATTTACAGCAACATAAGCAAAAAACAAATCAAAAAATAACGCACACAATTATGGCTGCTAGGAGCAGCTCAGAGGTCTGAGAGGCAAACGCGGGGCTGCTATTAGCGTGCCCTTTGCTAGCTTGCAGGGAGGCCCCTGAACATGTTCCAGGCTGACCTACATGTTGAGAGCCGCACCCCGACACAAAGGAGGGCATCGCGTCCCCCAGCCCGCTCCTCCAAGCCCATCTGAGGTAAGGCATGCTCCTTATTAGCCTATTAGCCTGGGCTGGCGTACCCGCGCACACACCCTCTACACATCTACGCTACGTTCCACCATGGGTTAATTGCTTTGATAGTTGCCTGGGGCTACGGGTAGATTTCTGGGGAGGTTTCGAGGCAACCTCGGGCTGCTAGGGCACATTAAGCATTCGTATGGTATTAATTAACTGTTCAACCGATGCCCTAGGAATGTGTTTACCTCACCCACATAAAATCTCCTTTAGTCGATATCAAAAAGCACTCCCTTCTCTCTCTCACTCACTCACTCTCTCTCTCTCTCTCTCTCTCTCTCTCTCTCTCTCTCTCTCTCTCTCTCTCTCTCTCTCTCTCTCTCTCTCTCTCTCTCTCTCTCTCTCTCTCTCTCTCTCTCTCTCTCTCTCTCTCTCTCTCTCTCTCTCGGGGTTATGTGGGCCGTGCGGGGCGAGTCAGATGAATGTCAACACGGCCCGTTTGCCCGTACGCCTGCTCGCCCGTGAAGACTTTTGAGTGACACGTCGAGCTTGGCCAACGGAGCAGAAATAAAGTGTTTCTGAGACAATCCTCAGATGGAAAGCCTCGCCAGTTTGGCAGAGGCTCTTAAAAACAATATCTGTCAATTTGAAACATAGGTAATAATGTTGGTCTTAAAAAATAGTTCAAAAACAACTTGTTTGATGGCAGAACTCGACGTGAAATGGCTGCTCTCCCATCTCCAAACTCTTGGCTTTGCTTTGAGATAATTGGACCAAATAAAAATAAGAGCCGAACATGAAGGCAGTAGAGTTGAGGCCCATGGAGGGTTCAATCTAGGTGGGGGGACAGCACAGGAATGTGTGTATTCTTCAATCCAGGAGTCTCTCTTTGGTTCACATTAATCGTTATCTCGGGGTGGTTCTGCCCTGTCTTCAAAGGTCACCTCCTCATTCTTCCCCGAGCGCTGGAGCTCTGACTTATCCATCCTGAACCATTAGCGGGATAAATCGTTAACTCGCCCCTTCGCTGGATCCTGAGGAGTATCAGAGGCCGAGACGCCACCCCCCCCCCCCCCGGTGATATGTCATCTTGTGTGGATGGTTAGGGCAGAGCAACATGTGAGCTCCGCATATCAGGTCAGATTAACCTCAAACCTCTACCTCCATGACAGGGCGGCATCACCAACCCCCCCCCCTCCCCCAGCAGGGCAGAGGCCCTGGTTGAGGCACCCTCACACACACATATACACACACACATACGCACACGCATACACGGATGCACACGCATACACACACACACACACATACGCACATGCACACGCGCACACACATACACATGCGCACACACGACACGCACACGCACACACAAACACACATACAGGCAGACGCAAACACACTGGCTCTCTCACACACACTCTCTGACACAGACACACAAACACAGACACACACACACAAACACACACACACACACAAACACAAACACACACACACACACACACACACACACACACACACACACACAACACACACACAGACTCTCTCACAAACACACACACACACAAACACACACTCAACACAGCAAACCATGCAGCCTTGCCGTGGTAACAGTATATCAGGTAAATGAATACATTTACACTACAAAGACACACACACACACACACACACACACACACACACACACACACACACACACACACACACACACACACACACACACACACACACACACACAACCACCACCACAAATTCCACTGTCTGCACGCACATCCACACATACAAATTGTACTCGCATAAAAGGTGTGTGTCACATGCACAGAGACAAACACAGAAGCACAACCGCTAATTGAAGGAGCATAATATTTGTGAGTTCACCATCAGCTGGTTACAGTAAGTCTACGGCCTCCCCGTCCCCTCCTCCTCTTCCTCCCTGCCCCTGGGGGGCCCCTCCACTACGGTGGCTGCGCGGCGACGTACATTATGGGGCTCAACATGGTGCTGAGGAAGTATATTAATAAATATAAACACAGGCGCAGGGACATGTTTTCTGCCCCCCCCCCCCCCCACCCCCTCTCCTTCTCTGTCTCCCACCCATCCCGCTCCCTGCTTCTCTCGCTCCCTCTCCTTCCTTTTCTCTCTCCCTCCCTCCCTCTCTCCCTCCCCCTCTCTCTCTTCCTCCATCCCTCCCTCCCTCCCTCTCTCTCTCTCTCCCCTACACTGGAAGTAATGAGGGGCTACCTGTAATTACAAGCAGCTGCTGTCTTCCCTGACGAACGCTAATTGCCAATAATGATTTTGGAGAGCTGTAAAAATTCACCGGCTGAGTCTCTCTCTCTCTCTCTCTCTCTCTCTCTCTCTCTCTCTCTCTCTCTCTCTCTCTCTCTCTCTCTCTCTCTCTCTCTCTCTCTCTCTCTCTCTCTCTCTCTCTCTCTCACCTCCGTTCCGTCTATTCTGTTCATCCAGTCCGATGCCGGGGACAGGAAGTAAAGGAGGGAGAAGGAACGGGTGGAGGAGGGAGAAGGAGCAGGAGGAGGAGGGAGAAGGAGCGGGAGGAGGAGGGAGAAGGAGGACGAGCCCTGAGGACTGCGTTGTCATCCTCTAAACGTCAGAACCCCGAGCTCATCTCCACTCGGCCGGCACATCGGAGCACTCCCTCCCTCACTCCCTCACCCCCTGTCCTCCTCATATCTCCCCCCCAAACCTCCCCTCCCCCTCTCTATTCTGTTTGTTTGTCTCTCTTGTATGGGCAGATAACAGCTTTATTGGAGCTATAATGGTCAGGTGGAAGTTTAAAGGTCCCACGAGCATATCGGGGAACGGATGGGGGGGGGCGAGGTAGGGCTAGGGGAGAGGGTAGGAGGTAGGTGGGGATGGTAGGGGTAGGGGGGAGGTAGGGCTAGGTGGGGGATGGTAGCGGGTAGGTGGGGGATGGTAGGAGGTAGGGGAGAGGGGTAGTGAGAGGTAGGGGAAAGGGGGAGATATAGGGGGAAGTCGGGGGAGAGATAGGGATAGGGGAAAGGGGAGATAGGGGGAAGTTGGGGAGAGAGTAAGAGAGGGTAGGGGGGGCGAGTTTAGGGGTATGTGGGGAAAGTAGGGGTGGGGAGGGGAGCTAGGGGTTGGGGTGAGAGGTGGTGAAAGTAGGGGGGTGGTTGGGTGGGAAGTAGGGGTGGAGGGGGAGAATATTGGGGGAGAAGAAGAGTCACGCGTTAAGAGGGGAGGCTATGGGTAGGGGGGAGATAGGGGGAGGTCGCCGGAGAGGTAAGGGGCGGTGTAGGGGTGGGGGGGGGGAGACTGCAGCCTTAATGGTCCAGAAGCCTTATTAAGACACGTTGTGTGTAATTAAAAGGCAGCCGGGTTGCTGATGAACTCGGTGCGGATGGGATGAGACGTGGCGGTCAGGTTGAACCCGCACCACAGAATCAGCAAAACACTGAGAGAGAGAGAGAACACCACACACCAACAGAACCAGGTGTTCAGAGGAGCTTCCTTGTTCTTCTTACAAATTCTTCTTCGAATGTGAATCCCAGGTAGGATGGCCTTTGCTCTGTGTAAATACTGTGTTTTACTGTCTGCTGTGTGGTTAATCTGGGCTCTTCCTTCTACGGGACACAACCGCTAAACTGCGGTCAATGGGCGTTAATGGCCACCTTCACGGCCATATAGTATTCACCACTCCTTTTCCGTTATATGACAGCCACGATAAATCCAGTTCGATAGGATGAAACAACTCTGTTCCTTCATCCTTATCAGTTCTGCTATCTATTGCCCCCACTTCCCACCCACCACCCCACAACCCCCCCCCCCCCTCCCGCCTCACCAAAGGATAACCACTCAATAATTGAGAACACAAACACAGCCATTAAAAAACACACCGTGTTGCATCGCGGCGCACACTAGAACAACACGATGGGAGAGTTGCTCACAGGTTTTTATAGCCAACACAAACACTTGCCCACCTCCGAGCTGTTAAACAGGACACCATAAACCTGAGAAAGAAAGAGAAACCGTGGCCTGTTGCGCCATGTCCTCCCACCGTGTCCAGGCAGCCGAGGTGGGAGGCAAAGCTCCACTGGCGATGGTGGAGGGGGGAGCCGTCCTCGGCCTCCACTGGCGATGGTGGAGGGGGGAGCCGTCCTCGGCCTCCACTGGCGATGGTGGAGGGGGGAGCCGTCCTCGGCCTCCACTGGCGATGGTGGGAGCCAGCCTTCTTAGCCTCCACGCTGGCGGAGGTGGGAGCGAGCCGTCCCCAGCCTCCATGCTGAGGATCTCCGTGTTACTGTACATTCTGTTTTTTCCCAGCCCGCCCACATCTCAGAGGAAGTGCACAGACTTATTCTGACGGTAATGCGGCAATTTGTCCTGCTGTAGAAGTGGCATTCATTTAGGTTCCTCCACAAAAGAGTTGGTATGAATGCACAGAGTATAGTGTTTAATGGGAATGGAAAAGACTGAGAGGAGCTGTAGGGTGTTTTTTTTATCATTTCAAGAGGAGCAGTGTACGTTATTTTCCTCGTAACCGTGGATATTTTCATCAACAACACCATGCTGAGCCCACCAAGGTCCACTTATCACAAAACACATTAGAGGATGAATAATCTCGCTTAAACACTCTGGAAATTGAAGTGAACAATATATTTATTCAATTAAAGGTAGTATATTTGGGAAGATTTATCTGTTTTTTAAAGATTTAATGACTTATTTAATGTTCATCGTTAACATTAAATAAAACCCATAAATCTGCTTTATGAGCACTTTGCCATTTAAATACAACTTTAATCCCACTGCATTTGCATTGTTTAATAGATGCAGCTAAGGAACATTATATACTTGTTTGGTTCTAGGCTGGTTTTATCCTTCTCTCTGTTTCCTTACACACAGGCTATTTTAAGCTTTTCTTCCGATGATTTAGTTTTACCGCACAATAACAGCAGCATTATCTGAAACATTTCTTTCCTTCTCATGCCAATGAAACCAGTTGTACTAATGATATTATAAAGTATTCACATTCTCGGAAATAAAAAGAAATTGTCTCAAAGATTCAAACAATTCTAACAAAACAAATGAAATTCTCTTCCCAATTGCAATTCACCGACTGATTAATTTAACGCTTAATTAGTCTCAAATTATCATGTCAGGAGATTATTTTTAAAATTAGTTCTGGATATTCGTAGAGCAATACCTTTCCCTCGTTGTTATGTGATCGCAATCTTTTTCATTATTATGAAATATTGAATCATGGCATGTGATGGTATAGCTAAAAAAAAAACTGAATACAAAAAGGGTTAGCTAAAAGATTCAACTGAAAGAAAAACACACAAACAATTCTATCCATCATAATGCACATCTATTCCTGTGGATCCTAATCATCCATTTTGTTCTGATCTCCTTTCTGGAACAGGGAGTAGGAGTGAAAGCCTTCACACGGTGCCCCGCAGCTCTGATAGCGGCGGTTACTCATCTCTGGAGGACCTTGTTTGCTCTGTACTTCACCGTGAACTCCTGGAGTTTATGGACATGCGGGCAGGTCGAAGCAGACCTTTGAACGGCCACGACTGTGGGAACCGCAGACAACAGGCTGGGAGCTGCTAGTGCTACGCTATCTTATCTCCGTGTCAGAAGTCTGAGCAGGGTCGGCCGTGTTTATGGTTGTGTGCTCATTGCACTGTAATTATTATACGACGACGGCGGTGGTGCTCGCCATGGGAAAGGAGGTGATGAAACAAAGGTGGTGGTGGGGGGGGGGGGGGAGAGGGTAGATCTCTGCAAATTACGCAACGAAATAAACAATATTATGCTGAGCTTTTGGGAGCCAATAAAACCTGGCGTCATACTGTTTAATCGCCAAGCTGCCTTTGGTGATATTGTGATATCTGCGCCTGTTGTATTTTATTACGTTTCCTATTTTTCATTTTCTCTTATGCTTTTGCTATAGGGTATGCATCCCTGGAAACCTTTTAAGTGAGTTCCTAATTTAGAGCTTATTCTTTCCTTACTTTATCTGTCAGTCATAATTCTGTTGCCTTTATTTTACGTTATTTTGACGACAGATGCTTTAGATTCACCACTTAAATATTGTTAGTGCTCGTAGGTGCTGAAGCGAATAGCCGATGTTTAAAACAATTAAGATTGTATTTAATTTATCCAGTGGAAAAAAATTGCTTCTTATCGCTTTACAATTTCACATAGTTTGCGTCTGTCAGTAGTTTAGTTTTGCTTTTTTAGATGACTGAACTAAAACTTAACACTGCTCTCCTCGCCACTGTCGAGGACTCGCTAATTACATTTTAATAATATCATATTATACATTTTTATAAAAACTACTTGATGAACCAATGACTAAAAACGAGTGGGGACTCCTTGATCTTCTGAGATAGAAAAGTGACATGTTGTCAATATGAGGTAGCAGCCAATAATGAACAGAGACGCTCTGAAACCTGCCCTGTCACTTATTGACAACACTTATTGAAAAAGAAAGAATACTCAATCTCAAAGAATAGAATACTATAAAGAATACTATAAAGAATACTCAATACTCAATCTCCCGATAAATAATTTCCTATTTTCTATAGAAGGCAGAGAGGGGAAGGAACTAAACCTCTTCGACTAGTACTAGTACTTGTTCCCCTGGCCTCATCAGAGTTCACACCCCACTCTCTGAATGCTCTAACGGTGTGTTATTATTTAGTATGTTGTGGAGCTCTGAGGGGCCAGGGGCCTGTCCCTCTCCCTAATAATACCACGCATGGATGCCTGGTCCCAGCATCAGATACTAAACCAGCGGCTTTAAGGGGAAATGAAATGCTAAGATCATGGGGGGGGGAGGGGGTGAGGGGTAATTGAAAAGGCGAGTGCTCAGTTGTGGGTGAAAAAAGTGAGACGAGTTGTCAGGGGCTCCTTGTTATTGGCATCAGGGTGGTGGTGGGGGGGGGGCAGGGGTGTGAACCTGTGAAAGCTATTAAAGAGTGAAACACATGAATATCTGGAGTTTTGCAGCCGATCACAGTAAGGGAGAGATGCGTTGTTCTTTGGGCTGAAATTTGAGGGCACGTGGTTATTTCACCAAATCAGTTATTTATAAAGGTTTGCTGTATGTAAATGATATATTTATTTATCATCATTTTTATTTCAATTTCTTCCACATTTCTGTCCTTTAATGAATTTGTTGG
>OLKM01000651.1:129809-142309 GCA_900291075.1 Melanogrammus aeglefinus | reverse complement strand
GACTAAGATTGGCAAGCGCCGCCGTCGCCCCGGCTTGGAGGTCAGCTGGGAATTTTGGAATCGGCGTCGCCTGCGTGACGCCTACGCTCCCCCGTTCCCACCCTCCTGCCTCCCCCCCGCCCTCCCCCGGCCCCCCGATCTCCCCGGGACGCCAGCGCCACCTGCTTACATGGTGGATGGCAGCTTTGGGGCCCGGCGGGGGTCCTGGAGAGACGGACTCACAGACAACATGTTTCGGCGAGTTTGTTTGGAAACCTGCGGCCGCCCAGCCCCACGTCGAGGAAACTTTGGAGAGACGGGGTGAGAGAAACAGAAACAGATCTCTCAGGAGGAGGGGCACTAAAGTATGCTGCGCCGCCTGCCAGACGGGACGCCGCCTCGACACCAGGACAGACTGCAGGACGGACAGACTGGAGGACAGACTGGCTGGAGGACAGACTGACTGGAGGAAAGACTGAAGGACAGACTTACAGACTGGAGGACAGCCAGACTGGAGGAAAGCCAGACAGGAGGACAGACTGGAGGAGAGACTGGAGGACAGACTGACTGGAGGACAAACTGACTGAAGGACAGACTGAAGGACAGACTTACAGACTGGAGGACAGACTGACTGGAGGACAGACTGGAGGAGAGACTGGAGGACAGACTGGAGGACAGACTGGAGGAGAGACAGACAGACTGGAGGACAGACTGGAGGACTGGAGGACTGGAGGACAGACAGACTGGAGGAGAGACTGGAGGACAGACTGGAGGACAGACTGGAGGAGAGACAGACAGACTGGGGGACAGACTGGAGGACTGGAGGACTGGAGGACAGACAGACTGGAGGACAGACTGGAGGACAGACTGGAGGACAGACTGGAGGACAGACTGGAGGACAGGCAGACTGGAGGCCAGACTGGGGGCCAGATTGGAGGAGAGACAGTCAGACTAGAGGAAAGACTGGAGCCTGGAGGACAGAGAGACTGGAGGGCAGACTGACAGACTGGAGGACAGATGGCCTGATTCAACACCTCTACCCGAAGGTCATGAGGTCACTGAGGCTGACTCTCTCCTGGCATCAGATCTTTGTGTGTGTGTGTGTGTGTGTGTGTGTGTGTGTGTGCACGTGCGTGCGTGTGTGTGTGTGTGTGTGTGTGTTTGTGTGCGTGTGTGTGTGTGCGCGTGAGTGCGTGCATGAGTGAGATATATTGTCTGCATGTGTAGAAAGTATATATTGATGTTAACGTTTGAAAAGTGAAGAGTAAAGGAAAGCAGCGGAGGAAGGGAAGGAACCCCCTGGAGAGAGGGGTAGGGGGGCCGCATGAAAGACACACACACACACACACGCACACAAACACACACACACACACACAAACACACACACACGCAAACTTTTAATAGCTTCCGTGAAATCACACTGTTAACATGAGCACACGCAAGCTACATTCACAAACACACACACAGAGTGAATACACACACACAAACTAACACACACAGAGTGCACACACACGCACACACAAACAATACTTTTGAGAAGAGAAAAGGGGTGGTCAGGCAGGTTTGAGGGAGGGTCTACCCTGCCTTTCTCTCCCCCAGAACGGCGAGTGTTCTTTTGTTTCCTGAAGTTGCGCTTAGAAAGCAGACCATAGGATGATAGTAGACACGTTTGCTTTGTCCAGGGAGTATGTTTGATGTAAAAATGTTTTTTGTGTCTGAAAGAGGAAATGGATGGAAATGAGAGGAGAGAATTGAATGCATGAATGAGCCATGAAAGCTATGCAGAGCCGTGACAGGTCTGATTTATAATTCATATACAAAAGGTCCTGCCTCCTCAAATCCATGGCTCGACCGATACGAACACAAACTCACATTTAAATATGAAAGATGATCTTTTAACCCCTGCCCTCTCTCTCTGTCTCTCTCTCTCTCTCTCTCTCTCTCTTCTCTGTCTCTGTCTCTGTCTCTGTCTCTCTCTCTCTCTCTCTCTCTCTCTCTCTCTCTCTCTCTCTCTCTCTCTCTCTCTCTCTCTCTCTCTCTCTCTCTCTCTCTCTCTCTCTCTCTCTCTCTCTCTCTCTCTCTCTCTCTCTCTCTCTCTCTCTGTCTCTCTTGCTCATATCAATTGGCAGTTATGGCATTTTTTGATAGTACTATATAGTATATATATATTTTTCCTTTAATTATATCAAATATGGAGACAGTTTGAAATAACATTTAACCAAAAATGTAACAAAAAATAAAAAACATTAAAAAAATAGTAAAAATCTGTGCTAAGATAAAATGTGTTCAATTTGAGCAAAGAAATAAACAAAGCCCATGACCTGGTCCCTTTATGTCAGACACTTCATCTGATGAGACGATCTTTATTCTAATCAACAGCTGAAGGCCCATCTTTAACCAAAGCCTTTCTGACTCGCTACGTCCTCGTCTGCACTTTATCTCCCAAATCGTATTTGTTGCCTCGACGAGCCGACAAAGAAGATTTGCTTTGTGATTTCCATGTGGGAATAATGTGCGTTATTACGTCCTTTTTGCTCCTAGTGAGAAGGAGACGGGCCAATTATTAATCAATCTCTGGTTTTAGTGCTTCCCATCTGCTGCCGTCATCGCTAAACGTCCAGAAGATGCTACATTTCCTGTCACTTTACGACGCTAATCGCGTAGCCCCTTATCCAGATTGTATCCACCATCTATCCCTCATCTATCTATCTCTATCTATTTTCTTTATCTATATTCTGTATCCTTATTTAAATTTTCAATATTTTAATCGCCACATCAGACTTATTTTAATTTTTACTTAAATTGTGTTTATGTTTTACTAACTTTTGCGGAACAATTCTGTCGCTATAGGTCCATCTATCCCCTGCTCCTCTCTCTCTATCTCCATCTCTCCCTCTCCATATCTCACTGAATCTCCATCTCTCCCCTGCTACTCTCTCTCCGCCTCTCTCTCTCCCTCTCTCTCCCTGCATCTCTGTCTCTCTCCCCGTCCATCCATCACGCCCCGCTAAACGCCGCTCCACCAAGGCCACCCTGCTAGGTGCGGAAATGAGCCTTCTTCATCTCCTTTATTGGATTCCCTCTCTTCCAAACCCAATCACGGTAAACAGGCGTACTGGATCATCCACTGCCTCAAACACCGCCCCGCCGCAGCTGCAGCCCGCTTTATTGGCTGGTAATACACTCTGCGTTCATCCCCACCCATGTTTCAGACATCGCGTCCCACACACACGCTCCTCGCCCCGCTCTCTTTACATGACGGAGAACGGAAGCAATCCCTGACACGAGGAACGCAAGGAGAAAGTTCCGACTTGTGGAAGTCATTCTGGTGTTGACTCATGCACATCTCTCCCTCTCTCCCTATCACTCTCTCCATCACACTTCTTCTCTTTCTCAGTGTCTCTCTCATCTCTCTGGGGGTCTAGGGGATGGGGTTGGGGTCTAGGGATGAGGTGGGCCGGGGTGTAGGGTCCAGGGGTGGGGGGTAGAGCTGGGGACTTGGTCCACGCGTTACTTTTGGCAGGGGTTTTGGATGCTGGTCCGCGTGTGAACTACAAAAAGGGGGACAATTGATCCAATCGGCTGTTGGATTGGACAGACCTCACAGGGAGATGGCCGGCCAATAACACGGGGACAAAGAGGTAGATATTGTTGGGATTTTGATGTGGTGTGTGTGTACTTGCTAGCCCCTGCTGCATCATACACCCCTGATGTACTGCACCCCACCATGCGGCGTATTAAGGTGATGTAGATACTAGAAAGGTGTCCCTTAATCACTCAGTGGTTTCTGTAAGAAAGAACTACATGGGCGGACTTGTGCTTCTGACCAATACTAATAATGACTCATCCATAAATCCGATCACACATTTAAAATGGCTCATTTAAATATAAAAACATAGTTATCTGTTTTTATCTCTGAAACTCGGTGATCAGCCAGCGCTTTTCTTTCTCTGTGCACTCTGAGCCTTGACTGGCTTTTGATCTGTCCTACAGATTTAACTCCTGCCTCCCCCTTTCTCCCCCTCTCTCCCCCTTTCTCCCCCTCCACACCTACATAAAGAGAATTATTCATTGTCTTTCGCTAAACAACAAGAGTATGGTAACCTCAAAGAGCTCCACGCGGTGAGCCGCTAGCTTCCAGAGGACAGGGGGTCCTGCTGGCGGCCATGACACCTTGTCTCCTTCCCTTTTTACAAATACATTATCCAGCAAAGAGCCCCCAAAAGTATGCAAATCAAGATCCAAACCAGGTTAAAGCTGAGGGAGATTGCTTCCAGAACAGAAGATGGAACTCAGCTAAAGTATGTTTGTGCTTTTTACGCGTTATTCAACGTGACCAACAACAATGCCTGTGATTCGCTGCAGAATCATCAATAATGACGCCAATTTCATAAATGACTCATTTCTAAGCCACCGTTTGTCCTAATTGAAGTTGATGTCAAGCGTAATTCCCTTGTCTCCTGCTTCCCACTACAACAGGGCCATGAAGGCTCTAATTAAGACAGCAAACGAGCGTGCGCCGCGCCTGAAAGGTCCGCAGCCGAGCGCTGAGGACAGGAAGCTCAGAGCTGCCGCCAGGCCCCCTCATGCACGGCTGATTGCAGCTACTTGGCCCCTGCTTTTGGCCCCGGACCGGCTCTCTGCCGCTGTGTACCAGACCGCCGTCCAGTGACCGGTGCCCAGTGCCTGGCTCCGTGTGCCCAGTTCTCAGAGCCCGGCGGTGGGCCGACCCAGGGTTGATGTCAGCCTTCCCCCCCCCCGGGAGCCCCGGGACAGCGGAGAAAGAGGAGCCGCGGTGATCGCGCACGGTTAGAACGACCAGCCGCACATCTGGATCAACGACGTCTCAAAGTTTCTTTCTTTGCGTACACACTTAGCTTCTTCTGATTCTGATTATTCAGGAAGTCAAAAAGAGGACTGCATCTGGCTCCAAAGCCCCAAAAGGGAGCCGTGCTAATGGGTATGTATGTATTCTGCACAGCTGCTGCATGTGTTCCGTCCTTCTTTTCTTTTGGTTGTATTTATTTCAATCAAGCAGAATTACCATTTCAATATAATGAGATCTTTTAAAACGAGTGTTTTAAACCGCATGGCCTTTTGAAGGAAGCCGTAATTGCTGCGGTATCCGTCGCATTGTCAGAGGAGTGACACGTAATAAATAACTTCATAATAGATATGATAATTGCGCGTACTGCCGACTGGAACAACAAGTAGGCCGTGACGCGCGCCTCTCCAACACCGACGCCCAAGCTGTCAGGAGAAAGTTTGCCGCTACCAAAGAAAGGAAGGCAAACGTCTTGCAATCCCCCACTTTTTTCTTTTGCTGTTTCCTTGCCAAGTGGCGTCCTCAGCCAAAATAGGAAATGAGCCCCTCTCTCTCCACCCCTCTCCACCACTCTCCTCCTCTCTACCGCTCTCTCTGAACCCGGTAGACGGAACAGAATGCAGGAATTGACAGGTACACGCCGCTTCTGCCAAGAGCGAGAGCGAGAGAAAGGGGGGGTAGATTAGAGCGGGGTCCGCTCGCAACGGACACGCCGCCACAAACCGCGGGATCAATCTCCACGCGTCGGTGCGCTCGCGTCGCGTCAGACGACGAGATAACGTACGGGTTAATTACCCAGGCGCCTCAGCATCGGGGAGACAGAGGAACACGTCCTCGCTCCCACGGACGCGCAGCCAAGACGTTGTTTGTTTGTTTGTTCCAGCGCGCTGCCATCTCTGATCCGCCGCTCTGCAGCGCACCGCTCTGCTCTGGGCTGCGGCTTCGGCTGCCTCACTTTTGCCGTGATGTCATCTTCAAGTTCTCGTGTGTGCTCGAGAGACGGTGCCTTAAGTAGTGAACTTAGTTTCAAAGAGTTTTCAACTTTGGAAGCGTCCAGCAAAACTTGAGTCAGTGATGTGCTCAGACTTCAACACCACTTCAGCTGTGTTTTTATTGCACAGTATTTATAACCTCAGTTATCTCCTGCTCTGTATGCAACGTGTCCCATTGGTTTATACGTTCCCATTCTTCACCAGTCCAATCCAGTGCTCACCCCACTAGCAGACATTTTCTCCTCCATTATCTCCTTTCTCTTGTTTTCTGTTTATTTTTCTCTCTCCTGCGTGTCCCCGCTGACCTCGCTCGTCCCAGGGTTCCCCATGTCTCCGTCGACCAATCATAGGGCAGTATACTTCCCCGAGCGCTGACCTGCAGATAGAACAAGGAGGCGTCTGGCCGGATTAGCCAACTGGATGTTGTACATGCCTGACTGACTCAGGAATGCTCTCCAGCGAGTTCTGCTTATCAAAGTCTTTCTGTCTCACTGTCTCTCTCTCTGTCTCTCTCTCTCTCTCTCTCTCTCTGTCTCTCTCTCTCTCTCTCTCTCTCTCTCTCTGTCTCTCTCTCTCTCTCTCTCTCTCTCTCTCTCTCTCTCTCTCTCTCTCTCTCTCTCTCTCTCTCTCTCTCTCTCTCTCTCTCTCTCTCCCTGTGTGTCATGGTCAGTCAACTCCCTGGTCCCAAGAGTCTGCTTCGCCGAGCTTCAAAGTGAAAATATTTCACAGAATCAAATGTCATAAATCCATGACTTCTCCAATATTGAAAGTTGTGATCGGTTGAGAATACTTTGTGA
Organism: Melanogrammus aeglefinus; assembly: GCA_900291075.1. Classification (NCBI taxonomy): domain Eukaryota; kingdom Metazoa; phylum Chordata; class Actinopteri; order Gadiformes; family Gadidae; genus Melanogrammus; species Melanogrammus aeglefinus. The sequence continues at coordinate 135,716 of OLKM01000651.1, read as the reverse complement.
TGCTGTCAACCAGAAAAAACTAAACATAAGAAAAAATGTCTTACAAAACATTTTCTTTCCTCCTCGTTTCAGGACAGGGGGAACAATGAGCAGACAACCGAATCATCAACAGGCCCTCTCTCACGGCCTGCTGGCTCTGCCCGCTTCTGGCCTCCTTGGGTCCTTAGCCTCAATGGGGTGGCTCCTTAATTGCCTGCATGGTAAAAAACGAATTTTCTGCAGTATGAAGGCTTTAATCAAACAAACCAAATAAAGAATACAAGAAAAAAAGTGTAAGTACTTCTATAATAGTGTTAACTCTACTTGTATACTAATAGAATCACCACCTTAAAACGCAGAAGAAGCGTAATAATGACCATACTACATAGAATACTCTCTGTGGCTCTGGGTAGCTTAGCTTCTTTCACCAGTATGATCCAAGTGGGTGGAGCTAAGAGCAGAACCGGGACTAGGTAACCGAACGCTCATTAAGATGCAGACGCGGGCCGTATGCTAATTTTACCCTACATCCTAGAAGTGAAGAGACAACAGAAAAGGGCTTCATTAAAAACACGATGCATTATTCAGGGTGCAGCGGGCCAGAGGAATGGCTGCCGGCCAATTAACTAATACTGGAATCTTCCACTGTCTGCTGCTCTGCTGTCGTCAGTCTCTCTCTGTCTCACTCTCTGTCTGTCTCTCTGTCTCTCTGTCTCTCTGTCTCTCTCTGTCTTTCTCTCTCTCCCTCTCTCTCTCTCTCTCTCTCTCTCTCTCTCTCTCTCTCTCTCTCTCTCTCTCTCTCTCTCTCTCTCTCTCTCTCTCTCTCTCTCTCTCTCTCTCTCTCTCTCTCTCTCTCTCCTCTCTCTCTCTCTCTCTCTCTCTCTCTCTCTCTCTCTCTCTCTCTCTCTCTCTCTCTCTCTCTCTCTCTCTCTAAATTAACGATTTTTTTCGGAGAAGGTGAATGAGAATAGAGAAAGATGGAACATCTAGGTCAAGGATGATGCTATGAATGAATACGATTTTCTTTCATTTCGGCAATTCATCTTTCCCTTTTCCTTTTCAATGTGTGCATTGTGTCCTTCCTTACATGGTATCAGTGTGTGTGAACATTTATAAGAGGTCATGTGTATCTTATCTACAGTGTGTAGCCTATGATGACACCTGAATAGACGACAGAGGAAGATGACCTCTCCCCAGTGGGAACTCCGGTTACTGATTCCCCTGGGATGGGGAACTCTCTGGCATGGCAGCAGGAAGTGGGGGAGGAGGAACAGGAAGTCAGGCAACAGATGTAGACAACAGGTTTGGCAAGCCCCGCCCCCATCACAAGACAAACAAACACTTGGCTTATCATGTGGTACTCAGCTGCTACATGACGAGGAAGGAACTATGGTGTGTGTGTGTGTTTGTGTGTGTGTGTGTGTGTGTGTGTGTGTGTGTGTGTGTGTGTGTGTGTGTGTGTGTGTGTGTGTGTGTGTGTGTGTGTGTGTGTGTGTGTGTGTGTGTGTGTGTGTGTGTGTGTGTGTGTGTATGCATTCGCCAGGCATCAGCCTGACAGTGTTTCCAGTCATCTCTGTCAATTTAGGTGTCCAGTGTTTCATCCCTGTTTCCCCTTCCTATTTAATGGTCCCCATAAGACAGACAGAGGCCTCGTGGTTACCCAGAGGGATGACATGCACATTGTGTGTGTGTGTGTGTGTGTGTGTGTGTGTGTGTGTGTGTGTGTGTGTGTGTGTGTGTGTGTGTGTGTGTGTGTGTGTGTGTGTGTGTGTGTGTGTGTGTGTGTGTGTGTGTGTGGAGGGGCCACATGCCCGGTCAGTTCATATATCCCTCCACACAGTATGCAGGTCTGGGCTCTGCTGCTGATATACTGTCTGCTCTCATTACGGAGCAGAGCCACGAGCAGGCCCAGGCCTGCAACACACCCACCCACATGCACGCCCGCACACATACGCAGACATACTCCCACTCCCACGCACATGCGCACACATACACACACGCACACAGCAATAGACCAGTAACAAGAGTGCTCCCACACACATATATAAAACACACACATGCATCCATACTGTAAGACAGGGCTAAGGCCAGTAAGCTAATGGGGCTGGGAGGCTGCTGGCATGCTGGTCCTAATTGACTAGACATGGCCTCCCAGAGCAGATGCGTCTGCCAAATGCACGTGCACCCTTAGGAATGCACCTCTAGCCAACACCCCTTCCCTTACCCCCCCACACCGCCCAAGATCCAGATAGACTCTCCCTGCCTGCATGCATGTGTGTGTGTGTGTGTGTGTGTGTGTGTGTGTGTGTGTGTGTGTGTGTGTGTGTGTGTGTGTGTGTGGAGGCACACACACCTGCGCAATGGGCTTCATGTAGTGAAAGGCATGTTTTATGTTAAGGTCAAGGTCCCGTGGATGTTTCATCAGAACCTCTGCATGTTGGGCATGTGCGGTGGGGGACAGTTTGTGCGCTTGTGTGTGTGCGAGTGTGTGCGTGCGTGCGTGCATGCGTGTGTAGATATGTGAAACCGTGTGCATGTGTGTGTGTGTGTGTGTGTTAAAGCATGTGAGGATATACTGTGACGGTGTCACCATCAACCCCTTGGTTAACAGAAACGTTTCTTCCAACACGCCGCAGGCTACAGTAACTTCAATTAGCGCTCTGAAACCGCCAGTGTCCTGGATCCACTGATAGGAGCAGGACAGGGGGGCTGGCTGGAGAGCTGCCGCTCCTATCCACGCTCGCAGGCCATTTGCAGCCAGAAACTGGCTCGACGATTAAGTGGGATTAGGTGGCCTATAGCAAGGTTTAGTGACAACCATGTCCTCTTATAAAGCCCTGAGAGACTCTGTGCACGTGCACGTGTGTGTGTGTGTGTGTGTGTGTGTGTGTGTGTGTGTGTGTGTGTGTGTGTGTGTGTGTGTGTGTGTGTGTGTGTGTGTGTGTGTGTGTGTGTGTGTGTGTGTGTGTGTGTGTGTGTGTGTGTGTGTGTGTGTGTGTGTGTGTGTGTGTGTGTGTGTGTGTGTGTGTGTGTGTGTGTGTGTGTGTGTGTGTGTGTGTGTGTGTGTGTGTGTGTGTGTGTGTGTGTGTGTGTGTGTGTGTGTGTGTGTGTGCGTGTGCGTGCGTGCGGGAGAGAGAGAGGGAAATAAGGAGAGAAAAGGAGAGAGGAGCAGGCTTTTGTTCCAACTGAGCCCCTAATTAGCCAGGCTAATTGAGCTGTTAATTGATCTGTTGTCTTAATTAAACATCTCCTGACGCTTCTTTGCTCCTTGTAGTTGAGGATCTGAGGGCTACGTGTGTGCGTTTGTGTGTGTGTGTGTCCCTACACGTGTGTATGAGTGTGCGTGTGTGTATGAGTGTTTGTGTGCGTGTGTGTGTGTGTGTGTGTGTGTGTGTGTGTGTGTGTGTGTGTGTGTGTGTGTGTGTGTGTGTGTGTGTGTGTGTGTGTGTGTGTGTGTGTGTGTGTGTGTGTGTGTTTGTGTGTTTGTGTGTGTGTGCAGCAGTGTGGAACCGCGAGGTAGCGCGCCCAAACAGATGATTATAATCTGAGGGGGCTGATGACTCCATTAAACAGGTTAGCCTGTTTTAGTTTCGGGGTCTAAGCCGTCATTATAGATTTTGTAGCGGGTTATCATGGAGGGGAAATGCACTTAAAATGGAATCTGATTATCCGTTTAATCTTGAGCGTACTTTGATAAAGCTGCCAATTTCTACCCAGATTTGTTTGATTGACAGAAATAACTTTAATCACCTGACTGGATGTTCTATTTAACTGGCATCCATATAGGCTACAAAAAACATACTGTACATCTATTATTTTTATCTCTCTTCTCTTGTTAGTCTGTGTGCTAAAGCAGTCTTGCGGAAAATGTCACCAAATCGCTAAACATCACACCTGCTTGAGAGAAACACCAAAGCCTGAAGTGTTTGCAGCATCTCATTTAATCAGTTTTTCTAACTGATGGCTGATAAAGTCGCCACACATCAACTTACTTCCACAATTTAAATTGTATTTCAATCCCCAGAGCTCTGTTCTATTTTGGAAGCCATATGCCGGAAAACTTGTTAGGGTTAGGAAAGCTTATGGTAAGGAATTGTTGTGGTGTTGTGTTCCTTCGGGGAAAAATCAACATCGTTCTTAACTTTTGTTTTATACTATTACAATGTGAACCTTGATGAACTTAAATATTCTGCATCACTGCAACCATCTCCTCACTAAATAAATAGTGTCATATCGATAAGATGGGGACAATGTGTGTTCAGGCATGACAAGTCAATGACCCAGGACATGAGAGGGAGGGGAGAGGAGGTGGAGGAGAGGGGAGGGAGAGGAAGGAGAGGAGTGGGAAGGAGCGAGGGGAGGGAGAGGAAGGGGGAGGGAGGAAGAGGGAGAAAGGAGAGGAGGGAGAGGAGTGGGGAGGGACAGGAGGAGTGGGGAAGGCGAAGAGGGGGAGGAAGAACAAAGAGGCGATTACAAATCTCATGAAATTCTCTCTGAGAATGATTAGTTGACTCTGATAATCTTTAACTGAAATCAAGTGATTTCCGCTTCCTGGACGTCCTGTTCATTAACTCATGACCCAGCCTTGTGTCCAGTGACTGGGCCAAAAGGTACACACCCACAAACAGACACACACACGCACACACATATGCACGCATACACACACCCACACACAGACACACACACTCACACATATTAGAAAATAAACAATCTATACTCTACTCTATACTCTATTCTATACTCCTTTGTCCGGTTAGTTGTGGGTTTTATATTTTATGACAACATGTTATGCATGTGGTAATATTGCGTTACTGTAGCTTAACCTAGAAAGCAGCAACATGCACAAAGCAAAAAGCATCAACCCTGGCAGCGGCAACAGCAGCTCAGAGAACCGCCATTGTAACGCGGTAACCAATCAGAGACAGAGAAGGAGTAGAAGGGAGACTAGGAGGCACAGTTGTTCTTGAAGGAGGAGGTCCAATTATTTCTGGAGCCAGAAGCAAGACGGGGGGGGGGGGGGGCTGAATGCTGTACGAGACCAATGAGCCTTCACCTTTGCCCTGCCTTTCAATAATCAAACAAGCAGAGCGCTGCATGTCACAATCATTCTCTCTAGACCACTAAAAGGGTTACCATGGCAGCAAGGGTGGCCAGCAAGACTCTCCCTCACACACACACACACACACACACACACACACACACACACACACACACACACACACACACACACACACACACACACACACACACACACACACACACACACACTTAACATGCCTGTATGCCAAGTCAAACGCTAAAATGCTTTACTTTTATGTGCATGTAATGTGCAGCGAGCGGAAACTAATGTATTCTGCAAGGAGGGAAACAGTTTTGTTTTTTTTGCAATTACAATTTGTGTGGTTTAAATAAACACATAAACACACTTTCACAGTAGGAAATACTGTGGGGTGGAGCATTGCTTCACCGGAACTGCTTGCTGAACGGACCAAAACACTCACAAGCAAGCACAAAAACAAAATTCACAGGGAAAGCACACACTTACATCCAAAACCAACCCCCACACACACACTCTCACAGAAGCACTCACACACACACAACACACTCATACACTATCACACAGAAATCCAGCAATTTAACACACGCACACTTACACATAAGTACACACACACACACACACACACACACACACACACACACACACACACACACACACACACACACACACACACACACACACACACACACACACACATAGACTATCACTCACAAATACACTCACACACAGAAATCCACAGACTAAACACACACTCACAAACACTAACACACTCAGTCTGGAGGTCCGTGGGGAGTTTCCTCTCCTCCCCTGTGAGTTCTCGTGTCTGCAGAACAATAAATCTCTGGTCCAGGCAGCACCCACACAGACAT
>OLKM01000651.1:119809-124809 GCA_900291075.1 Melanogrammus aeglefinus | reverse complement strand
CAGAAGCTATATGCTAGAAGCTAGAGGCTGTAGGCTCCTGGCACGAGACTATACATAACTGCCTTCTCCCGTCAGTGCAGCGCAGCTCACCCTACCCTTTGATGAGATTAGCTGAGTGCTGTACTTGAAATAACCTTTCATGCACTGCCATTATTGTATTAATCTATTCTAAAACAATTTGGTTGAATTAATTAGGCCCTACATATTTCAGTGACGCTCGCGGTCTGCCTGGAAACAGATGGGCCCCTGGGTGAGCCCATCAGCAGCCTGGGAACGGCTGCCGAGGGCCGCCGGAGAGGGTGGAGGAAGGGGGAGAGGGAGGAGGAGGCTGAGGGCCTGACGGAGGAAGCTGAAGGCTGAGGGCCCGATGGAGGAAGGTGGAGGGGGAGGAGGAGACCGAGGGCCTGACGCAGGAAGGGGGAGAGGGGGGAGGAGGAAGGAGGCTGCTGAGGGCCAGGCAGAAGGGGGTTGGAGAGGGAGTAGGCGGCTGAGGCCCTGACGGAGGAAGATGGAGGCTGAGGGCCTGATGGAGGAAGGTGGAGGAAGGTGGAGAGGAAGAAAACAGAGAGGAAGCAGATGAATAGAAAGGAACACACAGAAAGAATGCTGGAGGAAGGTCGAGAGAAGGAGAATAAAAGAAATAAACAAAGATTGAGGAGGTGAAGAGTGAGAAGAAATAAGGGAAGAAAGAACGAATGAAGAAATGAAGGAACCGACACACACTGATGAAATAAAGAAATTCAGAATGACAGAGGAAGGGGGGATGAATCAAAGAAAGAACGAATGACGGTAACAACTGAAAGAAAGAGCAAATGAACGAGAAACATTAAAGGAGAAACAATTGAAAAGAACGAAGGAACAATGGGCCAAAGAACAAAGGAAAGCAACACAGAACTACTTGGTCGGAGCAGAATATAAAGGGGAACACACCACATAAAGGGAAATGTGTCGGAAGGGATGCTAAATCAGCCCTCCGGCCCCACTAAAGGGATCTAAGCAGCCCAGGGGTTGCAGGGAAGGAAGCGGGCGATTATCAGGGCCCTACAGTGTGTGCTACTGGAGCCTCAACCTTGAACAGATTGTGGATGAGGCACCCATCCGTATGTTGCTGCGATCGCTCAGCGTCTCCCCAGCCGTTAACCTTCAGGACACCTTGCAGTCTTTCTGGCCGTGTGACTGACGTCTGTACATCATGAGGCACGGCATTACGACTTGTTTTGCCTGGAGGAGGATGGCTACAGTAGGAAAGAGGGGTCCCCTTCCAAACCCTCCAAGTCCTCCAGGCGTTTTCCTGGTCACGGGGAGGGAGGACATGACGGTAGGAAGGGAGGAACGCCTCACAGACGGCCTGCGCTGGTTATGATATGAGAGGGAGAGGGAGAGGGCGAGAGAGAGGGAGAGGGAGAGAGAGAGGGAGAGCGGTAGAGAGAGAGAGAGAGAGAGAGAGAGGAGAGAGAGAGAGGGAGAGGCAGAGGTTGAGAGAGAGGTAGAGAGAGGGAGAGAGAGAGAGAGAGGGAGAGAGAGAGAGAGGTGAGAGAGAGAGGGAGAGAGAGAGAGAGAGGGAGGGAGAGAGAGAGGGAGAGAGAAAGGGAGAGAGAGAGAGAGGGAGAGAGAAAGGGAGAGAGAGAGGTAGAGAGAGAGGTAGAGAGAAAGGGAGAGAGAGAGGGAGGGAGAGGCAGAGGTTGAGAGAGAAGTAGAGAGAAAGGGAGAGAGAGAGAGGGAGGGAGAGAGAGACAGGAAGAGGGAGAGAGGGAGAGAGAGAGGGAGGGAGAGAGAGAGGTAGAGAGAAAGGGAGAGAGAGATAGGTAGAGAGAGAGGGAGAGAGGGAGAGGGAGAGAGGGAGAGAGAGAGAGGGAGAGGGAGAGAGGGAGAGAGAACGGGTTAAGCACTGGTGGGCTAAGGCTTTAGCAGGCCCCAGCCACATCCTGAAGGGCAGGTTAATGAGTAGTGCAGAGGAGGCGGATCATAATGCACACGGTGGCCCGCGTCCAGCCCCGCTCCGGCCTCTTTAATGAGAACCTCAACCTTCATGACGACGCCGTCCCGGCAAGGGGAAGAGAGGTAGAGAGCGGGGGGGAGGAGGGGGGAGGAGGAAGCCAGGGTGGGGGAGTGATGATGATGATTTGTGGGGGCGAGGGGGCGGGGGTAGGCGCCGGGTGGGGGGGAGAGGCGGAGAGGCTTTCTCAGGTTAGCTAGCGTCGCCACTGAGAGAGCGCTCGGTTCGTCCCGGCCCGGACTCCGGGGTCGGGTTTCAGGGCTGGGGGGTAATGGACATCAAACCTTTGGCACCGTCTCCGGAATCAAGGAAATGAAAGTTTCCCAAACTCCTGTCTTGGCAGGAGTGGAGGCAAACGATACCACCTGAATGAGAGAGAGAGAGAGAGAGAGAGAGAGAGAGAGAGAGAGAGAGAGAGAGAGAGAGAGAGAGAGAGAGAGAGAGAGAGAGAGAGAGAGAGAGAGAGGGCGAGAGGGCGAGAGGGCGAGAGAGAGAGAGAGAGAGAGAGAGAGAGAGAGAGAGAGAGAGAGAGGGCGAGAGGGAGAGGGCGAGAGGGAGAGGGAGAGAGAGAGAGAGAGAGAGGAGAGAGAGAGAGAGAGAGAGAGAGAGAGAGAGAGAGAGAGAGAGAGGGAGAGAGGGCGAGAGGGCGAGAGGGAGAGAGAGAGGTGAAGAGGGAAAGGAAGGGAGCAGTAGCAGTGAGAGTGTATCATTGGCATTGCTCTCTCTCGTGCCGTTTTGGGGAACAGCTTGCTCTGTAATGACAACACAGCAGCAAAACAAAGATGGTGTGAAGGCGGCGCCAGCATCGAGCCATTGTGTGCTACATTCCCCTCAAACAGATTCACAACTATTTGTTTGTCTCACGTTTGCCTCTGCTCTGAACCCCGGCGTCTACGATGACGACGACTCCTTTGGCTAATGCGTTCCGGGGGAGCCGCGGCACCCAGGGCCCCACCGCGCACACGCGCCGACGTTTGAGAGCGCGAGCGAGGGGGGCCCCTAATCTGGAAGAGCGATCCCCTGCGCTCGCTTTTATTACCTTGTTGACACCAGCTGCTAGTTTTAAGCACTTCTAAACGCTGAGTCTGAGTGGTGGCTCAAATCAGAGAATTAATGTCGCTATTCTAGCCCGGCTTTCTTTTTGGCACTGGCTTTAAGCCCCGGACTTAACAACACGCTCCGCTTTTATGTGTTCAGACAGCTGGTCGGAATAAGGCATTTGCCAGTGGCATAAAACATACTGTGTGCGTGTGCATGCGCGCATGTGTGCGTGTGTGTGTGTGTGTGTGTGTGTGTGTGTGTGTGTGTGTGTGTGTGTGTGTGTGTGTGTGTGTGTGTGTGTGTGTGTGTGTGTGTGTGTGTGTGTGTGTGTGTGTGTTTGTCTAATAATAGTATGCTACATAAAAATGTGTTTTGGAAAAAAATAACACAATTTAGATTATAACGTAGGTATAATGTACTAGCCAGCATTTGGGATATTGTGTACTTTATAATAAATGCAATGATTGGGGAGAAGAAAAGTGACATAGTGGAAACATGGATTAGTAGCAGAGAAAACAACGGAAAGGATTGGAGGAGAAAGCGCTGCTGTGTCTGTTTCGATCAGTTTGAGGCGAGTATTAAAGCCGTTTAGTCAACATTGTTGAAGCAGTTTCCCTCCCTAGTTTCAAGAGCAGCAAACTCGCTGATTTGAAGAAATGAAGACAGCCAATCAAAACCAAACCAGGTAAACACTGTTGCACCCAGACCTAGCTTAAAGGTCTGGGTGTCCGATCACTGTCTTAAAGGTCACTAGGGATGTCCGATCGGAGCAAGGAGACAATATGTAGTTTGACTAAGTCGTGAAGTAGGATCAGAGCTGTTGGAAAGTTGTTCTTTTCAACTCGATTGCCAGTGAAAAACAAACTAACACAGAAAACAGGTTCATGGACGAGTTACTGTATTAAATTGTAATTAATGTAACATCATGTTTGTTAACATTGATACTTATTTCGAACTTAATAGCCACAGGTCATGTTAACTGTAGCTTATGTTCTGTGGTGAATTCAACCATAGGCTACTGCAGAGCTTTTATATGTGCGCAAAACAATCAGGTTGAATCGGATGAACCAACAAAGATCTGTGTTGCTCTGCAGGGATTCTTCAGCCACCAATCTGAGTCTGTGGAGGAGCAAGACCTTTTAGAGGGTCTGTGGGCCCTAAGGATCACATTGCAGTTCTGAATGGCTGAAACGCACTCGCTCGATACTCACACTATTTCAGAAATGTAAGTCCACATTAGTGGCTCAAAATGATAATGTAATACTTAGGGTCCAGGTTTAAAAATCCCGAAGTTATTCTTTAGGAACAATGAGGGCTAACAAGCATTAATAGCCCACATGACACCTTCATGGTCCAGCAGGCCCTGTCTGTTCTTCTCTGGTTAAACCGCCATCTCGCTCTGTCGTTCATTATTACACTCCCTGTGTGAAGTCATACGCTGCCTCTCTCTCACTCTTTTTCCTCGCATACACACAGATACACACACACACACACACACACACACACACACACACACACACACACACACACACACACACACACACACACACACACACACACACACACACACATGCACACACACACACACACATGCAGACACATGCTCACAATTCTCATGGAGACGTGCACTCCCTTGCACTGCCGACACAAACACACAAACACAGAAACACTTTTCCTTCTCACATTTGCACACAAACACACTTTCCCTCTCTCTCGCTCTCACACACACACACACACACACACGCACACACACACACACACACACACACACACACACACACACACACAGCGAGCATTGCCACTTAGCAGCTGTACTTTTTTCCATGCGTGCAGAACAGAGTGTTGCTCCGTCTCTCTCGCTCACAGAGAACACGTGTCACTCAGCGCAGCGGCACGTCACCGCCGTCCACAGCTTTCACCTCAGTCCCGTTCACTCTCTCTCCCTCTCCCTCTCCCTCTCCCT
>OLKM01000651.1:93506-113506 GCA_900291075.1 Melanogrammus aeglefinus | reverse complement strand
GAAACAACAGACCGACGGAGGGAGTGCCAAAGCGAAGCCGCTAAGAGTGCAGGTGTGCGATTGAGCAGAGGAAAAACCTCATTGTTCCAGCCGATCGGTGCTGTTTTTCATTACTTGAATACCAAATGGGTCCAATCTCAGTATTTTTTTTGGTGGTGATGTTGGATGTGGACGGGGGGAGGGTGGGGGAAGAACACTCACACACAATGGAGCAGAAAACGGACAAAAAACGGAAAATGAATTTTGGAAAAGGAAACCATGAGAAAGTAAGCAGAGAAACTGTTAGTTGCACTAATATGTACGCTTTAAGAAGACATGCAGACGGACGTATGACCGGAGATTCTGTGTTTCTTCAAGTGTAGGTGTATGTGTGTGTGTGTGTGTGTGTGCGTGCGTGCGTGCGTGCGTGCGTGCGTGCGTGCGTGCGTGCGTGCGTGCGTGCGTGTGTGCGTGCGTGCGTGCGTGCGTGCGCGCTGTGTGTGTGTGTGTGTGTGTGTGTGTGTGTGCGTGTGTGTGTGTGTGTGTCCCTCGATCACGTTAGCTGAGACGTGTTGAACAAACAGCGGATCCAAAACACTTTGCAACTTCTAAAATCACAATTGCATTTACGAAAAACACAAACGCAAAAGCCACAACACAACTGCAAATAATACACAAAATGCACAATCCTGGTTCAGAATGAAGGTTATATCTGAAGAACAGGCCTACGTTGTTTATTACTAAAACTTCTCAAGAACTCTCCACTTCCCCATGAGTAGAACATAACATTAGAACCCAACACACAACTCCTCCCGTTTAAGGGGCCACATCAGTTGAACCTCAATGCCGCTGTGCAGTCGCTTTTACATTTGTGTAGTCACTTTTGCAATTGTATCAAGGCTTTTGTGTGTGTTTCGTTAAATATGCATGTGTTGGAGAGTGTCATAGTGTCAGCCACCAAACTTGATCCCTAACTGACCTGCCATTCAGGGTCATGTCTCGTAACCTCTTGAGTGGAGTGTAAGGTGACTGAAGGGGGTGTGGGTTTGTTGGCGGGGGAGCAGGGGGTTGGTGTGGGTTTCTCGGCGGGGGGCAAGGAGGGGGGGAGGCATCGCCCGATTATCTCACAGAACAGCAAGCACCGAGCTACAATAACCAGTCAGAGCCACGCAGCTTCGCATAGCAGCTATAGCCTAGCCTCTATAGCCTAGCATCTATAGCCTAGCATCTATAGCCAAGCCTCAATAGTCTAGCATCTCTAGCTTAGCATAAATAGCCTAGCGTCTATAGCCTAGCATCTATAGCTTAGCATATATAGCCTAGCGTCTACAACCTAGCATCTATAGCTTAACATAATTACCCTAGCGTCTATAGCCTAGCCTCTACAGCCTAGCCTCTGTATAGCCTCTTTATGACGGAGCAGGTGTTAAGGAGTAATGACAGTGGAGATACCCAGCAATTGAGGTGGTGTATGTTAACAGACAATGGAGGGGGGGGGGGGGGTTTTTGGGGAGAGAGGAAAATGGGAGATGGGTGGGGATACGAGGAAGGGGAAATGGGAGATGGGTGGGGATGACGATGACGATGATGATGATGATGATGATGATGATGATGATGATGATGATGATGATGATGATGATGATGATGATTATAAGGTGAGTGAAACAAAGGAGAGCAACATGGTCGCCGGGCAACGAGACGCAAACTTCTGTCGTATATAAAATAACAGTTTATTATGCTCAAATCTAAATTTGATGACGAACAAAATGGCACAAAATGGCATTAGGTGTGTGTGCGTGTGTGCGTGCGTGCGTGCGTGCGTGCGTGCGTGCGTGCGTGCGTGCGTGCGTGCGTGCGTGCGTGCGTGCGTGCGTGCGTGTGTGCGTGCGTGCGTGCCAGCCTGGTTTGGTGGGTGTGTGGGCGAACTTGTGCATTAATGCATGCTCCTCTGCACTATGTTTACTTGTTCACTGTAATATTGTGTGTGTGTGTGTGTGTGTGTGTGTGTGTGTGTGTGTGTGTGTGTGTGTGTGTGTGTGTGTGTGTGTGTGTGTGTGTGTGTGTGTGTGTGTGTGTGTGTGTGTGTGTGTGTGTGTGTGTGTGTGTTTGTGTATGTGTGCATGTGCTTGTGTGTGTGTGTGTGCGTGAGCGTGTGTGTGGGTGTGTATCCATGTGTCTCACATTTATTTGCAGTGTGGCCTTGATTGTGTAATAAACTTTATTCATTTAAGCGTGAATTATTGTTAATTGAACTAAAAAGTAATTTTCTTAATTGAAACAGGGGGAGGGGTGGCCAGATTAACGACTTAAGGGACTGTGTTTTCTCCCTTTCCTCTCTCTCTCTCTCTCGATGTCTCTTTCTCTCTTCTAGGGATTTCGCTTCATTTATTCCTCTCTAATCGCAACATTGTGGCAAATTATGTCTTATCCTCTCTCAACGTTAAACCAAATCACTTGCATTTGAACCTGTTTTACATGTGAATCCAGGTTCACATCATGTAACGCTGGAGTGTCACACAGACAGAAAGGGAGATTGAAGGAGGGAAGGAGGCTCAGCAGAGATCTTCAGAGGTTTTATTCGTGTTATTTTGGAAACGAATCCCGAGGAATACCCCGGCTTCAGGAAGCAGAAACATTCCAGTAAACAGATGGGGAATTAAAAGGGAAAGAACTGCTGGTCTTCAGCCTACTCAAATATTATCCCATTGGAAATAATGTCCTCTTTCGTACTCCGATCAGTGGCGGTTCTACGTCCAGTTACGCCCCGGGCATAACTGGACTGAAGTCCGTAGGGTCACGAGGGGTCCTGCAGCCAGAGGGGGCGCCAAAACACCAATTCCTCACACAATGTTATGTACTTCATTGAAAACCGCTACGCAGGGCGTTTTTTTTTTTTCTGCTTGTGGTCCCCCCCCCTAATGTGATTTGGCGCCCCCCACAAAAATGGCGCCCCAGGCGGCTGCCTGGTTCACCCGTACCTAAAACCGCCACTGACTCCGATCGACACACTCTCACAAGTACACGAGTACATACAGAAACACACATTAGTGATCGGCTGAGTGGATGGAAACGATGTATATAGATTTTTCATTTGGCTCCTGCTGACTTCGCTGATCGAAGTACAGAACCACTTCCTGATGTGGAGCATAGGGGAAACGGTGTGTGTGTGTGTGTGTGTGTGTGTGTGTAGTGACTGTGTGTGTGTGTGTGTGTGTGTGTGTGTGTGTGTGTGTGTGTGTGTGTGTGTGTGTGTGTGTGTGTGTGTGTGTGTGTGTGTGTGTGTGTGTGTGTGTGTGTGTGTGTGTGTGTGCTGTGTGTGTGTGTGTGTGTGTGTGTGTGTGTGTGTGTGTGAGCTTGTGCGTTTGTGTGAGCTTGTAATTGTGCCTGTGTGTGTGTGTGTGTGTGTGCGTGCGTGTGTGTGTGTGTCAATATCCAAGTGGGGGTTGTGTTTTCTTACATTTGACTCCCACCCCACCCCCACCTCGGTTCGGTGTGTTAATACGGTGACACAACAACAATCTAGCGCTCCTCTTTGGGATTAGCATGGTAACGTCTCTCTCAGAGCCCAATAGGGTGTGAAGATGCTGAGAGCTGTGATCAACATCAACACCAGAGAGAGAGAGAGAGAGAGAGAGAGAGAGAGAGAGAGAGAGAGAGAGAGAGAGAGAGAGAGAGAGAGAGAGATGCTAGAGTGATGAGAGAGGAGGAGAGATAGAGAGACGAGATCGAACCAGAGAGAGAGAGAGAGAGAGGAGAGAGAGAGAGAGAGAGAGAGGAGAGAGAGAGAGAGAGAGAGAGAGAGAGAGAGATCTCCTACCCGTGTTTCTCAGATTGAATTAGCTGACCTTTCGTAACGTGCTCATGTCCTCACATTCTTCATCATCATCTCGCTGCTCTCCACCACGGCGCCGCCGTCCTCACGGAGTGGAGGAGGAGACAGTGGGGGGGGGGGGGAATGGAGCAATAATGGGGGAGGAGGGGAGAAGGAGGAGTGGAGAGGGAAGGTGAGGAGGAGTAGAGAAGACGGGATAAGGAGTGGGAAGTGGAGGAGGAGTGAATGAGGAGAGGAGGTGAAGGAGGAGGTGGGGGAGGGAGAGAGAGGAGGAAGGGGAGAGGAGGGGGGGGGGGGGGGGGGGGGGGAGGAGAAGAGGGGATAAGGAGAGGGGATAAGGAGAGGAGGAGGAGATGTTTGAGGAGGCGGTGGAATGGAGGAGGAGGAGGAGGAGGAGGAGGAGGAGCGCGGGGAGAGGAGGAGGAAGGGGGGATGAAGAGCGGGAGGAGGTAGAGAAAGGAGAGGAGGAGGAGGTGGGGGAGGAAGAGAGAGGAGGAGGAGAAGGGGGAGGGGATTCTTGGGAGGAGGAGGGGCAGCGTTCCAGTCCTGTGGACCTGTGTCTTCCAGCGGGTGAATAATTACGTCTGACATGTCATGAATAGGGGAGGGACGTTATCGTAGTGATCCTCCGTACCCCCTGTGTTTTCCCTTACACACACACACACACACACACACACACACACACACACACACACACACACACACACACACACACACACACACACACACACACACACACCGCACACATGGACACACTCCAACGGCCCACATGCACACACAGAAGAGACATTAGGGCCCCACTGAATGATTTAGGGGTCTGTTAATAATTCAGGGGCTCCTAGAACTAATTAGGTAAGTAGCAGAGGGTGCCGGCTGTGCCGCCTCAGCTCACTGATATTAGCTGTAAAGGAATGAGGTAACACACACAGACACACACACACACACACACACACACACACACACACACACACACACACACACACACACACACACACACACACACACACACACACACACACACACACACACACACACACACACACACACACACACACACACACACACACACACACACACACACACACACACACTCCTCCCTCCATACACACACATACACACACACGCTCACACACTCCCTTCTCTATACACAGACACACGCTCACACATTCCTTCCGCCACACACACACACACAC
This sequence comes from Melanogrammus aeglefinus, assembly GCA_900291075.1. Taxonomy (NCBI): domain Eukaryota; kingdom Metazoa; phylum Chordata; class Actinopteri; order Gadiformes; family Gadidae; genus Melanogrammus; species Melanogrammus aeglefinus. The sequence continues at coordinate 108,502 of OLKM01000651.1, read as the reverse complement.
AGACACACACACACACAACCGCTCACACATCCCTCCCTGCACACACACACACACACACACACGGCTCAGGTGCGTGTTTCAGTGTTCATAAAGGGCCCTTAGTGATGTTCTATAGCCTCAGCTCACTGATATTAGCTGTGAAGGAATGAGGCAACACACACACACACACGCACGCACGCACGCACGCACGCACGCACGCACGCACGCACACACACACACACGCACACACACACACACGCACGCACACACGCACGCACGCACACACACACACACACACACACACACACACACACACACACACCCACACACACACACACACACACACACACACACACACACACGCACACGGCTCAGGTGTGTGTTTCAGTGTTCATAAAGGGCCTTGGTGATGTCCTATAGCTGTGGATGAAGCTGCTTCATTATTGATCGGCCTTACCAATAGAGAGTGGCGCGTGCGACGGTGTAAATCCTTTGGTTCAGAAGACACCGTAGGTCAGGAGGCTCCTCTGGGGACGCACACACAGCGTCTGTAGCCCGTCCTGTAGCTCGGACATGGCTGGGTAGGGGGGCTTTCAGCGCTCGGGAGCAGGGTTTGAAATGAATAGCGAGTGAGAGGAAACATGAAAGAAGGAGTGATAGAGATATACTGTATGGGAGTGTGTGTGTGTGTGTGTGTGTGTGTGTGTGTGTGTGTGTGTGTGTGTGTGTGTGTGTGTGTGTGTGTGTGTGTGTGTGTGTGTGTGTGTGTGTGTGTGTGTGTGTGTGTGTGTGTTGTGTGTGTCTCTGTCCCTGCCTGCCTGTGTGGCGTGCGTGGTGCGTGCGTGCGTGCGTGCGTGCGTGGGTGTGTGTGTGTGTGTGGTGTGTGTGTTTGTCTCTCTCTCTCCCTCCCAGCCTGGCGCCATGGCTGTCAGCCCTACTGAGTGCAGTGTCAGAATGATTAGGTGCCCCCCCCCATCCACCCACCCAGCCCACACCTACCTACCCCCCCCCCCCCCCCATCATCCCTCCCACCTCTGCTCCCAACCCCCAGCCGCCCCCCAGACAGATCAGAGAGAGAGAGAGACCTTCCAGACAGACCCTCCGGAGAGCGAGAGAAGGTCGAGCATCCAACCACACTGAGTGCTTGTGTGTGGATGGGACTGGGCTGGGGGGCGCGGGCGCTCTCAGCAGTCTGCTGCCCACATGGGCCCGGTGTCTGTGTTACTGCTGGCCTTGTCCTCTGAGGACAGACGTCATGTGAACACACAGACAGCTCTGTCATGTGGCGATACCTCAATGTTTACTGGCCGCACGTAACCTGTGCATGCAGTGGAAGTAAAAATACAGACCTGGTATGTACATATATTTAATGTGCCGGTATATATCAATTTTAAAGATGTGTTTTTCATTACTGTGTAACTCTGCAGTTACTTCACTGTACTTTTAACATGATAATGCTTTGCATCCCGTTTTCCTCTTTTTTGATATGGGCACTTAAAACATAAAGGAAGTAAGTCTATATGTTCTACAGAGGAGATCACTGTAGGGAACCCGCCAGAACAGATGAGCGTCTCTCATGGGAAGCATCCAAACCATGAGGCCTGTATCGCTCTCTCTCTCTGTAACACATTCCTTCTCCTTTCACGGTAGCAAATAAAAAAGTAAACTCGCTAAATCGATTGAATGCTCATATTTAACGCAGAATAACCACTGGAAAGAGGTGTTGTGCTGCATGTAGCTCTACAGTAGCGTGTGCGGAACGAGTCCAGCGTGACAACGTTAGTGGATTCCGTCTCTCTTCCACTGTGGAGACGTGACATGTTGGTACACAGTGGCAGCCTCCCAATCTGCTGGTGGTGGTGAGACTGGTGGTAGTGGGGCTGGTGGTGGTTGTGTTGGTGGTGGTGATGGTGGTGGTGGTGGTGGGAATGCGCACACACACACACACACACACACACACACACACACACACACACACACACACACACACACACACACACACACACACACACACACACACACACACACACACACACACACACACACACACACACACACACACACAGCGTAGCGTTTACTCTCCCATAGGCAGACTGTCGGTGTTCATAGTGGCGAGGAGAGTCGAGAGGTGTTGGACTTGAAGCCGAAAGGCTTCTGGTACGATAACCTGACTAGTCTGCAGTGCCCTGGCAGGCATTCCTGAGCAGGATAACAAACCGGCTGCTTCTCATCATGAATCCAGCTAAGTGAGATAATATTAGGCTTTCCAAACACATGTTATTGCCTGTACTATGTTATCGGTTGTTCTATAGAGCTGTTTCTGTCAGCGTTCTGAAGTTGATGACGAAAGCCAGTGTGGTCAGCTGAAAACTGAAACGTTTCATGTCTATGCTGATAAATATTCTGTGAAACAAACTAAACACAAAACCAAACCACATAATCAGAACAAGTTGAACAGCAACGATGACGTCTGATCTGCGATTTTGTTTGTAATCTAATAGCGCACACCACGCACATTTCAGGTTGTCACTTGCTGCATGGACTGAAGCTCTCTGACCAGATGTAAGTGTGATGCTCTTCTGCTTCTTGTTGTTGTGAAGTTTTTCTTGTTGCTGGGCCAGATGGGTGCACAGCGCCGCTATCTGCTTCCTGTACAAACGGGGAGAGAGAGTGGAAAACCTTCATGGGTTCCAGCATGTTCTCTCCACCCTCACTGTGAGACGTCACCAGGTGTCAAGGTGATGGGGCTGCCAGGTGCCTTCTAGAGACGCTCTCAGACGATGCACCTGCTGGAGCCTGGCGGGGGGGGGTTTTATCAGCGAAACTCTCCGTCAGCAACCGCGACAGGAAGTAAACATTTTGATTCCATCTTTTCCGGCTGACTGTTTGATTTTGTTTCGATCTAGCGAGCGTTTAACCTTTTCACCTGTGATTTGGTGGAACTGCGATTCTGGAAAATGCCGTTGCGGCAGTTTTGAAACGAAGCCGGAGAGTGGATATCCTCTGGGGAGCGGCTCGGTGTTGGAGAGCATCTCTGGACCGGTAGACGTTTTCCCTCATCATTGTTATGGGAGCGTCTCTGTGTTGGAGGCGTTCTCCCTAACCCTTGTTACCCGGAGCGTTTCTGTGTCTGAGCCGTTTGAGTCATTTGAAAGAAGCTATTTCCGTTAGCTGATGATCTAGATGAACCTGCTTCACTGCTACACATGTGTCCAGTTTTAGGGTTGACTGAACCACACAACCTTGTGGGTGACCTTGCTGAGGCGGTGGTGTGTGTGTGTGTGTGTGTGTGTGTGTGTGTGTGTGTGTGTGTGTGTGTGTGTGTGTGTGTGTGTGTGTGTGTGTGTGTGTGTGTGTGTGTGTGTGTGTGTGTGTGTGTATGTGTGTGTGGGTGTGTGTTTAATCAGACAGAGAGGGGGATTAAAGACTAAGCACCTGGCAGGTGGATTCTGTACTCATCTGATGCCCTCCTGTCCTTCAGCATATGCATGCACACACGCACACGCAAACACGCACACACACACACACACATGCACACACACACACCAACACATGCAAACACAAACCGACATGTACAAACACACATCTGCGGAAAAAAAACCACACAAGCGCATGAAAACACAAACCGACACACACACAGACACATACACACATCAAATGGTAAATATGCTGTGCAAAATGTTGGACACTGTGCTGCTAATGTCAGCATACAGCGTAATACAGGGTCATACATCCTGAAAACACCATCTTCTAAACTGCATGTTTGTTTCAGCTTCTGAAGGCTTGGCAGAGCGAGCCCATTTCTGCTGGGAGGCAAACCAACCTTGAAGTTTACTGGAAAGGCAATAATTGCTGTGTGCTTTGGCTGCTTTCCTTTTGATCATTGCTACACTTGAGGTTAAAGTGATATCACTCGTTTTAAATTCGCCACATTATAACAAAGATGTTACAAACAAGAGCACCCCCCCACACACACACACACACACACACACACACACACACACACACTAGGGTTAGCCTTTCAAAGCAAGGATAAGCTAAAGCAACAATGACTCCATGGAAAAGTTAGCTGAACATGTGTGACGTGTTTCTTGGCTGTGGGAAAAACAGAGCAGCTTTCCGTGGACTTTCACCTGTAAACCCGATCACACAGAATTCCTTATTGCTTTCACCTGTAAACCCCAATCACACCGAATTCCTTATTGCTTTCTCCTGAATAACTTATTGATTAGAATCAATAGACTAGAACAAGAAATGCCATCTTTGTGGGAAGGAGTCCAAGAGGAATGATTGGTGTTTGATGGAACCAATATATACAGGTATAATATAGCCCTTATATTAATGGGGCTGATTCCTGGATAGGGCCAGGTGATAGAATATGAATACTTGAAGAGAGGCAACTGTTAGAACGAGGAACAGTTGAGGTCAGACGAAGCAAGATGAAGGATAGAGAAAAGCGAAAGAGGGATGGAGAAAATGATGAGAAAGGAGGCAGTGTCTCTGTGTGTGTGTCTGTATGTGTGTGTGTGTGTGTGTGTGTGTGTGTGTGTGTGCGTGTGCGTGTGCGTGTGTGTGTGTGTGTGATGTGTGTGTGTGTGTGTGTGTGTGCGTGTATGTGTATCTGTGTGTGTATGTGGTAGTTTGTATCTAGGTCTTATCTGTGTGTGCGTGCGTGCGTTTGTGTGTGTGTGTTTGTCTTTTTCTGTGTGTGTGAAGCGTGCGTGCTTGTTTGTGTGTGTCTCTTTGTGTGCACGTGCGTGCATGTGCACGTGCGTCTGTGAAGTGTTTGTGCGCGTGTATGTGTGCGTGTGTGAAGTGTGTGTGAGGGACAGTGAAGTGATTAGAGACAGTGAGTGGTGGGGGGGGGGGGGGGGTTATCCTTTTTTGTTTTTTCTGCGTGTCCGGAGCCAGCGGTAAATGGCCTCTTGGCACCTGTCACTCAGGGAGCAGCGGGGGACAATCAGCCGTGATGACGGGGCCACAGACCTCGGTCACAGCACACACCCCAGCTGTCAATCACAGCACACTGCCCACTGGGACGATGAGAGCAAGCCCTCCAGTCCTGGTGCTGAGAGAGAGAGAGAGAGAGAGAGAGAGAGAGAGAGAGAGAGAGAGAGAGAGAGAGAGAGAGAGGGATGAGAGAGAGGGATGAGAGAGAGAGAGAGCGAGAGAGAGAGAGAGAGAGAGGGGGATGAGAAGAGAGAGAGAGGTAGTGAGAGGAGTGAGGATGAGAGAGCAGACGAAGGGATGAGAGAGAGAGAGAGCGAGAGAGAGAGAGAGAGAGAGGGGGATGAGAGAGAGAGGGGGATGAGAGAGAGGGAGAGAGAGAGAGAGAGAGAGAGAGGGATGAGAGAGAGAGAGAGAGAGAGAGAGAGAGAGAGAGAGAGAGAGAGAGAGAGAGAGAGAGAGAGAGAGGGATGAGAGAGAGGGATGAGAGAGAGGGATGAGAGAGGGAGAGAGAGAGAGGGATGAGAGAGAGGGAGAGAGAGAGAGACAGTGATGAGAGAGAGAGGGAGAGGACAGCAATGACAGATAGACAGGGAGAAGAATGAGAGGGAGAGAGAGGGAGAGAGACAGCGATGAGAGAGAGACACAGAGAGATAAAACAATGATAATGAGGGCAGACAGAGAGCATCTAAATCCGTCCAGACAGAAGTGCAGGCCGAGGACATTTGAAATCCCGTCATAAACACTGAATAGAGACGGAAAGTGAGGACATTAGAGGCACTTTAAATGGCCAGCCATAAGCTTCCGGCAGTTACCATAGGTAATGTAATGATGTCTACAACTGCTGCTTGCACATATACGGATATAAAGTCTTCAATTTACCACAATGTCCTTGTAAAGGAAATAGCTGGATGCAGTAAATGGCAAATGGTAAATGGACTGCATTTATATGGCGCTTTTCAAACCAGTGGCCACTCAATGCGCTATACAACATGGCCTAACATTCAACCATGCACCCACTCACACCCCGACGGCGGTGTCAGCCATGCAAGGCGACAGACAGCTCATTGGGAGCAGTTCGGGTGAGGTGTCTTGCTCAGGGACACGTCAACACCCGGCACCAACCAACCCGCTCCACCTCCTTAGCCACATGCCGCCGCAGGTAGGGTATAGAGGGGCCTAATGGGGGCCCTATTCAAACAGCCTCAGGGTCCAGGAGCGCCCCTGGACTGAAGGGCCAGGGTCCATCGGACCCCACCCTCTGTCCCGCGAGCCTTGGGAGGAACAGAGAGCATTACGAGCTGGGAGACATTCAATCCACTGGCGTTTGTGTTTGTTGTGTCGACGCCGCTCCTTCAAGGCGTCTGTGAGCTCCTCACATCGGAGTCATCCTGAGAGCCCGGACCTACAACTGTAAACTATCAGGGCCCTAGGGCCCTCTGTCAGGGACAGGGGGATCAGGGGCCGAACGAAACAAAGGAGGAGAAAACACTTCCCACACCGCAAGGCTGGCGGGTCCGCAGCGCGATGGTTCTGATTAGCGCTCCGCCGCTCTCAGTGCTCACCGCTCTCCTCCTCCTCCGCTCTCCTCCTCCACCGCTCTCCTTCTCCTCCGCTCTCCTCCTCCTCCGCTCTCCTTCTCCTCCGCTCTCCTCCTCCTCCGCTCTCCTCCTCCTCCGCTCTCCTCCTCCTCCGCTCTCCTCCTCCTCCGCTCTCCTCCTCCTCCGCTCTCCTCCTCCTCCGCTCTTGCTCTCAACTGCTGTGGTTTTCCGCTAGGAGGAGACGTTAGGAGGAGAGGGAGGAGGAGAGGGAGGAGGAGACGTTAGGAGGAGGTACGTTAGGAGGAGACGTTAGGGGGAGGTACGTTAGGAGGAGATCCTAGGAGGAGGTACGTTAGGAGGAGAAGTCGTTAGGAGGAGGTACGTTAGGAGGAGGTACGTTAGGAGGAGGTACGTTAGGAGGAGGAGACGTTAGGAGGAGGTACGTTAGGAGGAGGAGGCGTTAGGAGGAGATCCTAGGAGGAGCCGGGGCTGAACTGGAGGTATTTCGGGGGTCCGGGGTCTTCATGGGGTCCAGCTGCAGCGGCTCCCCTGAGGAGGAGCAGCAGCCTGACCTGAGCTCCAGAGTCCCCAGCGCTCCGAGCAGATGTGGGTCAGCCGACATCTGTTCCTCCAGCACCACCCGCACGACGCCACCACCACCGCCCCCGCCCTCCAGCACCACCCGGGCTCAACTCAGCATGACCCAGCCCCGCTGCCATATTCATCCTAATAACCACTCCCATAATCACCAGGGATTAGTCTAATATTAGTGAGCACAACACACACACACACACACACAACTAAACAAACACACACAACGCTGCACCACTGATTGAGGTGTAGTCGTCGTCCATATGTTTTTTTTGCTGGCGGGGGGTCGGGGGGGGGGGGGGGGGTTGGGATTTAGCCTGGAAAAAGCCAGCTTAAAAGGCTAAAGAGAGTCGCTCCATAAATAATATTGGAGACAAGCCCCTGGGAGGAGGAGGAGGAGGGAGGAGGAGGAGGGAGGAGGAGGAGGAGGAGGAGGAGGAGGAGGAGGAGGAGGAGGAGGAGGAGGAGGAGGAGGAGGAGGAGGATGATTACTTGCGTGTTCCAGGGCTGTGTCCAGGACTGGCATCTGGGCCGGTCACAGAGTTGCAGTGGTGGCCCCAAAACGAGAGAGGGACGATGGGGAAAGTGGTGGTCGCCAGAGACGGTGGGGCGATCACAGCCTGGAGGCGTGGCTCCGTCTGCCGCTGGAGAGCTGAAGGCCCGTCCTCCTCATAAAGGAGGGATTACAGCGGGGCCGCCGGCGAGACGTCTGAATCTAGGTGCCGTTCTGGACTCCCACCAGGGCTGAGAGAGCCGTGGCAGGGGGCTGTCAGGCTGGGATTACAGCGGGGTGAAGGGACACGCGGCTGCAGAGCGGAGAGAGACAGAGGAAGGCTCATGCTGGTGTGCGTGATTACACATTTCTGAGCATGAATGTGATGTTTGCACATCATGCAATTTTGATATTTTTTATGTCTCAAACGTGTTGCGTCAAACGTGATCAACATGGGATGTTGTTTTCAAAAAGATGCATCATGTATTCTGTGTATGTAAGTATTAGTGCGGCGCATAGCAGCGTGTGTTTGAGTTGATGGCTTGTTGTGATAACACACAAACGCGCACACGCACACAAACACACGTACGCACATACACATACGGCCTAGCGCTGTTTTATTTCTAAGAGAGCTATTTGTGGAAGTCATGGCCTGTTGGTGTTTACGGTTCTCACTGGGCCCCTCCTGCTACACACAGACACACACACACACACACACACACACACACACACACACACACACACACACACACACACACACACACACACACACTGGGCTTCTGCTGCCGACGTTCAAATCACTCTCTGCAGCAGCTGCATCTGTTGTCACCATGGAGACCCCCACCCTGCGTTCAAATCACTCTCTGCAGCAGCTGCATCTGTTGTCACCATGGAGACCCCCACCCTGCTCTCACTCTCTCTCGCAAACACATGTAGACACACACACGCACACACACACACACACACACACACACACACACACATACGCTCTCTTAAATGGAGGGAGGCTGAACCCTCTGTCTTGGGGTCTCCGGTTGGGCTCTGATGGAATACGGAGATCAGAGTAGCAGGCGGTTACAGGCCCGTTCGCCCGCTGAGTCTCAGAACACACGCTGACACACACGTGCCGCGTGCACGTGTGCAGACACACAGGCCGGGCGGTGGTGGCAGCAAGGCGGCACACGCAAAAGGCCCGTAAGCAGCTCGCTGATAAGCTCCCAGCCGGTCAGCATAATGAGCGGGGCTTTGACTTAACCAGCCAGCGCTGCTAAAGCTACCTCTAGGAGCCAGCGCTGCTAGAGGTAGCTTTAGCAAAGCTAGCTGCAAGAGGTAGCTTTAGCCGAGCTAGCAGCCATAGGGCATGAGGCTAACCCGGTCCGCAGGCTAGCAGGAGACAATGCATCTGTGGGATGAGAAAATCTGTGTGTGTGTGTGTGTGTGTGTGTGTGTGTGTGTGTGTGTGTGTGTGTGTGTGTGTGTGTGTGTGTGTGTGTGTGTGTGTGTGTGTGTGTGTGTGTGTGTGTGTGTGGTGTGTGGTGTAGGGGGGGGTCTATTATTCAACATGATGAGATCCTCATCTAAGAGGCCCTGCCGCTCTACCTGAGCACATCTTGGCCCTTGGCACACCCATACACACACACACACACACACACACACACACACACACACACACACACACACACACACACACATACACACACACACACACACACACACATACACACACACACACACACACACACACACACACACACACACACACACACACACACACACACACACACACACACACACACACACACACACACACACACACACAGAGACACACCTCCCGGCCAGCCCTGGCTCCTCACCCAGGTGGCCTTAAGGGGTTTAAGATCAGCCTAAGCTCCTGCTGGGCGGAGGAGCCGTCCCCGGGGGCCACATGTGACCCGCGAGGAGAGGGGTCAGGGCGCTCCGCCGCTCCACTGCCCCCCGCAGGGAGCTGGGATCACACATCCCTTGTTTACATGTCGTCATCCACACTGTACTCGCTCCCACTGCGTTGCCCGCTGCTACTCAGACTCCCGTCCTCTGCTTGGTTGCTGACTGCACCAACAAGGAAGTAGGAATAAATAAATGGTTCAGTGGGTGAATGTTTGATTCCTCTTTCATTGACCTGCTTGCCTGACACCTCGAATGCCCCCTGACGAACAGAAAGAAACAGGTTTATGCTTCCTGTTTGGATAAAATGACAACCAATACATACAAATCTCTCTCTCTCTCTCTCTCTCTCTCTCTCTCTCTCTCTCTCTCTCTCTCTCTCCTCTCTCTCTCTCTCTCTCTCTCTCTCTCTCTCTCTCTCTCTCTCTCCCTCCCCCCCTCTCTCTTTCTCTCTCTCTTCGTCCCTCCCTCCCTCCCCCCTTTCTCCCACTCTCTCTCTGGCCAGCGGAGTTCACCAGGTGTCCTATAGTGAAGGTCAGGTAAGCAGCTCTCTGGCCTCTAAGCTGGTTCTGCACTGGCCGTCTCAGCCATATGGCCCAGCCTGGATCTGCAGCTGAAGGAGCTCAGCCATTGGAGCCAGCATACAGGGTCGGCTCATGCTCAAAATACGCATCCAGGGAGACGTGTGGCATATGTGCAAAAAAGCGCTGTAGCCTGTAGCCCTGTAGATCCAACATGGCCCAGCACTACATGTGGTCATGTGGTCACAGCAAACACACTGACCTGTGATTGGAGGGGAATAGAGTCCCACAAAGAGAAGAGATCACCGATAGGCCAAGAGAAGTGCAAGGAGAGAGGCGACTTTAAACACCTGGGCATCAAGACGCTGGAGAGAGGCGCCTCTGCTGCTCATCACGACCGGGAAGGGTTGGTTTTCCTCTCCAGTGTTTCTGCACGTTTCTTTTTCTGTCACACTACATGTTTGGAGATGGCTCCCCTGCTTTGATGTTCCTCTCTCTCTCTGCGACCCAACAACTGAAAAACAGGAGCGTGATGAAACAAATGAACTGGGTTTTGCTTTGATAGCGGCATAATCTGTAACTCGGGCAGAAACTAATCGTACAACAGCACTAACAAGAGTTCCTTTGTGGGGCGTCGGGTTCTGGAATCACGGACCGAACAAAACAATTGGTTCCAGATTGAGGCTGGCGTCTGTCCCCCCTAGAGGCGCGCTTTAAATATAGCAGCGCAACAGAAATAACAGAGGAGGCTGAGAACCGGGGAGGAATGCTGTACAGCAGGGAGGCTGTGGTGGGAACGTCCATATGGAGGACTGCAGGATGGATGGATGGATGAAAAGATGATGAGAGGATGGATGGATGGATGGATGGATGGATGGATGGATGGATGGATGGATGGATGGATGGATGGATGGATGGATGGATGGATGGATGGATGGATGGATGGATGGATGGATGGATGGATGGATGGATGGAAGATGGTTCTTAAAGGAGTAGTATGTCAAATACATCAATCAAATCAAAGATGTGACTAATGAAGGGAGCAGATCTGTTTTTAATCAATAAATCAAAACATATTTGTATTCACTAAAACAAATAAGTATTTACCCCGCCCTAATTTCATACCAGAGTAGAGGAAGTCATCCATCCCCTATAAAGGATGGATAGGAGGGCTGGGGTAGGCTGCAGACCCCTGGAGGACATCACCTGCCAGGGTAGGAGACCCTAAATCCTTAATGCTGCGTTAGGGATTTAGATCTGTGTGGATTTTAGCGTGTCTGCTAGTGTGTGTGACCAGAAGAGGAACATGACATAATGACATAACATGACATAATCTCATAACGTGACAGAAAGAAATTATATGACAAAATGACTTCACATGACATTCTTCAATTCATTTTGATGTTCCCCCACTTGTCTTTTTACCCACTTCCCCCCGCCTCTCATTCTCTCTCTCCCTGTCTCTCTCTCGTCAAGCGGTGTTCATTTTCATGAGGCCCTTCCAACAGGACTTATCAAGACTTTGGCTTGTATCCAACTGCCTTTAGCAATGTTATTCATTCTCTCTCTCTCTCTCTCTCTCTCTCTCTCTCTCTCTCTCTCTCTCTCTCTCTCTCTCTCTCTCTCTCTCTCTCTCTCTCTCTCTCTCTCTCTCTCTCTCTCTCTCTCTCTCTGCCCTCTCTCTCCCTCTCTCTCGCTCTCTCTCTCATACACACAATACATACTCCTAAGCACACCGCACACAACGAAACGACAAATGCATCCATGAAGGTAACCAAACAAAAACACATACACACACATGCATACATGTACACAAACACACACATACACACACCATGCATGTACACAAACAAACACACACACACGTGTGCATGTACACAAACAAAACACTTGTCACACTTGTCCCTTCCCTGTCTCAGCTGATTACTCTTTCAAACTGATTTACACACACACTCAGTCAAGCTGAAAAACTCAAGCTGAATTCTTTTTCATACAGACACACATAGACGCACACAGAAACACACCCATGCACAAAAAACATACACACAGACACACCAAATCCACAGTCGGAATGGGCCAGAACTCAACATGGCAGCTATGAAATCATGTGTTTACTGTGACAACATGAGTGACATGTGAACCTCCTCACTGCAGTGGCTTCCCCCTCTCAACCTTCTGATGTCACTTTTTACTTCTTCATGGCAATCGATCAATGACCTCTGACCTCCAGTCTTCAAGCCATCTCGTAGAGTCGATGATCAAACCTGATTGGTTGAGCAGGGAAGGATATTCTGTATTGACCAAATTACAGAAATCGAATGAGCAAATTGTGTGAAATACTAGAGAGGGTAGAATCGCTGCCCTGTAGGATTTGTGTTTGCTGACTGTGTGTATGTGTGTGTGTGTGTGTGTGTGTGTGTGTGTGTGTGTGTGTGTGTGTGTGTGTGTGTGTGTGTGTGTGTGTGTGTGTGTGTGTGTGTGTGTGTGTGTGTGTGTGTGTGTGTGCGTGCTGTGTGTGTGTGTGTGTGGCGTGCGTGCGTGCGTGCGTGCGTGCGTGCGTGCGTGCGTGTGTGTGTGTGTTGACTCTACTGTGTGTGTGTGGACTCTACTGTGTGCAGGCACGTGTGTTGGTCTTCGTGTGTGTGTGTCCGTCCACATTCACATGCACTGCTGCAAACCTGAGTGCAGGGCGTGTGTCGGAGTTTGTGGAGTGTGCGGAGTGCGTCCACAGATGCGACTGGCAGAGAGACGGACAGAAAGACAGACAGATAGAGAGCGGGCAGGAAGGAGCCCGCTGTCAGCTCAGCATCCAGCAGGGAGCTGAGGGACCCCAAGACAAACTGCTGCCACCACCCAAAAACATGACAGCCCCTGTGTGTGTGTGTGTGTGTGTGTGTGTGTGTGTGTGTGTGTGTGTGTGTGTGTGTGTGTGTGTGTGTGTGTGTGTGTGTGTGTGTGTGTGTGTGTGTGTGTGTGTGTGTGTGTGTGCGTTTGTGTGTGTGTGTATTTATAGGCCTGTGTATGTGTGTATAGGCATGTGTGCATGCATGCATGAGTGTGTGTATGTATGGGCATGTGAATGTGCAAACATGTGTGTGTGAGAAAGAGTAGCAGGGAGCCTGAGGAGAGTTGGAAAGTATGGCTAACACAGACACAGAGACGGACGGACGGACAGATGGAGCGATCTGCCGTTGTTTGTGTCCGTCGGAGACGCTTCCTCTCTACGTGACACCTCTTCCTGTTTGGACAGCGGGTCCCAGAGGACACACACAGCTGGGGACAGGACGGCCCGCGTGCTGGCACTCCTCTCCTCTCCTCCCCCCTCCTCTCCTCTCCTCCCCTTTCCTCTCATTTCCTCTCCTCTCCTCTCCTCTCCTCTCCTCTCCTCTCCTCTCCTCTCCTCTCCTCTTCCTCTCCTCTCCTCTCCTCTCCTCTCCTCTCCTCTTCCTCTCCTCTCCTCCCCTCTCCTCTCCCCTCCCCTCCTCTTCCTCCTCCTCTCCTCTCCTCTCCCTCTCCTCTCCTCTCCTCTCCTCTTCCTTCTTCCTCTCCTCTCCTCTCCTCTCCTCTCCTCTCCTCTCCTCTCCTCTCTTCTCCATCCCACTCCTCTTCGCTCTCTTTTCTCTCCTCTCCTCTCCCCTCATCTCCTCTTCTCTCCTCTCCTGTCCTCTCCTTTCCTCTCTCCTCCACTCCCCTCATCTCCTCTCATCTCCGCGTGTGTGTGTGCATATGGGTGTGCTCAATGATTGTGCACTTGTGCATGTGTGTGCGATTGTCATGTTGTGTGTAACTGTCCCTGCACGTTAGCCCCAACATTGCACCCACCACAGGGTCTGGGGGTCTGGGAGGCCGGGGGTTATATTGGGTAAGGGGTTAGGGGGTCCAGTGGTCTGGCGGTCTGGCGGTCTGGCGGTCTGGCGGTCTGGCGGTCTGGCGGTCTGGCGGTCTGGCGGTCTGGCGGTCCTCTGGCGGTCTGGGGGGTCCGTGGCTCTGGGGGTTCTGGGGGGTCTGGGGTCTGGGGGCTCGGGGGTCGGAGGCAGATACTGCTGGAGCTCTCGGGGCCATGGTCCCCATGTCACCAGCTCTTTACAGCGCCTAGTCCGCACATAGCCATGCACCTGTTTCCCTGGGAAAGCATCACCCACTTGTATGGAGTTCGCTACTCAGCGAGGTGGGGACATACTGAACTTATTCAAATCAGCTGCGCCAAACACTCGTACGTTCGGGAACGCATGAATTGAATCGTGAAAGTGATATGCAGCGACGATCCTGTGCCTTTTGTGCTGGTGCTGCATTTTTTCAATTTCTTTTAATGGAAGACATCAAAGGCTACAGGTCCATTTAAGCGGTTGTCAGTCGTTAATGGGCTATAAACGATGGCAGCTTATAAGTGCAATGGCGTCCACCCTTCCCTTCTCCAACCCGTTTAATTAGCCAAGAAGCCCTAACTACTGACATCTCCCCTGGTCTACTGGGAGAGAGCGCTGAGCTGTCAACCCTCATGTCCGCGGGTTTCGGGTACGATTCCAGCCATGGGCACTTAGGCGTTTAGCATAGCATAGCATTTCAACCCCATCATGCCGGTCTGATAAGAGAGCCGACAGGGGCTGCATTAGCGTAGCCTCTCAGCTGTCTGCGTGAGCAATGTGCGCTTTGATAACAGGGAGCAGGCAGGGGCTAAGAGGAGCAGGCTAACACTCTGCTAGCCTGTAGTGCACAGCTTTGGGTCTTAGTGGAGAAAGCACAGCTCTGTTTTTTTCTGCAGCAGCCATTTCGCTGGGGCGTGCACGAGCACATCTGTGCATGCTGATGGACTGTGTCCGAAAGACACAGAAAAGACACAGAACTGAATGAATACATCTATACATATATATTTACATAACATACAAATATATATTTATTTTTTATGTATACAAATTCATATTTATTATTTATATAAATGTCTATGTCTAAATACATATATAACTAGATAACTTATTGTCTATAAATACACAGCAAAATATA
>OLKM01000651.1:77500-80000 GCA_900291075.1 Melanogrammus aeglefinus | reverse complement strand
CCCGGTCCTCCTGGACCATGGTGGGATGAGACCAGCCCTTCAGCTGGTCTCATCCCACCATTGACGCTCCGGAGCACGGAATGTCTCCTTCAGCTAGATGGGCCCCCCCCCTGCCGCAGCTTCCTGATATCTGATCTGATCCATGATTCTGATATCAGATCTGATCCATGATTCTGATATCAGATCTGATCCCTGTTTCAGATATCTGATGTGATCCATGTTTCTGATATCTGTTCCATGTTTCTGATATCGGATCTGTTCCATGTCATGTTTTGCCTTTTAAAACATATTTGCCAGAAAACTCCTGTTTTATATCCACCTATGTCTTGGCCTAGTCTTTGTTCTTCCCGTGTTCTTCCCGGCACACTGACGTCCACAGCTCACAGGACGGGGGACTTGCGTGGTGGTTTATTGCACCATGCCAATCGCTTTATTGTAAACTGTTCAAGAATAAAGAGTCATTCGAACTTATAACAATAAAGCTAATATATTTCAGTAATAATACATATAACAACAAACATACAATAATTGGAGATCTCAGATGGGAGTTTGCTCTGGGTCTCTCTAGTAGCTTTACAGGGAGTAGTCAAATGCATTAGCAAAATCAAGGACTTCTTATAAGGTGGCAGACAAGCCTCGGGTTGCTGAGAACAGCTCGGCTCCCCAATAAAACGAGAGTATTGGTTAACCAGATGGTAGGCAACAACGGATGGAACTCGATGAGGACGTAGCGGTGCCTTTATCAGTTGGAGCCAGTTCCAACAAAGGGCAGGTAGAGAAGAGTGTGAAAATATATAATTTTCCCATTACACTTTGAGTTTGCCTAGCGCCGCCTTGAGTTTGGTGTTTTGTGTGTGTTCCTGTGTGCGTTCGTCATCATGCCAAGCTTCATTAACAGCAACACATGTACGGGCGATTTATTCATGTTTTGGCGGAAGGCCGTATCCTAATAATCAAGAAAAACATCCGTAACAACAGACCCCCATCCAGCGCACTGCTTACACCCTAATTAACACACACACGCACACACACGCACACACACACACACGCAACACGCATGCACACACACACACACACGCACAGACACGCGCACGCAGGCACACACAGAGTACAGTGTAATTGAGATGATGAGAGTGTTTCCCAGTATTTGCCAGCTGTTATAGTGCGATAATGAGAAAATGGCACCTGTTAGCCATTAGAAGTCTCATCAGTGTGTCTGGCGTGTCTCGTGTTTACCTTTCTCCACCGCTGTGCCCGGGATGCTGCCTGATGCTTCACAAAAGACAGGGGCACTTTGCTCTCGCTGCTTTGCAGTTCGCAGACATTTTTCTTGCGTTGGTGTGCCGGATTGGGAGGAACAGACCCTCTAATGGTGAAAAGATAAGTGTCGGTGTGCAGTGATGAAGTGGAAGGTAAACATATGTTCTTCCATTTAGCTTTCCATGTAGAAAGCATCGAAGAGCATATCATCGATAACGCCTTTGTTCACCTTCTCTGTAGGAGCGGACTTTGATTGCGCATCAGTACATTGACTTTGACCCAGGAGCATGGGGGGAGGAGACCCTTAAATAACGTACTGATTACGGCCATGTTGACCGCGTTACCTTTCTGGTCTGTTTGCTGATCTGTGGTGAACAAGTGGGGTGCAGGTGCCACCCATCCTGTGGGAGAAAGGTTGGGTGAGGTCCTAACAACAGAATGAGGCCATAGTGGAGAAAACATAGACTGACACTTCGTCCAAATTCATTTCCTCAGCCGATCGAAACCTGAAGTGTGCAGCGCCCTGATCCCTCAAGCCCCCCCCCAGCCCGGCACACGGCCCGGTGCTCCACCCGACACCACTGGCCTGCTGCTCCACCCACTGCTCCACCCGACACCACCGTGGGGGGGCAGCCCGCAGCTCCACCCACTGCTCCACCCGACACCACCGGCCTGCTGCTCCACCCACTGCTCCACCCAACACCACCGGGGGGGGGGGGGGGGGGGGCGGCCTGCTGCTCCACCCACTGCTCCACCTGACACCACCCGGGGGCAGACGGCCCGCCAGGCTCGTCCAGAGCTCTTTGTATCCGACAAAGGAAGAGCATGTCTGGAAGCATCGCCGCGCTGTGCGGTATATCGGGAAATCAGCGCAGAGGATCCCGCTGTGCGCTGACCTCCAGCTCCAGCCAGAGAACATAATGAGACGCTATCAGCAGAGACGGCACAACGCCCGGCTGCAGCCGTCCTCGCAGAACTCCTGCTCTACGTCTGTCTCCGCTCATCTCCGAATACAACCTCTCAGACTTACAACCAAACCGTGGCTGTTGCATCAATATGAAGGGTTTGTATTCCAAAGGCAAAACAAACTCATAAGCCAGTTCCTACAGTTCCTTACGTACTTCTTATCTCCTGTAGGCCGTATGTGTCCTGCATTGTTTGTCTATTATTCACAGATGTGTGTTACATTCAGGCACAAAGATCAACACTGCAACGCAGAACCTCAACTGATGCCTCCGGA
>OLKM01000651.1:70000-72500 GCA_900291075.1 Melanogrammus aeglefinus | reverse complement strand
ACACCACACACACAACACACACAACACACACACACACACACACAGACACACACACACACACACACACACTCACACACACACACACAAGAGCCTGTTTGACGTCAGTAAACAAAAGGATTGACATTTTTGAGAAATATTCACTTCAGTGTCATAAAGAGTGTTTCATCCTGAGAAGTGGTGAAATGGTGCCCCCCCCCCCCCTCTTCCAAATAAGAGAGAGGGCAAATCAATAGCATGCACAATGGAGGAAGGTCTCTCCAGCCCCTCCACACACACACACCCCTGCTGAGTGCCATCGCTGCAGGGGTCGCCATGTTCAATTCCATGTGTCCCATCCCCCTCTCTCTCCCCCCGCCCCTGAAAGGAAACATGTTGTTGTTGTGGTCATTTCTCACATGAGCCTATAGCAACACTGCTCTACTTATGTAAGTCTTTATAATCTATTAACGGTTTTAATGAGATGTGTCAAGGGCAGCTTGAATATGTATGGAGCATTGCATACATTGAAGTACAAAACCTGTCCCCCTATTTCAGGTGTGTGGTCCCGCAAAATAAGGGAATTCTCCTTTGGGGTAGTATCAGTAGGTCATCGTACTATCTTCAGCTCTTCTGCCCTCAATGACAGTCCTCATCTGCATCATGACACCCATACCTTAGCCCTTCTCCCATTGTCGTCATTCGAGGACAAACACAGGCCTCGCTACAAATTCTTACCTGGGGTCTGCTCCTTTGTGTTCCAGGTCCCGGGTGGTCCACTGATCTGGGGTCTGCTCCTTTGTGTTCCAGGTCCCGGGTGGTCCACTGATCTGGGGTCTGCTCCTTTGTGTTCCAGGTCCCGGGTGGTCCACTGATCTGGGGTCTCTCCTTTGTTGTTCATTCAGGGTGACGAACATCTCCATTCCAAACATTTGAACTCTCCGAATTTGATTCGTGGTATGCTGCTAGTCATCCCTAGGGGAGGAGAGCAGGGCTGCTGGGTCTTCCTTGTTCCTGAGAGGGACAAACTCTTGACCAGATCTCTATCTCCGCCATCTATGTTGGGTCGCCACCCACAAGTTCCTCCTACCCCCACAGCTGCCATCCATCCCAGCCATAACGTCTCCCTCTATAATGGCTGTGCTATCCCCTTGCACATATTCCTAACCCTGAATGCCACTCCTACTGGTCCATGTTCTCTCTGCCGGCAGTCACTCGTGACGTTGTCTGTGTCTCTGTGTCCAGAGGCCTCTCTCTCCCTCTCGGAACTGCGGAGTTGGGTGTCCTTGGTTGTGTCTACTCAAAGCATCAGCCCTGCTATACCTGCCTTGAAGACACCATCTGGGGAACTGCTTTCATTTCATTGAACAAAGATAAAAGAGGTAACTGATCTCTGCATATTGTTAACTTCCTGTCATATGTACTTGTATAACCCCTTTTTTTTCTACCTGGGAATATGTATTTTCTGCTGGAGTAAGAGTAGCTTATACTGTAGTTTGTCATCCTCCCACCTGCAGGGGTGCTGTGGTCCCATCATGGCGGCCACAGTAAAGGAAAAACAAACAACTCTTAATCTCAGAACCCTATTTCAGACAATATCTTCCAAAAAGTCTTGTGATCGTCCCAATTTCATCCTTGAACTCACTCTGCATTATATGACCCTGCTGATAAGTCATCAAAGGCTTATTACATTTAAGATTAAACAAGGTATAGGTCAGTGAATTTTTGGTTGTGTTTTGGTGTCCTAGGGCACATCGCTACATTCAGACAGTTCAAGGCCAGCCCATTCCCTGATCTTATTATGACGAGGTCTAAATAGATATGATCCCTTGCTAATGCTGCTGTGCAGGTTCATCTAAAGGAATGTGGAGGATGGTTCGTTGTATATCACAGGCGTCGAGGTAGTAAATAGTAGTAAGGGCAGCCCACAATCACTCAGCCCAATAGCCCTGCATTCTGCCTCACTATCCAGTACTCGCTCTCTTGCTCTGTCTGCCTCTCTCTCTCCTCTCTCTCTCTCTCTCTCTCTCTCTCTCTCTCTCTCTCTCTCTCTCTCTCTCTCTCTCTCTCTCTCGCTCTCTCTCTCCTCTCTCTCTCTCTCTCTCTCTCTCTCTCTCTCTCTCTCTCCCTCTCTCTCTCTCTCTCTCTCTCTCTCTCTCTCTCTCTCTCTCTCTCTCTCTCTCTCCCTCTCTCTCTCTCTCCTCCTCTCTCTCCTCTCTCCTCTCTCTCTCTCTCCCCTCTCTCTCTCTCTCTCTCTCCTCTCTCTCTCTCTCTCTCTCTCTCTCTCTCTCTCTCTCTTCTCTCCTCTCTCTCTCCCTCTCTCCCTCTCTCCCTCTCTCCCTCTCTCTCTCTTTCTTCAATGCACATGTCTCCCTGACTCTTCTTTCATCGAGAATTCAAAGACTTTGCCAGGGGGAGATAGTGTGTGGGGGTTGGAGGGGGGGGTGCATTACTTATGAAAATAAATAAGCCGTTCCTAGGCCACATCTCAGCGTTTTCTGTCTTCGGTATATTTTACTGTGAG
>OLKM01000651.1:57500-65000 GCA_900291075.1 Melanogrammus aeglefinus | reverse complement strand
ATCTGCATCCAGCGGCGCGATAGAGCAGTCCGGTCACGGTACTTTACTCATCACCATGACTGATCCATCAATGACCTTTACCCTTTGGTGCAAACTAACGGGAGCGTGACCCACTGGGCCCTAAAGAACCCATTCAGGTGACCTTCATAATGATACACCTTCCAAACACACACCAGAGGCATGTGCTAGACAGGCCCTACGCGTCACTGATGGGTGAGCAGCAGGAGATAAAGGACTCAAAAGCATGACTCCAGAGGCAGAAGTCTGGAAAGTCTGGAAATCAGTAGTTCAGGCAAACCATCCAGCAGGGAGAAGGCAAGGCGTAGTGGCTCGGTACATGGGGAATTAGTTGTAGATCAATTTTACAATCCGGCAGGGAGAAGGCAAAGGCGGGGGGTAAACAGGGGAGAATCAGAAAACGTACAATGAAACTGCTGGGACAATTTGATACAAAGAACCAAGACAAACGAATGGAAACACGCAGACTAAATACACTAGGAGGGGAATGTTGATGAGGGACAGGTTAAAACAATTAAGGTGAGTGAGGACAAGTGAGAACAGGGAGTGAAACAATCAATGGAGGGGGGGGCGAGATGTGACAGTACAGCATCTTGACATATCTGGGTCACAGCCACTGAGGCTCTGAAGCAAATGAACACATTGACACAACACACAGCAACACACCTGCAAACCCACACACACACACCTACATACAAACACAGTGGGAAGGATTTTGACCGCAGATAGGATCCAGATTGGTCTGTGAGCATCAACAGCGTGGGAGGTGTCCTGTTCTTCAAGACAAAATAAATAAGCCCCACATAGACTCTGAGGTGTTAAGGCGTAGGCTATTACCGGCTGAATCCGGTCAGCTCTTCTCCCTCTTACTACCGAAAGAATATTTCTGGCAGGGGAGCTCTGGACGCCTGCTTGATGGTCTCCGGAGCCAGAAGACTGAGAAGAGGAGAGTGAATCAACCGCGACTAGGAGAAGTAGCTCACTTTTGGATTAATAACTTGCCCAAGCATAATCAAGGCGTCTAGAAAAGGCGTCGCCCCCCCCCTTGGACGTCTCCACTCGCCCTCCCCAAGCGTCCGCCATCCCAGCCGCTGCCTCCTACCGCTCTCCGTCGGGGACATGGGGAACAAGGCAGATCCCAGCCCAATAACGCTCACGCTTCAATTGTTTCAAATCAGTGTCAAGCGATGTCCTGACTCAGAGGACACAGGTCACATCTCCTGGCACCAATTTGAGCCAATCAGAAGCAGCGATGGAAATGGCCTGTGCCCCACCAGAGCCATGTAGGTGTCAACATGTATAGTATAGCAGGCACATTTCCTTTAGGGTCGGGGGGGATCATCAACCTTAATCACTGCCATGGCTAATAATTCTAACTTCAAACACGAACCATTATAAAATGATATAACTACTAATTAACTCATTCCTGACTTTATAACTTCAGTTGGCCGTCCCTTCCAGGCATCGAAGGCGATGGGGATCATCCACAACAACTGGAACCAGAACGACCTGATGTGTGTGAAGCAGCAGGACCCATAGCTGAAGGTCTGGTCATTGACTTTGGGCTCACCGTCTCTCGTCTCTGAGGTCTATCTTGGAGATACCGTACAGGCCTTACAATTCAGGTGAGTTCTACCAAGGGCTCCGGCTGGTGTACTGCAAAGGGTTGAAGAGTGGTGCAGAAACAGGACAGGGCTCCCGAGGTCATCATGGGGCCTGCCCATCACAGGGGCCCTCCGCACCTGACCCCTTGGGTGCATCATTGCCTCTTTGATTTTTGGAGCTCATCTCTCCCACTGTGGTGATGAACATGGCCTGTAGTGACGCTGATCCACAGGCCTCCCCTTCCAGAGGAAACACATTGCTAAACTAAAGCTTTGTCCATACCTTCTTTTTTTCGAATTTGTTTGATGTGCAGAGCTCTTAGGCACCGTGCCGCTAGCTGTTCAAGTTGCTACTGGCCCTTTTACGGCACCTACCTATTACCAACAGGGGGCGTGGCTCGTCTGATGATGAGCAACTGTACCCTCTCTCATCTATGGCCAAGAGACGGAGGAGGATGCAGTGGACTGATGGGGAAGAGGATCACTTGAGTAGGATGAATGATGGCAAGAGGAGATGAGATGTCATGGAGAGGAGGGGGGAGGATGGACAAACTGAACAGATTAGGAGGGTGGATACGAGAAGGAGACTTGAATGGAGGAGAGTGAGGAGGAGGCATCCGCTACAGGATGTTCTCTCCTGATATGCACTCCTGGGTAGGGGAGCAGGAGGCATGGCTGGCACCTCCTCCTTTGTTACTTATAGTGCGTCAGGTTCTGACCAACGCTATTCAGAACACAGCTCCTCAACACTCAAGGATAACCTGAGCACCCTAATCCAGACCCTAATCTGAGAGCAGCAGCCTGCAGGAGGCCAGTCCGCCATCCTGGAGAGGGGGAGAGAGGAGGGGAGAGAGGAGGGGAGAGAGGGGGAGAGAGGAGGGGAGAGAGGGGGAGAGAGGAGGAGGAGAGAGGGGGAGAGAGGAGGTGAGAGAGGAGGAGAGAGGAGGAGAGAGGGGAGAGAGGAGGTGAGAGAGGAGGGGGAGAGAGGAGGGAGAGAGGGAGGAGAGAGGGGGAGAGAGAGGGGGAGAGAGGAGGGGAGAGAGGAGGGGAGAGAGGGGGAGAGAGGAGGAGAGAGGGGGAGAGAGGAGGAGAGAGAGGGGGAGAGAGGAGGGGAGAGAGGAGGGGAGAGAGGAGGGGAGAGGAGAGGAGAACGTGTCAAGGAGAGAGGCGTTCTGAGAGGGTGCATGACTCTGAAGGAGCCCTGCAGGCAGATACAGAGTAAGAAAGGAAGGAGGAACAGAATACAGAAGAAGGGGTCAATGAGAAAAAAAGGACGTCTGGGGTGGAGGAAGGAAAAGTGAAAGAAAAGGAAGCAGGGAGAGAAGGAGGGAAAACAATCTCATCAAGAGGAGGGCAGAGGAGAAGGTAAGTGAAGAAATATTAGGCTTACAAAGAAAAACAAAGAGAATGGGAAGAAGGAATAAATGTATATATATACAAATATATATCTTCAAGAAAAGAAGGAAAGTCATTTCTTCAGAAAATACCAGGGGTAGCTTGGAAAGGATCAAGAAGCAAAATGAGATGGATCCTCCTTCTCATATTGGAGGAAGAGGAGGAGACATAGGAGGAAGAGAGGGAGGAAGAGGAGGAGACATAGGAGGAAGAGAGGGAGGAAGAGGAGGAGACATAGGAGGAAGAGAGGGAGGAAGAGGAGGAGACATAGGAGGAAGAGAGGGAGGAAGAGGAGGAAATAATTACAAATGCACTTGGGGAAGAGATTGAGACATGAAGGAGGAGGAGGAGGTGGAGGAGGAGGAGGAGGGGGAGAAGGAGTGGGAGAAAGAGGAGGACAAAACACAAAAAAACACCAGCAACACCCTCCCTTTCACCTTTTTTGTTGATGTTCATTTGTTTCACTGTTTAATTATTATAGACAAATAAATCGCATGCTTTATTCTACACCATTACTAACACCACCCCCAGTGGGGACCAGTAACACCACCACCCCCAGTGGTGTTCCCACTAACACCACCACCCCCAGTGGTGACCAGTAACACCCCAGTGGTGTTCCCACTAACACCACCACGCCCAGTGGTGACGGTGTCCAGTAACACCCCAGTGGTGACCAGTAACACCACCACCCCCAGTGGTGTTCCCACTAACACCACCACCCCCAGTGGTGACCAGTAACACCCCAGTGGTGTTCCCACTAGTACTACCATCACGTTGACTTTCTGGTTACAGCATTGTTGGAAATAAAACGTTTGATTATTTTCTGACACATGAATCCGCTCATAGAGAGGTCTACCTCCAGAGGGACAGACTGTACCAGAGACCCTGCGGCCAGTGGTGGTTTTAGGTACGGGCGCCTTATTTGTGGGGGGCGCCAAATCACATGGGGGGCGCCACGAGCAGAAGATAAAAAAACGCGCTGCGTAGCGGTCTTCTATAAAGTACATAATATTGTGTGAGGGATTGGTGTTTTTGGCGCCCCCTCTGGCTGCAGGCGCACCTGCTCGTTGAGAAGGTGCCGTGCCCCCCTTGGAGGAAGTCTTGCCCGGGGCGTAACTGGACGTAGAACCGCCACTGCCTGCGGCGCTCCTGCGTTGTGGGGCCTCTGGACCCCGGAACACGTGTTACATAATGTGCATTGTGCGCTTCTATCCTGTCATTTAGGAGATACGGCGTTGGTTGGGGAACTAATCCGGAGGGTTTATACACATTTATATTATACTTGAAAAATGTTTTTCAGATTGTTTGAATCTGTTCAACCAGTCAGAGCTTTAGTCTATAGGCCCTTGAGAATATATTTGTATTTGTAATAAAAGCTAACTCCCAATCTTTGTCCCTCCGTCCTCAACAAGAATAAGAATAGAATAACAAATGTTCCTGTTCCACAATCATGACCCCTTTATGGATATATCCTGCACGCCACATTAACTGGGAAAGACAGTGGAAAGGGGTGTGTGTGTGTCTTTGTGTGCGCCCATGTATGCGAGTGTGTGCTGACGCACAATAAAAGACTGAGGGGAGAGAGAGCCGAATGCCAACCTTTCAAACTGTTTGCTTTCTGATGCCCTTTCACAGGTATGTGAAGACGGTTTCAATTTGTTGATCCATTTATCTTGCTATCTGACCAAATGGGTTCATGTAGCAAGGTCCAATGCTGCACGCCACCAAGAGACTTCCACGAGGCGCCTCCAGAAAAGGACCACGGGGGGTGATGTTGAACTCCGTTTTATTGTAGAATGTGAGCGTGTGCGTGAAGGCTGGTTTAACCTGTGCACACTGATTACTCAATATTGACTTCTTAGAATAGGACTTCTTAGAAGATGCACAAAGTATACTTAAAGTAATTACAGCAGTCAAAAGACTGTTGGGATCAAAAGACTGTTGCTGTCAACAAAAACTATTGCGTCACAGCCCTTATCCAGGGGACCCAGCTCTCCATCACACTGCGGTCACACAAAAATAAAATTACAAACATGAGCGAATATAAATCACGACAAAACGTATGATATCACAAATATTAAAAGGAAATCTTTCCTGGCTCCCACGATGTGCATCCGGTGTGCAGCCCCCCCCCCCCCCCCCAGCCCTAGAGTCCAGTCAGACCCCCAGCCAGGTGCGGCTGCTTCATCCAGCCGTCGTCCACACACACTCCCACATACAAGCAGCCAATCAGGGCTTCACCGCAGTCCCTGCTGTCACACATCAGTACTCCGGCTTTCGTCTGGAGACACAAAGCTCAGGGTTTGTGGCGTTTAGCCATCTAGATTGTGGGCTGCACCTATACCAGCTCTGACTTTGTTTCCTGAAAGCTGGCACTAAGTGCACGAGGCTACTGCTAAAGACCTGACGGCTGAACTGAACTCTATCTCATCCACCCACCACCGATGAGCTGTTATCTGCTCTATAGGAGAAACCAAGACAACACCCACACACAAACACACACACAGCAGTCTGTGAAATAACATAAATATACTAGATTATATGAAATGTGATCCCAGATCACATTCTTTGATACAAGGATTTTGACAAGGTCAAAAACTCAGCAGGTTGTGTATTTTGTCCACACACACACACACACACACACACACACACACACACACACACACACACACACACACACACACACACACACACACACACACACACACGCACACGCACACCCACTCGCACACGCACACACACACACACACACACACACACACACACACACACACACACACACACACACACACACACACACACACACACACACACACACACACACACACTCACACAAAGCTGTTGGTCTGCCTGTGATAAAAAATATATATTTTTCAATCATTTTTGTATCTGGAAAATCTATTGCAACAAGCAACTGTTCTCTTCTCTCCAGTGTTGTGTTGTCAGCGGAGCCGCCCGCCGGCTCGGTATTGCTTCTGAAGAGATTCAGGGGGCAGCCCCGGACTGTAATGTATTTCTGGCCGGCGTCGTGATGTGTTTTTGATTGGCCGTCGGCTGGAGTGATTACATGAATCAAGGTGAGGATGAATGGATGGTCGGTGCACAAGGGCAGACGCAGGGCTCTGTTGGGTCGGTTCGGCTGCTACTGTTTTTTATTTTTAACAATGTGTTTGAATTCATGCAAACAGATAAAGGTGACTTTGAGTTAAAAGGAAAGGAAAAGTGAAGTGAGGAGAACGGAAAAGGTCAGAAAGACGGAGCGATGTAGAGTCGACGACCAACTGGTGGGGCTTTCTATAGGAGGTCCACAACGCTTCATTGTGGTTTTGTTCCCAACAATTCATTAACTCACCTGCCACTCATTCGGCTGTTTTCCAGACAGACCAGTGTCTCCTCTTTGTAGAAATAAATGATTTGGCTAAACCTTTGTTTAAAGCTTGTCCCGTACATGTCCAATCTGACTAAGGGGAGGAGATAAATGAGGAAAATCTACCAGGACTCTTGTTTTGAAAGGCTACTGAATGCAAACAACAGGTCCCGTATTCCTGTAAAACATCTTTTAATACAAGAGAACCCAGACTTCACTGGACATCAGAAGAGAGCAATTTACAAGAGTTGAATGATTCAATTAAGCTGTATTTTAGTGTTAGTTTCTACTAGACCTTTGACCCAGGAGCTAAAGCCATTATGGCTAGGGCTAGGGCTATTTTAAATACTAGATACGATACAAGATACAGACGCTTCAGTTAGTCCCTTCATCCAGGACACTACTGCCCTCCAAATAGACAAAAGAAGAAAGAAAAGAAAAGAAAAAGTCGAATGAATGTCAGAAAATAGTAACCTCCACGGTCCTGAACATCTCAATAACCAGTTAGCATGCTAGAGACAGATCGTTTTGAGTTGTTTGGCACCGAGGGACAGGTATGAAAGTAAAACATCAAAGGGTTATCATGTTGGCTGTTTGACCATGAAGAAATAACCCACCAGCAGAGGAAACCCAGACTTAGAATAAGTGTAATAATGCGTCCATGTTTATTTGATGTTCTCAATGAAATATGCAGTGCAGTGTTACACTAGTGGCCCGCTTATCCAGAAGGTGCTGTTCTTAAAGCTGCTCTAAAGGCCTCCTCTCATTGAGCCTATAAATTGTAAAATGGCCCTTTCTCTATGCTCATTTATCTGTGTGGATCTCAGAGGACCTGTACTATAAAATAAAATAATACGTCTTAAATGCCCTCCCTACACACAAGATGAATCAAGATTGTACCCAGGTGTACATTATTAATACATTGAACATTTAGAAAAAAATGACACATTTCTATGATTTACTGTTTAGTCTCTTTTCTCCGTAGTTCCATAGTTTCCGTAGATTTGAATGTGTGGTTGACTAAAAGAACAGACAGAGCAGAGGCCGAATGCCCAAAGCCATGCTGGAGAATACTGTGTTCTGTTAGTGGTGACCAGAGTGGTCATGCACATCTCT
>OLKM01000651.1:0-50000 GCA_900291075.1 Melanogrammus aeglefinus | reverse complement strand
ATCCCACTGCTTTCTGATTGGCCAATGTCGTTAGGATGTATTTTACTGTACTTTAGCGACGCTAACTGCTCCTGACGAGCTGGTTGTCGCCTTGCATGCCGTCGGTGTGTTACTGTTTGTCTTAACCAATATAAGTCGCTTTGGATAAAAGCGTCTGCTCAATGCCCTAAATGTAAATGTAATGTAAATGCTCCCGACGACCTGCCTATCACCTTGCCTGGTTGACTTGGCCGTCGGTGTGTGAATGTGTGTATGAATGGTTGAAGTTGCCTCCTCTGCAAATAACAACCAATGCACAAAAATATCACCATGCACAGGCCAGCTGTTCCTCGGAGAGGGCGAGACTTCTGAGCTGATTTCTTAAGGTATATATAAATTGATATGCCTCGTTATGCATCAGAAATAAAATGTCCTCCGTCAGAACCCAAGCTGAAGAGTATTAAAAACGAGTTAAGAAGCGCTTTAATCAGTGAAAGGATGGAGGGAGCCAATATTGAAGCATTTGGGAACCAAAGTAGAGAGTACTTTGGCACTGATGCAACCATCATTTGAAACCTGCTACGAGAGCCACTCCACGGTCAGCCTTTTGTTTCAGGGGGAAGTACAGGAGGCCAAGCGGCCAACAAGAGAATGGAGCTTAAAGGAACAATGAAGAGGGCCACTTCTCATTTTCTGGTCACTTTGGTCTATTACTTCAAAGCAGAGGCATTTTGTTTCCAATATCAGCTTATTGAAATGATACTTCATTACTGCAACTGCAAATAATTCTGATGACCTTTGGGATTATTGAATGGTGTTTATTTAGTTGAAGGATGGGCAGTGAGGTTGCAGTATTGCTTCTCAATGACCTCCTTCAGTCTGCCTTTTAGAGGGTTTCCTTCCAGCAGCCCTTAAACGCTACGTGGACGAGCTTAACATTTTCTCAGCTGCCACATTGGAAAGGTCAGTGGGGGGGGGTTGTGTTCGGTTGGGTCAGAGTCCAAATTAAAGGCGAATAACTACTTTGTCCGTCTCTTGTTAAAAGGGCAGTGAGGCAATTTGCTTATCCACTTATCATTACGCTGAGGGTACTTCTCAAATTCCCCCAACTCAATACGCCTGTTAAACAGATGCTAATTGAGTGGCTGATGAACACACAGACAGCAGCGCATTAGGGGAACAACATTCAACATCAATGCTGTTTTCTTCCACATTTAACCATGTCCTACCATACCTGTCAGACACTTACTTATTAGCTAATTTGCGATTGTTATTTTGACGCAATGCTTGTAATTGAGTTAAAACACAATTGCTAAGACTACGATGCAGTGGTGAAAAACAAGTGCAATGCTGGAACCTGATTCTGGATGGACTTCTGAGCAGAGAATCTTTTTGTGGTTTCCAAGCTGAGTTTACTAGACAGATATACTCTAGGATTTACAGGTCTTACTCTTTAAACTAGGTGTGTGTGTGTGTGTGTGTGTGTGTGTGTGTGTGTGTGTGTGTGTGTGTGTGTGTGTGTGTGTGTGTGTGTGTGTGTGTGTGTGTGTGTGTGTGTATGTGTGTGTGTGTGTGTGTGTGTGTGTGTGTGTGTGATTATATATATGTGGGCATTCTGTGTGTGTGTTTGTGTGTGTGCGTGCGTGCGTGCGTGCGTGTGCGTGCGTGTGTGTGTGCTGCACTGGGCCCTTGGACCCTCATTACCTCTTCTCTACAATCACAGTGAGGATTGATGACCACCGCAGGCTGTGTGTGGAGTCCCACGGTGAGGCGGTGAGACCCACCAGTAGCCCCGCCAACACGTCCATCCCCTTTTATGGTCGCTCCTGTCCTGCGCCTGCATTATACAACACAGCATGCAGAACACAGGACTCTGCTCTCATTAGAGGAGCCCACCGAGACCTCAGATGGAGCACAGCAGTAAAAAGCCAAGTCCGTCCAACACTTGAAATTCTAGGCATAGATCAAGGGTGTAAACAAGGCCCTGAAGTCTTGCTGTGTGTTATTCTTAATGTGCTTTAGGTAAGACGCCAGCGTTGTTAAGAGAGGGAACAGAAAGAGTGGAAGAGATCAACATTCTGCAGCGTAACAACCAAAGAAACGAAAAAGACGTGGATTCCTAACGGGGGCATTTCACATTTGCTCATTCGCCTAATCGAGCAATCGCTCACAAAATACATTTCAAAGTGGACCGACCCACTTCCAGATCTTCCCGATCTTCCCGATCTCCAGTCCCATCTGGAGAGCAAATTCAAATCGCCGGCAGAACGGGTCTAACACCGTAATATATATAAACTATAACCGCATTTCACATTAATCGCAAATATCCCGCTGTTTCGGGTTTTCCTTTGTAGGCGCGTTGAGAGGAAGCAGGCGAATCCGCTGTCAGTGCGTGTGCATGCATCGGTGATGCGCGGGTTTATCCAGTAAGTGTGTGAACGAGAACGGCAGGGAGAAAGAGTGCTATGTGGAGATGAATGAACGGAACGATATTTATATTTCAAAATCGCGTAAAAAATAAATAAATAAAAGCAGAATCAATTTGTGGCGCTCTCTGCTCATTATGTGGCGCTGCGCCACACATTGGTCAATGTATGGGACTTTAGTGTAAAGCCATAAGTGATATTCTGTATGTTCTGTCTGTTGTGGGCTAACCCTTGCCTCTTGACAATATCTTTTGCACTTTTCCTACCACAATTAGCACATATGCGCAGGTTTTTAACCCACCTAAGATAGCCTATTAATCCTTTCCCCTTGCCAGTGGACGTTTGTGGCTTTCTGTTGGGCCTCTCTGTGCATGTCGTTCCTGTCCAAACTGCCAGCGTTTGGAACCAGCATCACAGCATCACGCTGGAAAAGGGGACCGATGTGACAGCCGTGTGTCATGTCTCTGTCCCCGGGGATTGCAGCCTGAGCCGAGGAACACCTGGGACCACTGCAGTCTTTCTTCCTTGGAATGACCTTCCCTTTATGTCCAAGGCTGGATTACTGCACGGGCACACCACCGGGCACATGCCCAGGGGCACAAGGACCATGGGGGGCCCTAAGCCAGAGCTTCTGTTACTAACAGCCAGTTACTAACAGCCAGTCGCTGTTAGTAGCTTTTAAAGTGGCATCGTCAAAGCAATCAGTAGAGAAATACAAAAATTCAAGCGAAAACAGCAATAGTAGGCCTATTACTACTACGCGCAAAAAAAGGGGGCACTAGGGGGCAGTATTTCAGTTTGTGAATTTGAGACCGGTCACTCACAGGTCACGAACGCACTGTGATTTAAACATGAGACACGGCGAACGGTTCTAACGGTGAACTCTACGTAGAACAGCTAAGCGAAAATTAAAATAAATAATAATACATTTAAAAAAATTGCTGTTGGCTTTTATTGTGCCTGCGCAGTTTACTTTCTTTAGCTGATCCGTTACGTTCTTCTTGAACAGCCTCAAGAAAATTATATTCTACTATTCTTTTACTATTAGCCTTTAAATTAACGAAATTCATCCATATCGCCAAAAATGGCAACCCATACGTGCCCAGGGGCCGATATCTTATAATCCGAGATGTTCATATCTAATATGTGTGAAAATATATAGGCTACAATGTAAAAAAGTATGTATACATAGAAGGTTAAGTTAAAGTGGTAATCGCAAATTTCAATTTGGTCTCTTTGGCGACACTTTTGGCAATATGTGGTCATTCCAGAGATACTTAAAGTGTCTCACACCGACACCCAGTCAGAACATTCATAATACTTTAAGCCTGTTTGAAGGAGAAGGAAATTTATGACCGAAATCCCCTTCAATTGTAGTGGTTTTCATGGAACATAATCTTCTGATGATTAATGCCATAATTCAATTAAGGAGTAAATGATGGATCTGTTGTCCAGCACTTTAATGTATGTTGAAATTGTCTGAAGTTATACTTGTTAGCAGTAATATGAAGTTAGAGAGATTTAAAGGGTCCTGTTATAGAGAGGCTACAAGATGTAATCTCTTCAAACAAATACAGCTTCCAGCCTAACAGACCCTGCCCAGTGGCTTTGATTGGCTTGTAAGGTTTACAGAGTTACTTCCTCCCATGCCATGTGTTAATCAATTACTGTCTGTGTACAATCATTGTTGTATATTGATCCCGGCTTCATTTACTTCATCTACTCTAGCAGTGTCCCTAAGTGTTTCATAATGTCTCTCTCTCTCTCTCTCTCTCTCTCTCTCTCTCTCTCTCTCTCTCTCTCTCTCTCTCTCTCTCTCTCTCTCTCTCTCTCTCTCTCTCTCTCTCTCTCTCTCTCTCTCTCTCTCTCTCTCTCTCTCTCTCTCTCTCTCTGACATCAGTTGGTGTAATGCATTCTCAGCCTGCACTCTGGTATCGTTTGCAATGTAATAACATTATCCAAGGCCAAGGCTGGAAGACCATGTCATAGAGCAAGATACACGCATACTGTTTAATAGGCTGGGAGGATTTCAATTGAAAATCCATAAACGACGTTCAAAACGCTTTGTTGAAACGCAAAACGGTCTGAGTGACTCTCATCTTCTTTGCACATTTACACACGCATAGGTGTGTATATATGTGTGTATATGTGTATATATGCACATATATGTGTGTATATATATGTACACATGCACAGGCACACAACTAATCGTTTTGGCAGGTCTATTGGACAGGGTCTGCTATCTGTCGGCCTCTCAATGTTTAGCAGCATTGGCTATTAAAGGGTCCAATATCAAATCGAGTCCTGATTGAAAGGTGTTATGTCACGCTGCCGGTGTGAAGATGTTTGGTTCCACAGTCTTTGGTTTAATTATTTCTGACACTTCCCCCATGGAGAGCATCTACTGTGTATATAATTTTTCTGTGAAGGCGGCAGAATGAGACGCTATTACTATTCAAATGCCTCCCACCAATCTCTCTCTGTCTCTGCCACAAAAGGACTGATGGATTGATCCTCGGAAGAATTCAAAAAACCACCTATTCAGCATTTTACTTATCGGCCGTGACACGGGGAGAGTGGAGAACCAGCCGACAGACAATGTTGGGGGGAGAGAGAGACACTCACACACACAGAGGGGGAGACAGAGACACTCACACACACAGAGGGGGAGAGAGAGAGACACACACAGAGAGGGAGAGACAGACACACACACACACACACACACACACACACACACACCCACACACACACACACAAACAGATGGGGAGAGAGAGAAACACATACACACAGAGGGAGAGAAGAGACACACACACACACACAGAGGGAGAGAGAGACACACACACACACAAGGAGAGAGAGACACACACACAGAGGGGGAGAGAGAGACACACACACACACAGATGGAGAGAGAGACACACACACACAGGGAGAGAGAGACACACACACACACACACACACACACACACACACACACACACACACACACACACACACACACACACACACACACACACACACACACACACACACACACACACACACACACACACACAGGGAGAGAGAGACACACACACACACAGAGGGGGAAAGAGAGAGACACACACACACACAGAGGGAGAGAGAGACACACACACACAGGGAGAGAGAGAGACACACACACACAGAGGGACATAGACACACACACAGAGGGAGACAAAGACACACACATACACACAGCGAGGGGGAGAGAGTAACAGAGAGCGAATACAGTACAAGGGAGAATGAGTGGTGCTAAAAGAGTGAGTGGCTCATCAGTATAACAGAAGGGAGGGTTAACGCGCGTTGAATGAATTCTCCACGCCTCACGCTATGAAGACATATATCCTCGTTCCTATTCATACCCCACATGCGCTGACACACCTCTCCCTCTCTCCCTCGCTTCCTCCCACCCTGTGGCGATATCCGTCTCAGCCTTATTACTCTCTCCGAGCTTAGCCCCCTCGCTCGCACACAACGCCCTGCAGATGTTACCTCCCGAGAGCGCCCTCCGGCTCCCCGCTCCGCTCCTCTCGGCAGACCTCCCCCTTGTTATCACCATGGTGTTTAATCGAATAAGGGGGAGGATTAAAAAGCAAGCACGCATGTAATGGAATCAGCGCAATTAAGAATTTCAAAGATAATTGGTGATTCGGTGTAATTCAGTGAGCAGTCCAGATCGCTGTTTATTACGAACCTCTGTTTAGTTTCCTGCATGTTATTTATTTGATATGGGTTAGATTCCAGCCTTTGTTTTTATAGCCAGGTGTTTTGCAGCCACCAGAGACCTAAGGTCCCTCTGATATGCATTAACAAGTGCATGATTGAAAGCATGCTGGGTACCACACTAAAATATACCATAAAAACAACATCTCTGGTGGTAAACAAACTGACAATTGGCGTGGCCCACTGGTACTAAATGTAGTTTTTTATTAGCAAAAATAGAAATCGTGTTTGGAAGTGCACCAAGAAGGCACTACTGGTGAGTTCTAAGAACATTGGACTTTGGGCAGAGTGTGAAAGAACATGGAAGAATTCCAACCCTATTCTCCATTCTGACCCTCCATTAACCTCTGCCTCGTTGCCTGAGCAGGCCTGGCAACTCTTCATTTATATGAGCAATAAACATCTATACAAGCTATATATATGCCTTCTTGCGCACTTCTTACCGAGGGCGTCTGTGGCGTTGACTAATGGAAAACCTTTGCTCCTCTCCAGAAGCACTACGCACTGTGCGATCTCTTTCAGCCGGTACGACTGAATAGGGAACAGAACTCCCTGTGAGTGGGAGGCCCCAGCGGCCCCAGCGGCCCCAGCGGCCCCAGCGGCCCCAGCGGCCCCAGCGGCCCCAGCGACCCCAGCGGCCCCAGCGACCCCAGCGGCCCCAGTGGCCCCAGTGGCCCCAGCGGCCCCAGCCGTTAGCGGGGCCCATTTGAAGCGGCGGCTGGTCTCGCTCCTGGTCCTGTGTCACTTAACACGAGTGGGGGAGCTCCATCCCAGCATGCCTTGTCCCAGTGCCGGCCCTCCCGCCAGTCGTCGCCGTGCCCCCAGAGGGAGGCATGGCCTCATGAGGCTCTGACCAAAGCCAGTGGATCCACTTTACACAGACAGGAATAATGGTCAATATTAGTTTCTTGTTTGCTGAGAAATTGTAATCAATATTCTTTATTTTTTTTGTGGTTTATGCTGGAGTTGGCTTGATCTGCAAAAAAGAAAATCCATTGTGGAATATGAGAGCACCTGATTGTGGAGAGCGCTCTATCACTGTGTTCATCTGTGCAACATTGCCCCCTAAAGCTTCTCCTCAGCGCCTCACACCAGTTCCCTGAAGACACCGGAAACTGGAAACAGCAGAGGTGTTCACCACTACTCGGCCAGAGTCATTCTGTCCTGGCACCTCACCCCAATTGTTCTCCCACATCCAGTCTGCAGATGTTCAGAGTGGACGCCCTCCACGAGGTGCAGATCCAGACGTGCAGAGGCCTGCTTCGACGGAGGAACGACAACACAGAAAGATCTGGAAGAAGCATGTTGCACTCTTGTTCTAGAGACATGGGTTCAAATCCCACCCCAGACTATAAGTGAGGCTAATAGGAAGAAACAAATAAAAGTTGTTAGCTAGTGAGATCTGTGAGAGTGAAGGGTAAAGGGAGTGTTCATCGTGTGTCACATTGTAATGACGCCTACATTTCAGAAGTGTAGGAATAGTATTGGTAGTAATGGTATTTCGGTCGTAGTAATTAATTGTGAAATAAACAGTGTTGCTCATGTGAGACAACGTTTTGATAAGGCCTAGGTTACAGTATATTTAGGATTAATAAGGATTTTACATTCGACAACTCTCTCAAGGCATCAGAAAATGGCATCGACAGCCAAGAAATGTATGCATTCTGAAGAACAAGCCGTATAACTATCTATAAATATCATCCAGACACCTGCAAAGAGTCACAACAGTGACTTGGAGGTGGGAGTTCGTTTTTTATTTATATGTTCTCTACTATCTCTTTAATAATTCAAACACGGGAAGTAATTTAGTTTCTTGAATGAATGCACAATGACACAATTATAAAATATAAAACAACACCATGGGTCTAACTTAATCCTGAGCAGACTTTATCAGGGGGCTGCAGTGAGTGGTTTCGCTGCGCCCCCTGGCGGCTGAAGACTACCTGCTTGACGGCTGCTGTCCTCCAGTGTGTTGACACGACGGATTGCTTTTAGGAGCAACCTCTGGAAAAGCTTCAGGAGGAAGGATTTCTACGATTTATTACTACGCGAAGTGAGGAAAACGTTTGATTAAAGACAAAATGGGTAAGGTAGTAAGACCTAGAATGTGTGTATTAAATGTAGTCCCCGGTTCTCTGATGGCAGAGTCCAGTAGCTGCTAGCTAGCGGCGCCCTGTAGCGAGAGCTAAAGCGTGTAGCGGGCTCATGTCAACACAGTCAAGCACATGCATTGATTCCAAATGACATGGTTAATGCTTATTGTTTGAAAGACAACCTCGGATGGAACTGCCTCACTGGATATGGGTCGACGGAAGCGGGGATTACCGTTAAAGTAGCAACGCACCCCGCTAGCGGCTAAAGCTAGTCTGCTAGCCTGCTAGCGGCTAATGCGGCTGTCAGCCTCTATTTTTAAAACTGTCCAACAACTAAATAACATGACGTCAGCTAAAACCTTTTCGGCTGTTCGGTCATAACGTTTGACACCGAACGGACGAGTCAAGGGAAACGGTGTTAGCCCGCCAGCTAACAGACGTATAGCAATATTTTTAATCCTGCATTACAATCGAGCTTGGGCGTTTGTTGACATGTGACCCAGATGAGGATAGACCAGTCCACCTGGACTACAGGTATATGAAGACAGACCAGTCCACCTGGACTACAGGTCTGGTCTCTGAGGATAGACCAGTCCACCTGGACTACAGGTCTGGTCTCTGAGGATAGACCAGTCCACCTGGACTACAGGTATATGAAGATAGACCAGTCCACCTGGACTACAGGTCTGGTCTCTGAGGATAGACCAGTCCACCTGGACTACAGGTTTATGAAGATAGACCAGTCCACCTGGACTACAGGTCTGGTCTCTGAGGATAGACCAGTCCACCTGGACTACAGGTTTATGAAGATAGACCAGTCCACCTGGACTACAGGTCTGGTCTCTGAAGATAGACCAGTCCACCTGGACTACAGGTCTGACCCCCTGGTCTCTGAGGACAGACGAGTCCACCTGAACCACAGTGCCGGACCGCGCCTGATTCGGACTCTCTCTTATACATCGCTGTCCTTATCACATTTTAAACCAATTGTCAGTGTTCAGTGCCTCACAGACTTGATAAAAGGGTTATCCCGTTGTCACTTAGTACACTGGAGTAGTAAGTCGACCTCGTGTTTTTTTTTCCTTATTCGACAGGTGTCCATGCGGCACTATCACCTTGACTAAAGTTCATAACTGAGTCATATTAAGCAGGCTATGACACTATGGCATGTTGCACTTCCATACAGCACCAGGTAGCTGTAAAGTCTGTTCCCGACCACGGCCTACTGCTGAGCAGAATCCTTTTATGGAATCATTACAATGTTCTTGATATAAACAATCCCAGCGTTATCATGGCTCTTTTACTATCGTCATACCAAGTTATCCTATCCTATCCTCAGCCATGTGTTGCCGTGAAATACAATGTTAGTTGCAATGTTAGTTGCATTTAATGCGGGGAATGGATATTGTGGGAGATATTCTATGCAGTCAATAATCTCTGCTGCTGTTATTCGGTTTTGTGGAGTGGCAGGAATACGCTGATGTCGGCCGAAAGCAGGTCAATCTCTGGCTAGAGATGGAGGATTTAGACATTTTCTTCTATGGCTGCAAGCATAAAATAAAGGCATAAACCTTTCCAAGGCTCATACCTCATGTAAAGTTACCCCCCCCCCCCCTCCTTGTTTCCTCCTCAACGTTACCTAATTTTAGTTTTATGTGGGGTTGGAGAAACGCGAGACACATCAGTCAAATACCCTGCGCCCCTCAGACACGTGCTACCAGCTTCTCATTCGTCTGTGTGTCTGTCTGTGTGTGTTCTCTCTCTCTCTCTGCAGAACCGTCAGCCAGTCCGGCCAAGGATACCTGCCGGATGAACCGCTACAAGAACAAAGCCCTGAACCCCGAGGAGATGCGGCGCCGGCGGGAGGAGGAGGGCCTCCAGCTCAGGAAGCAGAAACGAGAGCAGCAGGTGGTCACACACTCCATATAGGGCCCTCATGAGGGGGAGTGGCCCTCCTTCACGAGGGCCACTCCCACTCCCTGTAGGGCCCCTGGTCCAGAAGGGGTGTGGCACTCATGATTTAGGGCCCCTGGTCCAGAAGGGGCGTGGCCCTCGTGAGGGAGGGCGCAGTAAGCCCACGTGCGGTATGGGCCCCTCGTCCAGGGCCACTGGCCACTCATGTAGGGCCCCTGGTCCAGAAGGGGTGTGGCACTCATGATTTAGGGCCCCTGGTCCAGAAGGGGCGTGGCCCTCGTGAGGGAGGGCCCTGGTCCAGTAGGCCCTGGCCCTCATGATTTAGGGCCCGGTAGGGCGTGGCCCCCTGAGTAATAATCAACATAGTGATCACAATTCTTTTAGCGTTATTGAAGGTCTTGGTCCTATTTGGAGCCATGCAGAACGTAAGTCCATGACCTGAATGGTCCAACTATTGTGCCAAT
Organism: Melanogrammus aeglefinus; assembly: GCA_900291075.1. Classification (NCBI taxonomy): domain Eukaryota; kingdom Metazoa; phylum Chordata; class Actinopteri; order Gadiformes; family Gadidae; genus Melanogrammus; species Melanogrammus aeglefinus. The sequence continues at coordinate 39,381 of OLKM01000651.1, read as the reverse complement.
TCATCAAAGACACAAAGTTGAAGATGCAGACCACATTATTCTTCACAACAATGGTGTGAAGATGAGTGTTACGGCGTCCCTAAGCCTCTACTATAGCCTGTTTGATGCAGAATTGCACATTGTGCAATTGTTCTGAGAATTTGAGTCAGGTGATTCGCGGTTAGCGTTTTAGGATACAACACCGCGTTATGAAACTGGCTGCAGTATCCAGGCTGCCTTAGCAACGCTGAATCTTAATGAGGGGAAAAGGCTGAAACGGTTAATTCTTAATATTTAAATATTTACTGAATGAACTGGTGACTTTACGATTAGTTCAGCTGTATTGTTGCGCTTAAGCTTAAAATAAGGAAGTCAATTCTACACGAGTGCAGTGCTTTTGTGTACAACGTCACTGTGACCTGACCATATCCCTTTTTGAGTCGCAGCTCTTCAAGAGACGAAACGTGGACATGCTCAGTGAAGAGGCGGCCATGTTTGAGAGTCCCCTGGTGGATTCCTACCTCAACTCACCAGTCACAGTGAGCTCCACGCAAACATCTACACATCCATATCCCAACAGACTCATGCCTGGTTCTTTGTACATATTTAGTTTCAGTTTTGGTGGATAATGTTCCCCAGCCAGCTAGTGGGTTGAGAACTCTGGGAAATGTAGTCTCTGAGTGTGTGTGCTTGTTGTTTGTCAGGAAGGGGTGATAACCAGAGAAATGGTAGAGATGCTGTTCTCAGAAGACCCAGAGCTCCAGCTAAGCACCACGCAAAAGTTCAGGAAGCTCCTCTCCAAAGGTAATCCACACGTGACCCGTGTTGCCCGCGGGGGTGAGCCACTGTGTTCGATCACAACACCTCACGCCCTGTCGTTGTATGGGTTCATCCACCTCAGAGCCCAACCCCCCCATCGATGAGGTCATCAACACACCAGGGCTGGTGGAGCGCTTTGTGGAGTTCCTGAAGCTGAGCGTCAACTGCACACTGCAGGTACGCACACTCACACACTCACACACTCACTCACTCACTCACACACACTCACTCACTCACTCACTCACTCACTCACTCACTCACTCACTCACTCACTCACACTCACTCACTCACTCACTCACTCACTCACTCACTCACTCACTCACTCACTCACTCACTCACTCACTCACTCACACTCACTCACACACACTTGCATACAAGCACACTCACACTCGCATACAAGTACACGCACACTTACATTGACACGCACCTACAGGTACACAAACACAGACAGACAGACGGACGCACACAGACATTCACACGCACACAGACGATCACATGCACACGCATTCACACCCACATACAGGTACACACACCTTGATAATGATGTAACTGTTACTCGCACAGCAAAGTATAGGCGCACACACACACACACACACACACACACACACACACACACACACACACACACACACACACACACACACACACACACACACACACACACACACACACACACACACACACACACACACACACACACACACAGCCCTTCTGCCTAAGGTCTAATCTGTGGTTTCCCCCGGTAGTTCGACGAGCGGGCGGCGTGGGCTCTGACCAACATCGCGTCGGGAACGTCCATGCAGACGAAGACGGTGATCGAGGCCGGGGCGGTGCCCGTCTTCATAGAGCTCCTCAACTCTGACTTTGAGGACGTCCAGGAGCAGGTAATGACCGGCCCCGGGTGGTCCTCCCAGCGCCTGTTGGACCCAGTGCGCTGACCACCTGCTGTGGTTGTTTGTCCAGGCGGTCTGGGCCCTGGGTAACATCGCCGGGGACAGTGCGGTGTGCCGGGACTATGTGCTGAACTGCAACATCCTCCCACCACTATTAATGTAAGTTGGTCTACCTTGCCCCCACGCTGCCATTCGACCCAGCCTATACACCGTGTGCAACCATCCTGTCTTACACTTTGGTGCACCAATCAAGTGACCGATCTAATCAATGGACAGTAAAAAAGGGATTAATGGTTTACGTGAGACTCGTCTCAGAAGCGGCAGGCCTAGATGATGGCAGGCAACCACGGCCTGAACCGACTGACCTCAAGGGGTGGAACTGGGCCTCGTTAAGTTACGCACATATTCTACTGACATCAAAGGGATACTTCAGAAAGGATCTTAACGTATTCCTACAGGAGACACTTTTGTAAAGTTAACTACTGCTGGCCAAGACCCATTGTTCCCCCTTACTGGAGCTAGTTTGCTGTCAGAAAGAATAAAGTCTTAGATGGGACCAGGGACATCCATAAGGCGGTCATACATGGCCTGGGCTACTATGGGATGAGCCTAGTGCTCAGTGTTTGAACTCTCCTGTCAGGCTTCTGACCAAATCCACCAGACTGACCATGACCAGGAACGCCGTCTGGGCGCTGTCCAACCTGTGTCGAGGGAAGAACCCGCCGCCTGCCTTTGAAAAGGTCAGTCCTCCCCTCTCCATGGGGACCAGTAGCCTTTCTACTTCTTATGGATTAAGCTCAGTATCTGACTGTGTGTGTGTGTGTGTGTCACCCAGCTCAGTATCTGACTGTGTGTGTGTGTGTCTCCCAGCTCTGTATCTGACTGTGTGTGTGTGTCTCCCAGCTCTGTATCTGACTGTGTGTGTGTGTGTCTCCCAGCTCTGTATCTGACTGTGTGTGTGTGTCTCCCAGCTCTGTATCTGACTGTGTGTGTGTGTGTGTGTGTGTGTGTGTGTGTGTGTGTGTGTGTGTGTGTGTGTGTGTGTGTGTGTTGTGTGTGTGTGTTTCCCAGCTCTGTATCTGACTGTGTGTGTGTGTGTGTCTCCCAGCTCTGTATCTGTGTGTGTGTGTGTGTGTCTCCCAGCTCTGTATCTGACTGTGTGTGTGTGTGTGTCTCCCAGCTCTGTATCTGACTGTGTGTGTGTCTCCCAGCTCTGTATCTGACTGTGTGTGTGTGTGTCTCCCAGCTCTGTATCTGACTGTGTGTGTGGGGCCCCCAGGTGTCCCCCTGCCTCCCGGTGCTGTCCCACGGTGCTGTCCAGGCTCCTTGTTCAGCAGCGACCCCCGACCTGCTGGGCGGACGCCTGCTGGGCCCTGTCCTACCTCTCAGACGGACCCAACGACAAGATCCAGGCCGTCATCGACTCGGGGGTGTGCCGGCGCCTGGTGGAGCTGCTCATGTCAGTGAGGCAGCAGCACAGTCCAAACCTCTCTTACCTTCCCCTCCAACTATGGGGAACGAGCTTAAATTATAACGTGGGATTAGTCGGAAATGAAGGAGGTAGTGATTTATTTTGATCTGATTTACAAAGAACTGCTTCGCTCTGGGCCAGCGGCTTCTCTTTGAATAATGCCTGCCTTCTGAAATAGGATTTGTAAATGGCAGTGGGAATTAGGGATACAAAACTGGACGCGAGTAAACTGATGCTTGCCAAGCAGATCATAATGTGATGACAAATGTGTTGTAATCTAAAATAGTTTTGAAGTCATTTTTGTCTGTCTGTTTTATGCAGTGCTTAAAGTGCACTGTATTGGATATGTTTGGTACGGGCCATTAAGTGCACTGCCGACAAATCCTGTATGAATCATCATGCCCTGGGTGTGTTCTGTCTGGGTGGTGTAAACGATAAGTCAGCTCTGCCCCTGACTCCGCCCTCACCTCGGCTTTGTCCCTGACTCCGGCCCCTGACTCCACCCCCTCTGCAGGCACAGCGACTATAAGGTGGCCTCTCCCGCTCTGAGAGCTGTGGGGAACATTGTGACCGGGGACGACATCCAGACACAGGTGAGCACAACGCTCCGCTTCAGGGGGGTGGTCCACGGTCCTTCTCCATGTCTCCTAAACGTTCCTATGTTTCCCCAATGTGTTTGTTTGAGTGTTGTATCGTTTTGTAGCCTGTTGGCTACGAGTTCCCAGCACATTCCTGGTGCCCTGCATCAGTCCTGGCTGTTGCCACAGTCCTGGCTTTAGCCTCAGACTACAGGCTGAGGCCAGCGGGTGGTGTAAAGCCTCCAGCCAGGGCCACTGGGTGGGTGGTGTAAAGCCTCCAGCCAGGGCCACTGAGTGGGTGGTGTAAAGCCTCCCTCCAGTCAGGGGCACTGGGTGGGTGGTGTAAAGCCTCAAGTCAGGGGCACTGGGTGGGTGGTGTAAAGCCTCCAGCCAGGGGCACTGGGTGGGTGGTGTAAAGCCTCCAGCCAGGGGCACTGGGTGGGTGGTGTAAAGCCTCCAGCCAGGGTCACTGAGTGGGTGGTGTAAAGCCTCCAGCCAGGGGCACTGAGTGGGTGGTGTAAAGCCTCCAGCCAGGGGCACTGGGTGGGTGGTGTAAAGCCTCCAGCCAGGGGCACTGGGTGGGTGGTGTAAAGCCTCCAGCCAGGGGCACTGGGTGGGTGGTGTAAAGCCTCCCAGCCAGGGCACTGGGTGGGTGGTGTGTAAAGCCTCCAGCCAGGGGCACTGGGTGGGTGGTGTAAAGCCTCCAGCCAGGGGCACTGGGTGGGTGGTGTAAAGCCTCCAGCCAGGGTCACTGGGTGGGTGGTGTAAAGCCTCCAGCCAGGGGCACTGGATCGGTGGTGCAAAGCCTCCAGCCAGGGGCACTGGGTGGGTGGTGTAAAGCCTCCAGCCAGGGGCACTGAGTGCATGTTCTCTGTGTAGGTGGTGTTGAACTGCTCGGCGCTGCCCTGCCTGCTGCACCTCCTCAGCAGCGCTAAAGAGTCCATCCGCAAAGAGGCCTGCTGGACCATCTCCAACATCACCGCCGGCAACAGGGCGCAGATACAGGTGGGGCCTCAGAGCTAGATACAGGGGTTACCATGGCTGCAGAGCTAGATACAGGGGTTACCATGGCTGCAGAGCTAGATACAGGGGTTACCATGGCTGCAGAGCTAGATACAGGGGTTACCATGGCTGCAGAGCTAGATACAGGGGTTACCATGGCTACAGACAGAGCTCAGATACAGGTGCTACCATGGTGTAACATGCTTTGAATACAGCAAGAATACAGACGGGGTATATCATTTCCTGGTCCGCCTAGACCAAATAAATATAATATAGAAAATAAAATGAATAATACTATGCCAAATATCACAAGAATTTATTAAACAACCGTCTAGAGTTAAGTGACGATAATGATAACATGACTAACAAATATTTCATGCAGACGCGTTTCTTGCTCAACCTACCTGCAGCAGACGCCGTCCTCTCTGCTGCAGGATACCCAGGATGCAACACTGTACCGAAATATCAAAAGTCTTGACCCAATGACTGGATGGATTTAACAATATCCACATACTTCATTTTTATTTACTGTGTTACACTGGCAGCTGCACTGGTTCTAGTGGGTTGAGGTTGGTTAAGAAGAGGACATCCAGAGACCAGGCAGGGGAGTAGATCCAAAAACACAGGGCTGGGGAGGTCTTTTATCTCCTCCTCCGTGCCCCCCCCCCCCCACAGACGGTGATCGACGCCAACATCTTCTCCGGTGCTCATCGACATCCTGCAGAAGGCGGAGTTCAGGACCAGGAAGGAGGCGGCCTGGGCCATCACCAACGCCACCTCGGGGGGCACGCCCGAGCAGATCAGGTCCCCAGAGCTGCTTCACTACACCTGTTGACCTCATTCATTACACCTGTTATAACTACACCTGTTATTAGAAGGTCAGGTCCTCAGAGCTTCACTACGGCTGTTATAGGAAGACTGGAACCTGTTATTACAGCACCTGTTATTAGGAGAGTGTAACCTGTTATTATAACACTTGGTATTAGGAGACTAACCTGTTATTACAACACCTGTTATTAGGAGACTGTAACCTGTTATTACAACACCTGGTATTAGGAGAGTGTAACCTGTTATTATAACACTTGGTATTAGGAGACTAACCTGTTATTACAACACCTGGTATTAGGAGAGTGTAACCTGTTATTATAACACCTGTTATTTAGGTACCTGGTGAACCTGGGCTGCATCAAGCCCCTGTGCGACCTCCTGACCGTCATGGACTCCAAGATCGTGCAGGTGGCTCTGAACGGCCTGGAGAACATCCTCCGTCTGGGGGAGCAGGAGGCAAAGCAGGAGACCAGCGGAGCAGGGGTCAACCCCTACTGCAGCCTCATCGAGGAGGCCTACGGTCAGCACGCACACACTGCGGGTCCACACGCACACTGCGGGTCACCACGCAAACACTGGTCCTCTGTGTCTCTGTGTCTGTCTGTCTGTGTCTGTGTCTCTGTCTGTCTGTCTCTGTGTCTCTCCACACACAGGACCCAATGGGGGGGATGGGGGGGTCATCAGAGAGGGATGGATGCTAGAAAAAACAAAGTACCGTAGAATTTTTAACCTGTATGAGGAGCAATGATTCAGGATCCTTTCCTCGTGGATTCTGTTGGACTGTGAATGTACACTTTAATGATTCAAGTACCGTCATTTTCACTATAAGCCGCGCCTTTTTTTTTCCCATTTTTCGATTCTGCGGCTTACATAACGGTGCGGCTAATCTATGGATTTTTACAGCTAATGGCCACTAGGGGACCTCCTAAATCTATGGATTTTACAGGTTACAGTCCACCAACTTTAACTCTATGGGCTCTATGACCGCTCCGCGTCCGCCATTCTTTAAGTGGCGGGCTCCAGCAGGAAAAGCTTGAGGCCGGAAAAGATTGAGACAGGTAGCGCGCAAAAGTAAAAGTGGTACGAGAGACAGAACGAGGGCAAGACAGACTTTACGAGAGCGAGACGGCCATCTCTTTCCCGACAATCGCCTCTGTGCACGTTCACACCAAACATGACATTTGTTGCCCGTTCGCGTTGTCGCCGAAGTTTTGTCGCGCCACAAATCATAATGTGTCGCTGTGCAAGTTTTGTTGAATTTGTCGCGCCACAGCACGAAAACCACCATTGCCTTGTCTTTACCTTTTGTGGAAGAGGGAGAGACGTCGGAGGACCCGACGCAGTCTGTTCATAATATTGTAATGACCACGGAAGAGGCAGTAAATTAAGTATTGATTAGACAGAGATTTATTAGATGGCCCTACCTAAATAAACCGTTGGAACACACAAGACCGGAAACCATGGCAACGCCGTGTAAACAAACCCTGAGAAGCCCAATCCCTACGAGAGCTCCTCACGCTACGGCCATCCGGAGGCGCACAGAGCTATTGGCCGTGATATTATATTATATACTATATAGAGCTCCGGGAGTCGCAAACGGCAATAATCACCTCCATGCTGCAGTTCACCCCGGACTGCACTGCACTGAGTTTGACAGTTGAACGCTGATTGGCTGTTACGTTACACATGTCACTCAGTGGTCACACTGTTGAACGCTGATTGGCTGTCATCACGTGAAATTCACGTCAAATTTGAAATTTTTCAACTCGAGCGAATTTGTCGCGGCACAAATCCTCGTGAACGTGCTCGCCTGTGCACGGCGAAAGTGTGGCGCGACAAATCAAAACTTGTCGCCGGTTTTCTCTTGCGGAAAATTTGCCGGATACGCGTCTCTACCTTCACTTTGTATGGGATCTTGTCGCCGAGTCGCGTTTGGTGTTACCGGTAATTAAACATTAAAGCACATTCGGCTTATAGTCCAGTGCGGCTTATATATGTGCACATCATTCAATTTAACTGCTGTGGCTTATACTCCGGTGTGCCTTATAGTGCGGAAAATACTGTATTATTTTTTTTTTTATGATTCAGAAAAAAGGAACATGGAAACAGTTTAGGCCTCGCTATTGTTAAATCGGACCCCTTTCTCTGTGCTCCTCAGGTCTGGACAAGATCGAGTTCCTCCAGAGCCACGACAACCAGGAGATCTACCAGAAGGCCTTCGACCTGATCGAGCACTACTTTGGCGTGGAGGAGGACGACGTGGCGGGCCTGGCGCCGCAGGTGGACCAGGCCGGCCAGCAGTTCCTCTTCCCCCAGCAGGAGGCTCCCATGGAGGGCTTCCAGCTATAATTCCCCCGGCCCCCCCATCCTCCAGGGTACCTCCAGAGGGCACCCCTGTACCATCTGACACCCTCCCTCTCTCCCATGTGTGAGGTCGCATCTCCCCCATCTACCTTCCCCACCCCCCCCCGTCCCGCCCTATTCCTGCAGCCTCCGGTCAGCCCTGCTCGTCGCCAGGAGCGCTGACCTTTACAGTGACCTTTAAACGATCCTACCTAGTCTGAAGAAATACCCAACTCAAACGGTTAGAGGAACACAATCATCTTGACAAGAAGGCCAGCGCGAGCAAGTTCGTCGTGGCTTCAATGTGAAGGACATCTCTTCAACATGCTGACATGCCATGGTTCATAGGGGTCACCATAAGGCCCCTAGCTCTCTGGATCATGGGCCTCTTCCTGCTCCGGGGGACCCCCCGTCGAGAGCTCTGAGGGTCCTGAGGTCGCATGGCCAAAAATAGATGAATTCATGGTCATTTCTTTTGCCTCGAGGGAGGGTTGTTGACGCGATGTTTCTTTTCCTATCTTCTGTGTTTTGAGGATTACTTTGGTAGCCCCTCCCTGGTTCCTGGGTGTGGAGCAGCGTTGGGGTTCTGCTACGGTGGCCGTAGATTCAGGGCTGGTCTCACAGGGTAAGAGAGGAGAGCCTCTAGGGGGCGTTGCTCCTCCCCATGGAAACACTGGGAGGGGGCGGGGGTTAGTCCAACAGGCGGAGCCATGTCATTTTGAGTTGACGGGTTTAGTTACTCCCTGATTTTTGCTTTCCAGATAGTGGATAGAGTGGGGGGGGGGGTGCTGGTGTGTGTGATGAAGGTGAATGAAGTAAGATGTCATTTAGGTTGAGGTGGTTCAGGTTTGGGGGGTTGGTGTTTATGGGGTGGGGCGGGGGGGGGGGGGGGGTGGGTCTAATGTTCGTGGTGTGCGCGTGTTATTAATAATGAACCCTTTGGATTATGAAGTTCTCTTGACTAATAAGATAGAGCATGGCTGGTGGTCAGCCTGCAGGGTAAGGGGGTGTGTTACCGGGGGACTCCGTGGGGGGCTTATAAGGGTGCATGCGTTTATACGGTGATGTCAACCACACTCGGACCTGGAGGTTACAGATGTGTCATGGAGGGCAAACCGGTGTCACTCACAAAACCAATGACGGCGCTGCTGCTTCTATGCAGCGGTGCGCGTGGTCGACGGTCGACGTCCCCCACCGGGGACGTCTTTATTATTGGAGTCTGCGGCCTAAAGGAGCAGGCTGGTGACGGCTGTTTGTCCCACAGGACACCTCTGTGAAGGCTCCGTGAGCGTGGCTCTGCTGCGACCCCTCCCTGTCTCCTGCATGGCGTTTATGACCCTACTCCAAGTCACACTGTATCCCTGGCCAAACTCGGTGGCAGACTCGTACTACACAATAAGAGCGTCAATGCAGTGGTACACCTGGAGGACTCCAACTGGACAGGTGGCATCTAGTGGGTGGTTTTTGAGTTCCTTATTTTGGTGCTGGTGTAGTCCCAGTGGTAGCGAGGGTGTGTTGTACAGCAGTTGATAGATATCTAACCTCATTGATTCTTGGTTACCTTTAACGTGGAGAATGGCTTTGACAACTGATGATGATGTTGCATGGGTCCATTATTATATATAAAGGTGTGGATATATATTAAAATCACTGGCTTACAACGTGTAGCACCAACTAGGGTCTGGCTAGGGATACGTCTTAGGTGATGAGCCTAAACCTCCAAAACAAAACTTAAGATGTATAGAGCACACATTACACGCACACTTGCATACAACACCAGCAGACACTGCACATACACACCTTACCCATGAGTGGTTTCTCGCATTTGACAATGGTTTCCTGGATGACGGGTTTTATAGTGCACTCCTCTCCAGAGGGGGGAGGGGGGGGAGAGCTTTGCACACGTTGTTCTGTTCCTCTTGTCAAAATGACCTGTATTCTAGGGTACCTTTTTCCTTTGCGAGCCACTTGACATGAGAGGATTTTAGCCTCATAAACCCTGATCCCAGGTCAGCTGCCCTCCTACTGCGGGTCACCACAGGCTCACTGGGGGAGGCCCAGTGGAACTGGGATCTGTGTTTCTCCGGGCACAACAGTCTGCTAGTGGGATGTTTGACTGACAGGCACTGCGTGAAGACGGATATATTCATTTTGTTTTACGACCCCCTTAAGGAGCGCTTATTCAGTGGATTTAACCCCACTGCTGGGGCTCAGCGTGCAGGCTCGACTGTGGCTTTGGTCTGAGCTTAATGCAGTGGTGTGTGTGTTTCGTGTGGATCTAATATCTATATGGTTTTCACATGCACACACACACACACACACGAAACGTTACGTCAGATTCTAATTGATGAACATTATTGGGGATCACCCAACAGCAGCAGCAGCAGCACGGTCTAATGGCAGGGGAGGCAGCCGTCCGCCGCTGGCTGTTTCTCTCTGCCGGTCTGAAGAGCCACAGTAAACGTGGTTCCTACCAGACTGGAGAGGTTCAGCAGTGGAAGCCGTCGAGCGAGCGGTTAACCGCGACCCGTCGCTCACGGCATCAACGGCAGCGCACTGCGTCTGCCGAGCAGCATTTATTTCGATGGACTTTGGTTTAATTTCCACTTCTGGTCAAGATCCTCAAAATATTTCCAGAGTGGCAAAGAAAACATGCTCACGAAAGAAGAATCTATAAAAGAAAAAGAAAATATTTATATTTTAAGAAATGCACTCCTATTCACTAAAGTGCCAAACCCGACCAACAGACGTGAGATTCCTAGGTTTCTGACTGCTAGACTTTTTTTCCTTTTTATTTTCTTCTTTTTGTCCTTTTTGTACTTGAATGTGCACACGTTTTGTGCAAGACATTGCTGCTCTCCTTATCTCAACATTTCATTATATCGCCATTTATTCTTTCTATAAGTGGCATTCTTCACCAAACAGGAAGTGGAATCAGGATGCAGGATGTGACTTCATTGTGCGGGGCAACAAAGGGCTTAATGATTGCGTCACATTGCGAACTCCCGAGTTGTGTCCCACTTCTTCCAGTTGTGTTGTGGCTCAGGGGGACCCCACCACCCCCCCGGCGTTCCCAGTGACATTGGCTGACCCACTGGGTCGGATTGGGTCATTAACGTGAGGTTCATCACTGCGGCCAATATCCACTTTCCAACACTGTTCAGAAAAGGTTTGTCACCTCTTCTCAAGAGCACAAGATGCCCTAGTGAGCTGGTTATCTCAGCCAGGCTGATCCACACATGGTTAGTGCTGCCCTAGTGAGCTGGTTATCTCAGCCAGGCTGGTCCACACATGGTTAGTGCTGCCCTAGTGAGCTGGTTATCTCAGCCAGGCTGATCCACACATGGTTAGTGCTGCCCTAGTAAGCTGGTTATCTCAGCCAGGCTGGTCCACACATGGTTAGTGCTGCCCTAGTGAGCTGGTTATCTCAGCAAAGTGGGCTCCCCTAAGCCCAACATATCTTTAAAGGTGTTTGAGCGTTGTATTTCTGTTTGGCAAATTGCTGCAGTGTATTTGTTGTTTATGTGGGTCATCAACAAAAGCTGTTTTTTTGCGAGCGCTGCAGGAAGCCCTGCGCTACGTCAACACAGTCCCGCTAAGTGGTCTGCCCTCGACATTACCGACTGCAGACGCAACAACCAGAGAGACGGGAACACGTTTTTTTCATACTTTTGAGTTGAAGCAACTGAAGGAACTTCATGATTTTTCGTAAATTATGCAGTGATTGACATTATAAAAAAAGTAAAACTTGGAGCTGATCTATGTGTGTTTTCTGATACTTGGACGTGTATTCTGGTGAACTTCCAATCACTTCTGAGAAGTGGAGAAAGGACCTTCAGGATGTCCTGGTCTCATTAGGGTCTTCAAACAATGGGAGATGGTACATCAAAGGTTTTTGTTTTTGTTCATTTGATTAGTTTACCTTCCTCCCTAATCAGGATATCCTGGTTTACAATTTTGAATATCTACATCATAGGTAGGATCTTTAATTTTTTTTTGTTGGTCATGTTCGTGTGGTCGCAGAATACTGTAGGAGGTGTTCTCTGAGGGGCTGGTTCCAAGGTCTCTATCCCTAGTTAGACATGTCTTCCGTCCTATAGGAATAACCATTGATGTCTCTTTATCAAAAAGGAAAGCGATGCTTAGCTTGGTCAAGTAATGTCTATGCTACAAATGTTTACAATGCTATGTGTTTGTGAAATAGGTTTCATGTCATCACTGGACCTGTCCCTAACTTCCCTTCTCTGCTTCAGTCCTCTCCTGCCCCCTTTTTTAAATGTATTTATTTCTCTTCAGATGACTTTAGTGTCTGATCCCATTCTTAACTGTGACTTGACTTTACCGACGGTATGAATGAGTGACGAGATATACTTCGAAAGAACATGACACCCAAACATGAACAAGAAAAATTACAAGCATACAAAACCATTAACAATATTAGAAACGTAAAAAAAAAAAAGTATATGAAATAAAAAATTGTCCAGTGGAAATGCTGTACAAAACGAATAAAGTTATGTTGCAACCCTTTCGTGCATTTCCGTTTTGTTGTGTTTGTGTATGATGCACCTGTACGGCACGGTTCACATGAGGTTCAGGTCAGTTCCGCTCCTTATCGCTGGTGGGCGCTAGAGGAAGTAGAGGCCCCTGATAGGTTGAGAGGCGGTGGGCTAACCGGAAGTGATTGTTGTGTTCTGGATACGGTTCTCACGCTGCCAGGAAAGTAAAACCAAAAGCTGCAGCAGGGGCATATCTCCTCCCTCAGGACTGTCAGGTAACGAATTTAATATGAACATTGTGTAACAGTGGAATAACACGTACAGGAGTGATGACTTGTCTGTCTGAGGACAGCGGACGCCTCACTGTGTTAGCTCGGTACTGCTAACGTTCAACTACAAGCTGCGGATATAAGTGCATCTATTCGACTAAGGTCGACCTAGTATTATTGATAAGTGACAGGTCTCTAGGCACAAAGCTTGAGTGAAGTCTACAGGACTTTAATCAGTGTGTTGTGGTCGAGATTGTGTTGTGGCGTTGGAAACTAATAGTGTGGACTTACTTCTTAACGCCAGATATTACCGTAGATTGGATTGGAGAGATGAAGAAACAAGACGCGGAAGAGTCCATTCCCCAGGCGGCCGATGAAGCGCCGTCTACAGCTGGGGGCGTGGAGGACCCCACACCCACGGGATCCGAAACGGAGACCCCCGCGGCACACACACCGCCTCAGTCTGGAGGAACCGGGCTGGACGATAAAGGTTTCAGTCATGTTTTCACGTTGTATCCAGACGGGGACTTGGATCCCAGCTCTCATGTTTCCGTCATGTCGTCATGTTGTATCCAGACGGGGACTTGGATCCCAATTCTAATGTGCAACAGCTAGTGCCCACACGTTGACCACTAGCCAGTGGTCAAGTTAATGTCATCCAATGAGCTGTGGCTATTTAAGGTTCACTGAAACGTTCCCAACCTAGTGTGTGTGTGTGTGTGTGTGTGTGTGTGTGTGTGTGTGTGTGTGTGTGTGTGTGTGTGTGTGTGTGTGTGTGTGTGTGTGTGTAGTGGCCGAGGTGGTGCTGTCCCAGTGTGACGTGTCAGAGGAGCTGAGTCGGCAGCTGGAGGACATCCTCAGTACCTACTGCCTGGCGAGCGCCAACGGCGACGGCCCCGCCCTGCCCAATGGACAATCGCACAGCCCCGAGCTCAACGGCCTGGCCCATGAAGGGGACGAGGGCAAGGCCGTGAAGGGCGGGAAAGTGGGTGGGGGCGGGGGAGGGAAGGAGGCTAAGAAGACCCAGGAGAAGAAGAAGGTGAAGGGATTGGGTAAGGAGGTCCGGGGGTATCATCGAGGGTCAGAGGGCGCTATGGAGGACCTGAGAGCACCACGCTGTTGACTATCAACTAGCCCCATATATTCCTCGGAATGTTATCTTATACTATTGTATGAGTTCTGCCCCCCCGTAACACTCTTCAAATGTACTCCTCGTGTGCCGCTGTGCAGGCAAAGAGATCACCCTCCTGATGCAGACGCTGAACACCCTGAGCACACCCGACGAGAAGCTGGCAGGCCTCTGTAAGAAGTACGCTGAGCTGGTGAGGGGCCTCCTGCACCGCCTACATACAGCCACCAGAGGGCATTGTTGGCTCATGAGTTTGAGTGGGAAAACTGAATTTCAAGAATCAAATCGGTTATTGTGTTATTTGTTTTCAGTAATGTTCGTTTTTTAAACTAAATGTCATTTCCATCAGTGTCCACTTTAAGTGAGCTGTTGCAGTCCAAACATGGTGAATGTTTGGACTGCAACAGCTCACTTAAAGTGTATCTTTTTCTATACTTTTAATCATTGTAGTACAGCAAGCTACAATTGCACGATAAATAAAATGTTGGCAACAAAGGCTAATCAAAGCATCTTTCACATCAAGAATAATGCGACCGTCCATCAAGTGTGTGTGTTTGTGTGTGTGTGTGTGTGTGTGTGTATTTGTATGTGTAGCTGGAGGAGCAGCGTAACGCCCAGAAGCAGATGCGTGCGCTACAGAAGAAGCAGAGCCAGCTGGTGCAGGAGAAGGACAACCTGCGCAACGAGCACAGCAAGGCCATCCTGGCCCGCGGCAAGCTGGAGAGCCTCTGCAGAGAGCTGCAGCGTCACAACCGGACGCTGAAGGTACGCTCCTCATCAGCCGGTCAGGAGAGGCTCGTAGCACTGACCCTGGGCCTGCTCCTGTAGGGACCAGGACCCGGGGCCGACAAAACTAGTGAGGTCTGCTCCTGTAGGGACCAGGACCCGGGGCCGACTTGAGGTTGAATATCAAATGGAAGAATTCTAGACTTCTAACACGGTCTCATTCCACCAGAATATTGCTCGCGTTCTCAACAGCTTGATACTTTATTATTCTCTCAGTCCTATAATGTAATAATATAATAATATAACTACCAGCCTTCAAAGGGTAATGAAGGTTTAGAACGCACCACAGGGATCCTGGTTGATATTCGCTTGCAGCAAAGTTTCCTTTCAGATATGTTTCGCTGTAAAGACTCGACATAAGACAATATTTTAGATCGCTGCTCTAGAAGTTCGACTTGCTCCTAATATCAAGGACACCTTGTGGCATTCTGGGAAATGTGTGTAAAACACTATAGACAAGACTTTACATGAAGGGCATCCGCTCGCGGTTGACATGAGGAAACGGAATATAAGAACTCATCAACCCGGTTATTATTGTGTAACGTCGTTTGAAGCGGCCCAAATACTACTATACTTGAAAGAATCATTCAAATGAAACAGGCGGTAATTTAGAACCTAATTGGCTACGATGTGTGTTGTCATGGACGCAAGACAAGACATCGGTTAAGACGCGCCTTCAAGCTGGTAGCCCTGCTGTCATGGCGATGAAACTCCCATTCAGGCCAGGCTAATGTCTGCTACCGAGCCCTGCCGTGTGGAAGGAGCACCATTAGTGTTGATGAGCCAAACTGTGTTTGTCCTGCGGATGCTTCTTTAAAGGTCCCATGACATGCCCACCAGGTGTGGTGTGATTAGCCGCTACAGCGGCTAATCACACCACACCTGGTGGCATGTCATGGGACCTTTTCACTCACTCACTCACTCACTCACTCACTCACTCACTCACTCACCACCCCCTGACTGCACCCCCCCCCCCCCCAGGAAGAAGGGGTGCAGCGGACGCGGCTGGAGGAGGAGAAGCGGAAGGAGGTGACGTCCCACTTCCAGGTGACGCTGCAGGACATCCAGTCCCAAATGGAGCAGCACAACGAGAGGAACGCCAGCCTGCGGCAGGAGAACACCGTGCTGGCCGACAAGCTCAACAAACTCTACCAACAGTACAAGCTCCGCGAAGAGGTGGGCGGCGCCCCGACTCATGCTTAACCCCACCCCCATCTCTTGACGGGGTCCTCTGAATGGAGACCCCTTAAAGGGAACAGGGGCCGTGTTGGGGCACAATGGGGGATCAAGCGGAGCTTCGACCGGTCCTGCGGGATGCAGGATTCATTTTTAGTGCGGCCTAAACACGATACCCGTCAACAATGCGCTCGTAGCCCCTTTTTGTGCTTCTGGATGTGTGCCCGTGGTAAACTAGGCCTCCCTCTCCCCTCCCAGCACATAGACAAGGTGGTGAAGCACAAGGAGCTGCAGCAGCAGCTGGTGGACGCCAAGCTGCACCAGGCGCACGAGCTGCTGAAGCAGTCCGAGGAGCGCCACGACCGCGAGAAGGACTTTGTGAGTCACGCATGCATGCATACATGCATACATACACGCACCTAGCTGTTCCTGGGGTTCTTACCCTCCCTCTGCCACCCCCCACACACACCCCCCAGCTGCTGAAGGAGGCGGTGGAGTCCCAGAGGATGTGTGAGCTGATGAAGCAGCAGGAGGTGCACCTCAAGCAGCAGGTGAGGACCTTGAGTTGAGGACGTGCTCCCTGACCGACCGCATGAGCGCAAAGAGTTCATGTTGTTGTTGTTGTTGTTGACGGAGCCTGACTCCTCTCCTCATCTCTATGCAGTTGTCGTTATACACTGAAAAGTTTGAGGAGTTCCAGACCACCCTGGCCAAGAGCAACGAGGTCTTCACCACTTTCAAACAGGAGATGGAGAAGGTGTGTGTGTGTGTGTGTGTGTGTGTGTGTGTGTGTGTGTGTGTGTGTGTGTGTGTGTGTGTGTGTGTGTGTGTGTGTGTGTGTGTGTGTGTGTGTGTGTGTGTGTGTGTGTGGGGTATCCTTCTTTAGTTCATGTCTTCATTCTGTTGTAATGAATCGGTCCATTTGAAAACGAGTAATGAAATGATCATCATATTGTCTCCAGATGACCAAGAAGATCAAGAAGCTGGAGAAGGAGACCACCATGTACCGGTCCCGATGGGAGAGCAGCAACAAGGCTCTGCTGGAGATGTCCGAGGAGGTGAGGCCTGCCTCCTCCTGGCCCCGTGGGCCAGCGGGGGTTTCTTCTAGGGCCGGACGCTGGAGTTGGATCAGTCTGCATTAAGATGGCCCAGTGGCCTTCTCAGAAGAAACTGTCACAGGTCCAAACCGCTGTCCTAGGCCGGTCATTGGTGTTGGATTGAAACTCAGACAACGGCGCTAAAGCGAGCGGAGAGAGGCGATCTCTGGTCATGAACCATCTGACCCGAAACGCAGCGTATTGGTTCACACCGCTAGACCTACCGGGACTACGTCCACTGATTGGTTCACACCGCTAGACCAACCGGGACTACGTCCACGGATTGGTTCACACCGCTAGACCAACCGGGACTACGTCCACTGATTGGTTCACACCGCTAGACCTAACCGGGACTACGTCCAGGGATTGGTTCACACCGCTAGACCTACCGGGACTATTGTCTACTAATTTGGCTTTCACTCCTCAATTAAGATCTATTTATTTATATTGTGGGATTTATCACGCTTAAAGGAGACATGTTATTCCACCAGGTGTGACTGTGATTAGCGTTACTGTGCGTTCACACCAAACGCGACGGGGCGACAAGATCCCATACAAAGTGAACGTAGAGACACGTATCGGGCAAATTATTATCATTATTATTATTATTATTATTATTAGGCTTGTAAGGCAAATCACTCTCACACCTGGTTGTACAATATGTCTCCTTTAAGCTGTCGAATACCATAATCCTTTCTGATTTCCATGTTGCTGTCGTGGCAAAAAAAACCCTGAATAAGGTTCATTAGGTTTATATCAGGGCCTACAGCCTCGTTCATTAGGTTTATATCAGGGCCTACAGCCTCGTTCATTAGGTTTATATCAGGGCCTACAGCCTCGTTCATTAGGTTTATAGCAGGGTCTACACCCTCGTTCATTAGGTTTATATCAGGGTCTACAGCCTCGTTCATTAGGTTTATATCAGGGTCTACACCCTCGTTCATTAGGTTTATATCAGGGTCTACAGCCTCGTTCATTAGGTTTATATCGGGGTCTACAGGGGAATCATTTGATGTGAGCGGTTCAGCTCAACCTTTAGAGCAAGGCAGTAACGCGTCCAGGGATCGGACCCCTGAACCTGACCCTCCTCCTTGTGTTCAGAAAACGGTGCGGGACCGAGACTTCGAGGGACTGCAGGGGAAGGTTCAGCGGCTGGAGAAGCTGCGGCGGGCACTGAAAGTGGAGCGCAACGAGCTCAGCAAGAAGGTGCAGAGCCTGGGGGGGCCGGACGAGGCCGTGCCCCCGGCCCACGCCGACTCCCCCTCCCCGCCCCCCATGGACCTGGACCACAGCAGCCACCCCGCAACCCCCAACAGCTCCTCCTGCGCACATGCCTGCCAGTGCGGCCCGGAGACGGACTCAAGGAGCCTGCCTGAGGAGGCCCCCCCGGCCCCCGCTGCCCTGCCCCTCTCTGCCCAGGACTGAGGCCTCCGACGGGGAGGAGAGGCACGCTCGAACGCACTTCTGCACCCCCGCACCCCACACACACACACACACACACACACACCACACACACACACACACACACACACACACACACACACACACACACACACACACACACACACACACACACACACACACACACACACACACACACACACACACACACACACACACACACACACACACACTAACCAGACCTAGAGCCACACGCAGATTCACATTCCACCTCAAACCTTAAAAACAAGAAATTCAAATATGGGAATACCAGCTCCTATAGGCCCTCAAAAGTTCATGTATTAAGTAACACAACAGACCATATTTCAGTTGCCATTAGAATTTCTATTTAAAATCATTCCATGGACGTGAGAAAAAGCCATCTTCGCTGAATGACTTTAGCCTTCTGTTGAATTATTGCACATGTAGTTGCACAATGCTCTTGGACTGTAATAACATTTTGACATATTTAATGTAACTGTTACCTATATCTTACAGAGCACCACTATTCATTAAAATGTATATTTTTAATTGACATGTATTGAGGTTTATTTTGCTGTTTTTGGTTTTTAAATAAATGGCCCTATCATCATATCATGTTGTGTATATAACAGTCTTTCCTCATTGCTATATACCAACAACATTCTTCTTCCCCGTATTGTGTGGAGGGTTTGGTGTGCTTTGTGTGTGAACTGTAAGTGTGTGTGTTGGGTTCTGACATGGCTGTGTTGCTTACTGCCTCCTATACTTCACTATAGTCCCAGGGAACTGAATGTTAAACTATGCAATCCTAGCCACATTCTACTTCACTCTCTGATCAAGCAAGCGCTTGCGCATGAGAATGTAAAGTCTATTCCATTGTTGGATTTGCATGGTACAATCTTTCATTAAAAAGTCACGATTTTGATTTAACAGAAAAAATGTTGTGTATCCACTTGCTGCTTTACTTCCACTGACAGGGAAAGCAAACTGATAATATGAAGGAGCGTTGGTGTTGAATACAGTGGTCTATTTAGAGCTGAAAACCGTCTCTGTTTCCGTGCTCATTATTCAGTTACTTCTATTCTTTGTGCTTGTATTGAATACCGTGGATTAACTGAGTATCATTGTTTTAGGAAATGTGAAGTGCCTCCCAATCTAGTGCTTGGGTATTCTGTGGTTTATTGGAACACACCAAAGATTGTTGAACTTTTTTTGTTGATTTTGCTTTTGTGTGTTTGTTACACTGTCTGTAAAATCTTTCTCTTAAATTAAAGTGCAGCTGGTGTATACGTCTGTTCATACAGACATGCTGATGTAGGGGGCAGAAGGTGGTGTAGTCAGAGTTCTGGGATACCTAAGGGATTTGTTATGGGGAGGAAGCTGCACACTGTTTTTGTTTAGGTTAAAATGCACATTTCCATAAATGGTTTCCCTAAATTTTAACTATATATTGGAAAACTAATACATTAGACATACATTAAACCAGATCCAAAGCTCTAATAATTACTATACTCCGTATTATTTATTAGACATGGTGGCCTAATGTAGTATGGCATGGGAAGGAGGGATTTGGTGTGTAGTGGTCAAACTTCCTCTCATATGAATAAAAATATTAAGATAAGCACCGGCTCCCTCCGGCCAATAGGGGGCACCTGTCCGGCCGGTAGAGGGTCCTGACCGGCCGCTAAGGGGAGCCAAGGCGGAAGTGCTAACTCCTTTCCGCCGAAAACCCGGGTCTTGATACACGAGTGTGGGTCCTTTCTATTTCTTCGTTGGAATAAACAACCAGCGAATACGGAGTAAAGGGACTTCAGTCATGGTGAGTCTGGGTCATGAATATGTTCCGGCGCTGTTACACTTTAAAGAAAACATGGATTTATTAGGTTAAGAGGTCTGCTCTGCGGGAGCTACATCGGCTACCGTGAGCTTAGCCAATAGGCTAGTTAGCTAGCCACACGCAGCTAGCTAACTTACTATCCTAGTCGGTGCGCAGGATAGCTTCGTTCCTAGCCTATGACACAATGAGCAGAGGGACGGTACATCTGATGATCGGTAAATCCGATAAAGGGGTTGCTTGCTACATATGATCGGTACATCTGATGATGATGATGCTCCAGATGATGGATACTGATCCTCTTGTTCTCCTCAGAAACCCATCCTGCTGCAGGGGCACGAGCGCTCCATCACTCAGATCAAGTACAACCGAGAGGGAGACCTGCTCTTCTCCGTGGCCAAGGACACGGTAAGGCTACTGAGAGCCGCACTTCACCTCAGTGAGAGCTCCCGGTCGGTTCCTGAAGTTAAACCAGATGTTTTTGGTTCCAGGTGGTGAACGCGTGGTACTCCGTCAACGGCGAGCGACTGGGGACCTACAATGGGCACACTGGAGCCGTGTGGTGTGTGGACTGTGACTGTATCCTCTTTAGTCCTGCTCTCAATAGTGTTGGCATGGCATTTCATTCAGTTGGTTTGTTTTGTGTGTTTGTATTGTGTGAGAACGGTCCATGTCCTTAACACTGTGACTCAGGGGACACCAAGAACGTGTTGACGGGGTCTGCAGACAACAGCTGTCGACTGTGGGACTGTGAAACAGGTAGGGCTTGAGGCAGGCATTGTTAATTTTAGGTATATTTTGTAAATGGTCTTAAGCAATGGCCATGATTGCCAGATAGTCATCGAACGTGTGTGTAATGTATTTGACTGGTGGTGTTACGACCATGGCAGCCGAGGGTCAGCTGTAAAGTGATGCGTGATCGTTGAGCGCACAGCCCACGTCACGATGGTTCAACCGGGACTCCGTCTTCTGGCAGGTAAACAGCTGGCCCTGCTGGAGACCAGCTCTGCCGTCAGGACCTGTGGCTTCGACTTCAGCGGCAACATCATCATGTTCTCCACGGACAAGCAGATGGGTTACCAGTGCTTCCTCAACTTCTTCGACCTGAGGGATCCCCAGCAAATAAGTAAACAGCCTCCTCAGTTACAACAGAGAAAAGAGAACGTTAATCGCCGTAATGTTAAAACAATAGACTGTATTGAATGATCTCATGTTTAAGTCACAGTGTGTAAGATTGAGTCTCTCACAGTCGATAGGCTGGAACCTTCCAGGATCATAAAACCATCAAGACGTCTTCTGCCCACTCCTACTGGCTGTTGATTGTATTACTGTATTATTATTATTATTAGGGGTGGGAAAAATAATCGATTCTTCGATGCATCGCGATTCTCGCTAGAACATTCTGTCTTGATGCAGATAAATTAATAATCGGAATTTAAAAAAAAAATAATAATAATTTTGCCTGCTGCAACATTCTGTTCGCCAGAGAGGGATAATTTTTGTCATTTTAAAAATACTTAATTTATCTTCTGTGTGCATTGGCCAATGTGATTTGTCTTGACACGATTGCGATTCAGCCTACGCATAGCATGCACGCAAACTCACAGCCAGACACAAGAACTCCTAATTCAAGAGCAGCTTTTCCTTTAATGACTTAGAAAGATTAGAAAAAAAATAAATGAAACCTATTTTTTGCATGCTACCATATTGTGTTATAATGCAAGCTGCATTGATTATTGCATTGTTCATAGAAAGTCATATTTGTGACAAAAGCTTTCTCTCTTATGAAATGTTAGATAAGTTAATTCATCTGTTGATGTCTTTAATGATCATCACAGAAGTAGGAAGTGATTAGCAAACTCAGAGTAGCAAACCCAGATGTATATACAGTATATATTTTACAAAACCACGCATGGAAATGTACATAGAAAAAACTTGTTGCATCGATAATCGCTTCAGAATCGAATCGTTGACCTCATTTGAATCGTGAGGTGCCAAGAGATTCCCACCCCTAATTATTATTGACTGCAGACATGTCTGAAAAATTTAAGCTTCATCTAGATGAACTGTGTCTTTGCGTCTTTTAAAAAGGTGGTTTGAGTTGATTTTAGCTCAATTTAATAGTGTGTGTGTGTGTGTGTGTATGAATCAAGCCTCTTCAGTGGAAGTGTTGGCTCATGCCTCTCTTTGTGGTGCAGAGGACAACCAGCCCTATATGTCGGTGCCGTGCAGCGAGTCCAAGATCACCAGCGCCGTGTGGGGGCCCCTGGGCGAGTACGTCATCGCCGGACACGAGAGCGGAGAGATGAACCAGTTCAGCGCCAAGGTGGCCCCTCTTTCCTGTTGTGGTAGTGTCCCATGTTTAGTGTGTCCTGACTCAACGCTAAAGGGTATCAGAGGGTAGTGTCCTGACTACAGCAGGGTAACTGAGGTAGGGCTGGGCGATATGGACCAAAACTCATTTCTCGATATTTTTTGTTCAAATGGCGATTTCCGATATTGTAACGATATTTTGAACAAAACGGGTGAAGTGTGTCGTTTTAACTCCGCGCCACAAGTATTCACTATCAACCATTAATTCAGTTTTTTTTTTGTTTTTTTGCTCAACAAAGCACAGCTGTGCTTTAACAACAGACATGTAAGGGATAATGTATAGAACGCCGGTCATTATCGGGAAAATAAGTCCCGACAGGACGAACAGGTCACCGACCTGAATGGGCTTATTTTCAATAATGACCGGCGACGTTCTATACATTATCCCGCTTATTACACGGCTACTTGCCTAAACGAAAAAATAACTTCATGGTGTGTCTTTTTACAATTTATTTGTAACCAGCATTCGTAGTGTTGATCAGCAGAGAAATAGTCCGCCAAAGACGTTGACGTCGCATAGCAACCGAAGACGCTGGGGTTGACAAGCAGCCTCTTCTCTAATTTGAATGATTTTAGCTTCTGTGTGCCCACGATAAATCACACACAAGCTAAAATCATTCAAATTAATGTGCTTTATTTTTATCTTGTACTATTGGAGCACGAATGCTCTCTTACGCTCCGCCTCTGACTACGAGATGGTTAGTGTTACACCTTTCCTGCTGTCGGCTCCCAGACCGAGGAGCACAGGGGAGACGTTCCCTCCAGGGCTGATGCTCTCTCGGGGGTAACACCCTTTGACCGGCAGTGGGTCTGCTTATAGCTCGGAATGAAGCGGTCACCGATTCTTGCCGGCTACTTTATTCTTACACAAACAACCGGACTCGATCATTACTTCACTAAACTGACGCTACTGCTCGCTCGTCCGCACTCACACACTGACGTCACGACACACACACACTGCCAATGATATGCGCACCAGATACTTTCTCGTGCTCACGAGAAACGTTAAAAACATTCTTTTTACCCCATGTCCCTTGACGGGTTCAGTACTCTCTACCACCGTGTCTGCCATGTTTTGGTTCAAAGTTTGTTGTGATGCGTCCGTTGGTGGGAGAACGCTACATACATGTAAGGGGCGTGATTGAGCAGCTGAACATGGTTTGTAGACTCAGAGAGTAGCGGTCGGCTTTATAAAATAGCGCTCGCAAGACAACATCAAAATAATATATAATATACCGGTATGGCGATATTGTCTCAACTACATATCAATTTCAAAAAATATACCGGTATAATTTTAAAACCGGTATATCGCCCAGCCCTAAACGGGGGGTAGTTACCCTGACTGCAGGCTACAGGGTAATTGAGTGTAACTGGGTGCTCTGTCCACAGTCCGGGGAGGTCCTGAAGAAGATCAAGGAGCACACCAAGCAGATCAACGACATGCAGAGCTCCGTGGACCTCACCATGGTGATCAGCGCCTCCAAGGACAACACTGCCAAGGTAGCGTGCCGCCCCTCCGCCCAGATACAGCAGACTATAAACACACGCCGTCGTGTGGCTGTCAATCACTTCCAATCACTGACCATTAGGGATGCAAACAATTAATCGATTATCGATTAATTGTCGATAAGAAATTACTCGATTAAAATAAATTAATTGCGTTTTGAACCCGTAATTCCCCGCCAGTCCGCGTGAGGGCGCGCTTGACGCCAGACGTACTTGACGCAAACGCGGGAACACAAGCGAAGCAGGGCTCTGACGACAACAGCGGTACACTGATAGGATGAAGAGGGCAAGACGGAGTGCAGTTTGGAGCCACTTTAAGTTGGAATGAGGAGCACTAGGGATGTTTGACATATCTCTCATCAGGCAGCCTATATTTTAAGTTAAAACTAGAGCTACGACTATCCAGTCTAATGTTGTGATATTGTCACATTTCCCAGTTTAAGGGGGATTATAAATGCTGCTAATAGTCCACATGTGACACTTGATTTACTTTTCTGAATTTATTTTATTATGCTGCTAAGAGACAGTGCACTAATTTATTTTCATGTTAAAGTAGCCTACATAGCATTGTATTCTTCTATTCAGGAATGTATTTTTTTTATGCTGCTGCTATTAATGTTTCCAATGTCGCACAAGAGAGATGAGTGTAATATTTTGATATTTTCTATTCAGAATGTTTGATATTCTACCAAAAGGTTATTCCTTGCCCTCAAGTGAGCCCAGAATAAACCTTTGAAGGAATATGATTTGCATTTTTTTTTATCATAAGGAAGATAGCATTTTACGTTACATATACAGTAGATTGAACCTTTTCAGAGGCAAATTCAGGTTCTCAGAAAAATTGCCGCTTATCAATTAATCGATGCATCGATCGATAAGATGAAACGACTATCGATTAATGAATTACTCGATAATTTGCATCCCTACTGACCATGTTTAACTGTCTGTGTTCTCTATTATCCAGCTGTTTGACTCCACAACTCTGGATCACATCAAGACCTTCAAAACTGAAAGACCCGTTAACTCTGCCGCCATTTCGCCCATCATGGACCACGTAAGGCAACCTCAGGGTCACTGCTGAAACAGAATCATTATCCAAGCTTTGTAGCTTCAAGGATCATTTAGCATTTGAAGGGTGGCCCATGTCTAGCTCTATACCCATTAGGTTTGCCTCTGGTGTTTTTTTCTCATCAGGTGGTGATGGGAGGTGGACAGGAGGCCATGGAGGTCACCACCACATCTACCAGGATCGGCAAGTTTGAGGCCAGGTAAGAGGATATCCCCCTGGCAGTCTGCAGTGTCGTTAGCTATATGGCGTTCAGCACAGCCTCTCACAGATGCAAGTGTTGAATGCAGTCTTCTCTCTGCCCCCCCTCCAGGTTTTTCCATGCTGCTTATGAAGAGGAGTTCGGCAGAGTCAAGGGTCACTTTGGCCCCATCAACTGTGTGGCCTTCCACCCGGATGGAAAGAGGTAGGAGACACATTTTACAATCATTTTAAACCCCATACAAATTATATTCTAAATAACGATTTGATTCAAACGTTCTCTAGAAACGACAGGAAACAGCCTGGCAATTGCTCTACCTTTACACTAAAAACCAAGTCCTCCTGCCCTAGTGACAGTTCAGCAGAGCCTCAGAAAGTAGAATGAAACCTCCCTCAAGGAGGCGTGTGGACTTCAGGGCTGTCAAGTCTGTGTTGAACTGAATGTTTTCTTCCATCTGCAGCTACAGCAGCGGGGGAGAGGACGGCTACGTGAGGATTCACTACTTTGACCCACATTACTTTGACTTTGAGCTGGAGGCCTAACCACAAAGGACTACCGACCAGGGCCCTTAATGAACTGTCAGGTCAGCGGGCAGCTGGGCTTTCGCATGGATGAAGGGTTGTGACCCAGAAGACGGCGTGTATATTTCAGTAGTTTTGGCATCTTAACATGACTCCCTGCATTAAACCTGATTAAATTCCAAGCACAGCCCATTCTTTGTACACAATAATTGAAAGCAGTTTCTTTATTTCATATAACAAAGTTTAAGGGTAATGCACATTTCACAAGAATCAAACGCTCATACACCTGGAGGCATAATATCTAAAACTAGTCACTTCTCAACATTGTCCCCAAAGAGGTACAAACTCATTCATACATACAAATAAAAAAAAAACGGTAATGACCAAATAGCAATAGGACGACGGCAATAAGTTACTGGATAGGAATGAGAAGTCTTGCCAAAGTAATGCCTACTCCAAACATGCAACTTACTGATTTTTAAAAAAGTCCCAAAGGGTACAGAAAGTGTTTAAAAGGATTATTTAGTGTGTAGAGAATATTTAAGGATTAGAATAAAGACTAAATCCAACATGTTAGACTTCGTTTGGGTACGTTACATGACCAGGGTGTTCTTACCGTCTGAAAGCTGGCCTGGCTTAAACCCCAGCGCACCTTTGTCGAACACAAGGTGAATTGTAACGTTTCGAAAGTTCAGATTCAAATCAAGTTCGAATGGCAACACTTTGGTGCTGCTGTCCTGTTTGCACTCTAGAAATCCTATGAGGTTAAAAAAAGTGAAAATAAGTCCTTGGTTTTCAAACATTGCAGTAGGAACGGATTCAGGGGGGGGGGGGTCTCACTTTGACCGGGGGAGTCAAGTGGTCTTCGCCTCTTCTTTTGGTCTAAATAAAAAGACGAGGTCAGTTCATGTTTCTTAATGAATATAAACATATGGAGACCAACCGGTCCATGCAGCATCACTTACCCAGATGTGTCCATCTTCTCTTCTTCCTTCTCCTCCTCTTTCACTTCTGCTAAAAAACCGATAGAAGGGTCATTAACATTAGCAGGATGAAAATTGGTAGAAGTAAAAGTAGAAATGTGTTGACTGGTTAATCCAAGATGGAAACGAAGCCACCTTAGACGACGGACTAGAGGCCCCCTGTAGTCCTTTAGACGGACTGGAGGCCAGGCGGTGGTAGTGCTGCCTCACCTTTCTTCTCCTCGCCCTCCTTCTCCTCCTCCTTCTTCACACGCGCTTGGGCTTCTTGTGGTTGGCTGCGTTCCTGCGCCCCCCGCCCTGGCCCTCGGCCTCGTCCTCCGAGTCTGAGAACTCCTCTTCACACGCGATCCTCTTGTCGTGGGCGCGGACTGAAACCAACCGTGGAACAGGCACCAATGAGCATCCACCCCCACATCGTATACCCAACAAGACCGCTCAATGTTTGTAACCCGAGGGGGGGGACAGGAAGGGGTCCCGTCCATAATGGGGTGGGGGGCCCTATTTCTATGGACAGGAAGGGGTCCCGTCCATTGAGTCAGACCCACCTATCATTTGTAGCCCCCCTCAGTGTGATGGCACACACTTTCATATGGACTTGATTTACAGACAGCGTTGAAAACCAAAAATACATGAATGGGGCCGGGGGCCCATCAGGTTCACTGGATCCTAGGGCCACGGTGTGCCTCGCCGGACCACAGGAACAGGTCTTGAGATATGGTCATCATAAGCAAGGTGACACCAACAGTGGGAGGGGCACAGAGGGTCTGGGTGGAGGACTTACTGGAGACCCTCTTGTCGGGGTCCTCGTCATCCTCCTCGGCGCTGTCGGGGTGCGGGGCGTCCTCGGGGATGGCCTGCATCTGCACGCCGGGCGCGTGGGGCAGCATGCGCAGGTTCTCGAACAGCCGCTGCTTGATCTTCTCCAGGTACTCGCCCGTGTTCTGGTTGGTCATGTTGGACGGGCTGATGTGCAGCTTGAAGTCCGGCCCGAAGTACTCAAAGTAGTCGTTGTAGGGCAGCTCGTTGGGGATGGAGCAGTCCAGCGCCACCGCCGTCTCGTAGGTCCAGCAGCGGGCCACGTTCCTGATGGTGTAGCCGCCTCCTCCCAGCATCAGCAGGGGCAGGTTGAAGCTCTTCATGTACTCCACACACTTGGCATGGCCTGGACACACAGTTCAGGACACAACACACGAACACGCCGTTAAGGACCAGACACACACACAAAGACTTTTACTCCGACCTGACCCTTGGAGACCCTCTCTCGGAGCCAACGTACCCTTGATGGTGAGATTGAAGCAGCCCAGCCGGTCACCGGAGAGCGAGTCGGCGCCACACTGGAGGACCACAGCACTGGGCTGGTACATCTCCATCACTTTGGCCATGATCTACACATGACACACCCCAGGAACATTACACACCAACAATGTGCTTACTACACCAATCAGGATCAACCAAGACCCCCTGAAAGCCCCTACAATAGACCCTGAGGTGGCTCTAATCCAGGGAGACTCACGGGTTTAAAGATGGCTTCGTAGGACTCGTCGTCGATGCCGTCCCTCAGGGGGTAGTTGACGGCGTAGTACTTGCCCTTCCCGGCTCCAATGTCCTGTGAACATTCATGGTTAACATTCAATGTTGTGCTTTTTGGATTATGTGTGCATTATACACACAAACAAAGCAAACTCAATGCCCTATGCCTATATGACCTGCATGCACACAGGCATCTGACTTACCCTCAGGTCTCCTGTGCCAGGGAAGTACTCCCCGTACTTGTGGAAGGAGACGGTCATGACGCGGTCGGTGGTGTAGAAGGCCTCCTCCACACCGTCCCCATGGTGGATGTCGATGTCGATGTACAGCACCCTCTGGTGGTACCTGCAGGACACAGCGCCGGGGTGTTAGTGCATCCCACGGTTAACAACTAGATGACGGATGCCTTTTAGATGATGGCCAAAACAAGATTGCCAAGTGACTCATTTAGTGCGTGAAAAATATCTACACAAATTTCTCGAAGAATTATCATGCGAGGCCACTGATGCATACACACTTGAAGGCATACTAGTCGAGGGTTTGTATGCAACGGAAAGAAAGCGCCCACAAAAGGCCGTGTTGACCACCAGACCACCAAAGGCAGTGTGAAGTTCCTCCTCCCAGCCTCGCTGGGTCAGGCCACTCCCACTTACTTGAGCAGCTCCAGGATGGCCAGCACGATGTCGTTGACGTAGCAGAACCCGGAGGCCTCAGACTTCTTGGCGTGGTGGAGCCCTCCGGCCCAGTTGATGGCGATGTCCGTCTGCTGCTTGTTCAGCTTCACCGCTCCGGCTAAACCACGGGGGAGGAGGGGGGAGATATGGATCAGAGGGGACCCCTGGAGCTGGTCTCTAACCCTTAAGAACATGGAACTCGTGAACTCAGCGTTAACCTTACCCAATCAACACTGTCAAAATGCATCACAACCCCCACTACCAGAAAGATTTCCAACAAGGCAGGGTGAACGTGAGCCGAGCGATGCACAGCTGAGGAAACGTACCGACAGAGCCCCCGGTGGAGAGCTGGCAGAATTCAAAGAGCCCATCAAACACAGGACAGTCCTCCCCTACGTTGACTGGGGAGAGGAAACCAAAAAGGTTAGAATATAAACCTATAGCTTATATGATGATCTATCATTAAAAGACATTAACCGGGATGAGGCAGCAGCCAGGCACTGAAGAAAGAGCTCACATCTCTGCATCTGTTTGCTGTACTCTGACATGTTGTCCGGCCGGATAGACCGAAGGAACTTGATGTAGTCGTCGCTGTGGTACTTGGTCATCTCCTCGCCGTTGGCCTTGTGTGGTCTCTGGAGGAACAACACACCCAGCAGTGGGTTACCTTCTCCTCACAGTCACTCGGCACAGTGTTACACAGGAAAATAGAACCTGTTCAATCATGTCATTTCTTAATTCTGACCACACACATTGTGCAAGGTGTTTGTGGTTCAGAACTGGCCTCTTGTAACCAGCTACTATCAGAGAGGGTTATATATTACCCATTAGTTAAGTAATGTTTTTATGAGCAGGGTGTCGGGAGAGATACCAAAAGTTTGTGATTGAGAATGCACAGCATTGCTCTGAAATAGTTAAATACACAATGAAACAAAAGATCATTCCTCAACACGGCATGCATTTGGGAGGAAGTGGCCACTGCTCACATAGATCTCCATCTTCCTGTACAGCCCGTAGTTGAGCAGGAGGTTGTGGGTCATGCGAATCCTGTGGGGCTTCATTGGATGGCCCTGGCCATAGTAGTAGTTTCCAACGTCCCCTGAAAAGTGGAAACACGTTCAAATCAACTGTACAACAAAGTTTCACAGATACCTTTATTTTTGTTATTTTTCTTCTAGTTATCCTCAATACATAATTTATATTCAGTTGAGCGTTACAAATAATTGATAAAACGACAGTATATCAATTATTATATCAGTATTGTTGCACCCACTGTATAAAAAAAATAATAAAATTAAAAAATTAAAAAGAGTGGTTTTTGGTGAAACACCGCTCTTCTATGGTAGTGGGTTTATAACGGGGGACGATAAGACGATACCGAATCCGGCCGGTCAAGGTCCCTTAGAAACATGATTTACGCAACTTGTATAGAAAACGGATAAAAATGAGGATTTGAAGATAGGTTGATTCATCGGATTGATAAGAGGAAGTGGATGGAGGGGATGAACCTCAGGGTAATGAAGCTCTTAACGCCGGTCGCTCAGGGGTCCATAACCCAGAGGCGAGCAGCGCTTAGAGACCCAACATGATTGAATTTTATGGAAGAAATTAAGCGTTCATTTTTAATATGTCAAACAATATCAGTAAGGCACAGCACAATAGCTAAACGAGGAGATGTAGCCGCACAACAAGCTAACATTAGCAGCACAGGCTAGTTAGCTAGCACTCGAGCTAGCACGCCGGCTACTCTGGATACCTATCGTTTGGATACACTTTACAGAAGGATAACATGCAATTATTAATCGATCTGTGTACAAGGTTCGCGCGATTCTAAACCAATGCAAAACAAGAGTGCATATATATTATATTTACCGTCATAATAATAGCAAACTTTCTTCTTTGTTCCTTGAGACAGCGCCATTTTAGCGCGGTTCTCCCCGCTGCTCTGTCCGTCTCGACCGGGAGGAGCTGCTGCTGCGCTACCGACCAATCAGAGCGGACCAGGGAGCTGCTCTGCCGACCAATCAGAGCCGACTGGTCGAGATCAGGGAGGACCTCACCATCAGTGGCTCATTATTAGATACTCAATGTATATGATCGAATGTATTCATGGAGCAATACTGTAACCATCAGCGGCTCTTTAATATAGATATATACTCAATATTTATATAATTTATTCATGGAACAAACTAACCATCAGCGGCTGTTTAATATCGATATATACTCAATATATAATATCTAAAGTATTCGTGGAGCAATAATGTAACCATCAGCGGCACTTTAATATAGATATATACTCAATGCATATCGAATGTAGGCTATTCATGGAGCAATACTGTAACCATCTTCTTAATATAGATATACACGGGCAGAGGCGATTCTAGGTTTTGACTTTTGGGGGGCTCAACCCCAGGAAGCCACAGGGGTATATGAAGTATATAAAGTCCTGTCCAAGATTTTATTAATCCACAACCTTTATTTTAATAGTTACTTTCTTATAAAGACTAGCAAGCCTTTTTGACAGACAAAACAGCAGAAACTATGTTAGATGCACTCATGCTGCCTTTTTGGTTTTGTCAAACAGGAGACGCCCACCCACCAATCAGAGGTTAGAGATTCCTGCAGGAAGGTTGCCCTCGATTTCACTAGCCCATTTGTGTCTGTTCATTAGTGTACAGCATCTATTCTCATTGCTTGTGTAAAAAAAAAGGTAGAATATTAGATTTGAGGACGAAATGATATGGTGGGCTAAGGCAAGTTTTGGGTGGGCTTCAGCCCACCCAAAAAAGCATTAGGGCCGAGCTCTCTGAGTGGCCAACGACGTGCGTCGCGTCGTAGGTCGCATGGTTCGCTTCGTCTGGCTGCTGCTTTCAGCCGCTGTGGTCGCTGGCTGGCTCGGTCGCTCAAAGTCTATGGGCGGTCCTTAATCAGTTAATTTGCATGTTATTAACGTTTTTTTTGCGGCAGTTGAAGTACCAGAAAGCCATGCTCTCTGGCGAAAGCTTCCTACAGCTCTTTATTGCAAATATTATTTTTATATTGAAGTAGGCCAGGTCTATCAGTATCAATAAAAATGTATTAGTTGTAATTTGTGGCGTATTCAAATAAATATTTCCAAAATGTCGCAGTGGTAAAAGCGGTAGTGATGGTAGGTTAGTCGTCAAGAAACCTGGTGATAGATTCTCTCCATGGTTCGGAATAAATTTGCTCCTTTAGTCAAACTCACTGACGCAATCGGCCTCTTTCATTTCAACATTTTTAGTATGATTATTACGATGGGTATGATAATTATACGACGTAATGACGGGCTGCCTGCGACGCTGGAAGCCCCATATGTTTCATATGATAAGAAATGACAGTGTTACCCCTTATGTTTTATTTGATAAATATCGACATTGTTTGATTTGATAAAAAAAAGACAGTTACCCCTTATGTTTTTTTTGATGGCCACCGATAAAAATACGACAGTGTTTTATTTGATGAAAAACGACAGTTTACCCCGTATGTTTTATTTGATGACAAACAGTGTTACCCTTTATGTTTTATTTGATAAAAAACGACAGTGTTACCCCTGTTTTGTTTGATAAAAAACGACAGTGTTACCCCTTATGTTTTTTTTGATGACGACCGATAAAAATACGACAGTGTTACCCCTTATGTTTCATTTGATAAATATCTACATTGTTTGACGACCGATAAAAATACGACAGTGTTACCCCTTATGTTTTATTTGATAAAAAAACGACAGTGTTAAACCTTATGTTTGATTTGATAAATATCGACATTGTTTGATTGGATAAAAAAACGACAGTGTTACCCCTTATGTTTTTTTTGATGACGACCGAAAAAAATACGACAGTGTTACCCCTTATGTTTTATTTGATAAATATCGACATTGTTTGACGACCGATAAAAATACCACAGTGTTACCCCTTATGTTTTATTTGATAAAAAACGACAGTGTTACCCCTTATGTTTTGTCTGATAAAAAACGACAGTGTTACCCCTTATGTTGTATTTGATAAATATCGACATTGTTTGATTTGATAAAAAAAAACGACAGTGTTACCCCTTATGTTTTATTTGATAAAAAACGACAGTGTTACCCCTTGTGTTTTTTTTGATGACGACCGATAAAAATACGACAGTGTTACCCATTATGTTTTTATTCATAAATATCGCTAGTGTTACCCCATTTCTTTCATATGATAAGAAATGACAGTGTTACCCCTTATGTTTTATTTGATAAATATCGACATTGTTTGATTTGATAAAAAAAAGACAGTTACCCCTTATGTTTTTTTTGATGGCCACCGATAAAAATACGACAGTGTTTTATTTGATGAAAAACGACAGTTTACCCCGTATGTTTTATTTGATGACAAACAGTGTTACCCTTTATGTTTTATTTGATAAAAAACGACAGTGTTACCCCTGTTTTGTTTGATAAAAACGACAGTGTTCCCCTTATGTTTTTTTTGATGACGTACCGACACAGATACGACACGTGTATCCCTTAGTTTCATTGAAAATATCTATCATTGTTGACACGATAAAAGTACGACAGTGTTTACCCCTTATGTTTTTTTTTTATAAAAGACGACAGTGTTAAACTTATGTTATTTGATAAATATCGATTGATAACAGACTACAGTGTACCCTTATGTTTCTATTTATAATATACACGACAGTGTTAAACCCCTTGTGGTTTTTTTGATGACGACCCGATAAAAATACGAGTGTTACCCATGTTTTTATCATAAGTTGTTAACCCATTTCTCATAGTATAAGAAAATACGTGACCACCTCTACGTTATTGGTTAAATATCGTCATTTTTGATTTGATAAATATCGAACAGTGTACCTGCTTTGTATGCCATAAACAAACGACTGTGTTAACTGTTTATTTGATAAAAACGACAGTGTTACCCTTATGTTTTTTTTATGCAATAAGAAATAACGACGTGTTACCGATGTTATGAAAAATACTACAGTGTTCACACCTTATGTTTATTTGATAAATATCGACAGTTACCGCCTCTAAGTTTTTGATCGACCGATAAAAATACGCACAGTGTTACCCCTTATGTTTTATTTGATAAATCACATTGACGACCGAGTGTGTACCCCTTATGTTTTGTCTGAAAAAGAAACGACAGTGTCGTATGTTTATGCTATCGAGACAGTGTTACTTAGTTGTATTATGATAAATATCGACATTGTTTGATTGATAAAAAAAAACGACAAGTGTTTACCCCTTATGTTTTATTTGATAAAAAACGACAGGTGGTTTAACCCCTTGTGTTTTTTTTTGATGACGACCGATAGAAAATACGACAGTGTTACCCATATATGTTTTTATCATAATGTCGCTAGTGTTACCCCAATTCTTTCATATGATAAGAAAATGACAGTTGTTACCCCTTACGTTGTTTATTTGATAAATATCGTCATTTTTGATTTGATAAATAAACAACTGTTTACCTTTATGTTTTAATGTCAATAAAAAACGACGTGTTACACCTTAATTTTATTTGATCAAAAAACGACCAGTGTTACCCCTTATAGTTTTTTTGATGGGCGACCGGATAAAAATACGAGCAGTGTTACCCCTTATGTTTTATTTGATAAAAACTACAGTGTTTACCCCCTTTATGTATTTATTTGATGAAAACGACAGTGTTACCTCCTTATGTTTTTTGAATGACGACAATAAAAATACGACAGTGTTACCCTTTATGTTTTATTGATTAAGTATCGGTCATTGTTGACGACCGATAAAAATACGACCAGTGTACCCCTTATGTTTTATTTGATAAATATCGACAGTGTTACCCCTTATTTTTTTTTGATGGCGACCGATAAAAATACCACAGTGTTACCCCTTATGTTTTATTTGATAAAAAACGACAGTGTTACCCCTTATGTTTTATTTGATAAAAAACGACAGTGTTACCCCTTATGTTTTATTTGATAAATATCGACATTGTTTGATTTGATAAAAAAAACGACAGTGTTACCCCTTATGTTTTATTTGATAAAAAAACGACAGTGTTACCCCTTGTGTTTTTTTTGATGACGACCGATAAAAATACGACAGTGTTACCCCTTATGTTTTTATTCATAAATATCGCTGGTGTTACCCCATTTCTTTCATATGATAAGAAATGACAGTGCTACCCCTTACGTTTTATTTGATAAATATCGTCATTTTTTGATTTGAACAGTGTTATCCTTTATGTTTTATCCAATAAAAAACGACTGTGTTACACCTTATGTTTTATTTGATAAAAAACGACAGCGTTACCCCTTATGTTTTTTTTGATGGCGACGGATAAAA
Organism: Melanogrammus aeglefinus; assembly: GCA_900291075.1. Taxonomy (NCBI): domain Eukaryota; kingdom Metazoa; phylum Chordata; class Actinopteri; order Gadiformes; family Gadidae; genus Melanogrammus; species Melanogrammus aeglefinus. Next base: position 4,064 of record OLKM01000651.1, on the reverse strand, counting down.
ATACGACAGTGTTACCCCTTATGTTTTATTTGATAAAAAACTACAGTGTTACCCCTTATGTTTTATTTGATGAAAAACGACAGTCTTAGCCCATATGTTTCATATAATAAGAAACGACAGTGTTACCCCTTATATTTTTTTTGATGACGACCAATAAAAATACGACAGTGTTACCCCTTATCTTTTATTTGATAAATATCGTCATTGTTTGACGACCGATAAAAATACGACAGTGTTACCCCTTATGTTTTATTTGATAAATATCGTCATTGTTTGACGACCGATAAAAATACGACAGTGTTACCCCTTATGTTTTATTTGATAAATATCGACATTGTTTGACGACCGATAAAAATACGACAGTGTTACTCCTTATAATTTATTTGATAAAAAACGACAGTGTTACCCCTTATGTTTTATTTGATGGCGACCGATAAAAATACGACAGTGTTACCCCTTATGTTTTATTTGATAAAAAATGACAGTGTTACCCCTTATGTTTTATTTGATAAAAAATGACAGTGTTACCCCATATGTTTCATATGATAAGAAATGACGGGGTAACCCCTTATGTTGTATTTGATAAATATCGACATAATGTTTGATTGGATAAAAAAACGACAGTGTTACCCCTTATGTTTTATTTGATAAAAACGATGTTATGTTTTATTTGAATAAAAACGACAGTGTTACCCCTTATGTTTTATTTGATGGCGACCGATAAAAATACGACAGTGTTACCCCTTATGTTTTATTTGATAAAAAACGACAGTGTTACCCCTTATGTTTTATTTGATGAAAAACGACAGTGTTACCCTTTATGTTTTATTTGATAAAAAACGACAGTGTTACCCCTTATATTTTGTTTGATAAAAAACGACAGTGTTAGCCCTTACGTTTTATCTGATGACGGGCAATAAAGAACAACAGTGTTACCCCTTATGTTGTATTTGATAAATATCGACATTGTTTGATTGGATAAAAAAACGACAGTGTTACCCCTTATGTTTTTTTTGATGACGACAGATAAAAATACGACAGTGTTACCCCTTATGTTTTATTTGATAAAAAACGACAGTGTTACCCCTTATGTTTTATTTGATGACTGGGCAATTAAAAACGACAGTGTTACCCCTTACGTTTTATTTGATGACGGGCAATAAAAAACGAAAGTGTTACCCCTTACGTTTTTTTTGATCTCGGGCAATAAAAAAACATAAAAAGCGAAGTGTTACCCCTGACGTTTGATTTGATAAAAAACGACAAGTGTTACCCCTATAATGTTTCATTGATGATAAAAACTGACAGTGCTAACCCCTTATGTTATTGTATATATCACAATGTTTGATTGGATTAAAAAACGACAGTGGTTACCCTTCATGTTTTATTTGTTGACGGGCAATTAAAAATAGAACAGTGTTACCCCTTACGTTTTATTTGATATCGGGCAATAAAAAACAACAGTGTTACCCCTTACGTTTTATCTGATGACGGGAAATAAAAAACAACAGTTTTATTTGATATCGGGCAATAAAAAATGACAGTGTTACCCCTTATGTTTTGATTGATAAAAAACGACAGTGTTACCCCTTATGTTTTGATTGATAAAAAACAACAGTGTTACCCCTTTATTTGATGACGGGCAATAAAAAACGACAGTGTTACCCCTTATGTTTTATTTGATGACGGGCAATAAAAAACGACAGTGTTACCCCTTATGTTTTATTTGATGACGGGCAATAAAAAACAACAGTGTTACCCCTTATGTCTTTTTTGATGTCGGGCAATAAAAAAAGTCAGATAAAAAGCGACAGTGTTACCCCTTACATTTTATTTGATATCGGGCAATAAAAAATGACAGTGTTACCCCTTATGTTTTATTTGATATCGGGCAATAAAAAATGACGTTATTACCCCTTACGTTTTGTTTGATAAAAAACGACAGTGTTACCCCTTACGTTTTATGTTTTATTTGACAAAAAACGACAGTGTTACCCCTTATGTTTTATTTGATGACGGGCAATAAAAACGACAGTGTTACCCCTTATGTTTGTTTGAGCCTTATGTTTTTTTTTATGTCAGGCATGAAAAAAGACAGATAGCGAGAAAGCGACAGTGTTACCAATCGCTTACCTGTAATACGTTTATTTGATAAATGGACGAACAGTGCAGGTTCCAGGGTTAGTTCGGGTTAAGTATCATAACTCAGGGAGCACACACACAACTCGCTGGAATGAGCTGGGTGAATCGAACTAGCAACCTATTTGCCGTAGTGTCAAGCTGCTCTACCATTCCGAACTTAAGTTCAAATATTAATTTTGATAAAAATCGACAGTGTTACCCCGTTTATGTACTTTCTTGAATGTTCGGGCAATAAAGAAAGTCAAGTAAAAGCGACAAGTGTATACCCTTACATTTATTTAGAATATCGGGCAATAAAAAGATGCGGTGTTTACCCCTTGTTTTATTTTGATATCGGGCAAATAAAAAAATGACGGGTATTTACCCCTTACGTTCTTTGTTTGATAAAAAACGACAGTGTTACCCTTACGTATTATATGTTTTTATTTTGACAAAAAAAACGCACAGTGTTACCCTTATGTGTTTATTTGATGACGGGCACAATAAAAAACGACAATTGTTACCCCTTATGTTTTTGTTTTTTTAATGTCAGGCAATTTAAAAAAGGAAAGATAAAAAGCGACAGTGTTACCTTTACTTTATTTGATTAAATGCAACAGTGTTAGGGTTCAAGGGTAAGTTAGGGGTTAAGTGTCGTACGTAGGGAACAACAACACTCAGCGAGGAGAGGGCTGGAATGAACTCAGCAACCTATTTGTTTTAGGTGACAACTGCTCTACCTCCTGAGCTAAAATACCGAGTATTTAGGTGTTTCGTAAAAGCGACAGTTGTCCCTTACATTTTATTTGATGACGGGCAATAAAAAACGCAGTGTTACCCCTTTATGTTTTAATTTGATTGCGAGGGCAATAAAAACAACAGTGCTTTTATTTGATATCGGGCAATAAAAGAACGACACGATAAAAATGGACAGTGTGACCCCTTATGTTTTTATTTGATAAAAAACGGACAGATCGTTACCCCTTATGTTTTTATTTGATAAAAACGGCAGTGTTACCTTTGTTTTATTTGCTGACGGGCAATTAAAACCGGGGGGGACAAGGGTTGACCCCCCCCCCCCTTTTAACGGGGGGTTTTTATTTTTTCTTTGATCTCGGGCAATAAAAAAAGACAGGATAAAAAAAGCGAACAGTGTTACCCCTTACGTTTATATGTTGATAAAAAACGACAGTGTTAACCCCTTATGTTTTGACTGATAAAAACGACAGTGGGATTAGCCCCTTATGTTATTTATTTGGATAAAAAACGAACAGTAGGTACCCTGTTATGTTTTATTAGATACGGGCAATTAAAATGGACGATGTAACCCCCTACGTTTTATGTCGATTGCACGGGCAGATAAAAAACGGGACGTTTTACCCCTAATGTTTTATTATGATGGCGACCGATAAAAATACGACAAGTGTTTACCCTTATGGTTCTATTTCATAAAAAACGACAGTTTTTTTACCCCTTAATGTTTCTAGTTTTGCTGATAAAAACGACATTGTTACCCTTTATGTATTTATTTGATGAAAACGGGACAGGTTACCCCTTTATATTGTTTGATACAAAACGACAGTTTAAGCCCTTACGTTTTATCTGATGACGGGCAATAAAGAACAACAGTGTTACCCCTTATGTTGTATTTGATAAATATCGACATTGTTTGATTGGATAAAAAAACGACAGTGTTACCCCTTATGTTTTTTTTGATGACGACAGATAAAAATACGAGTGTTACCCCTTATGTTTTATTTGATAAATATCGACATTGTTTGACGACCGATAAAAATACGACAGTGTTACTCCTTATAATTTATTTGATAAAAAACGACTGTGTTACCCCTTATGTTTTATTTGATGGCGACCGATAAAAATACGACAGTGTTACCCCTTATGTTTTATTTGATAAAAAATGACAGTGTTACCCCTTATGTTTT
>OLKM01000650.1:242500-250853 GCA_900291075.1 Melanogrammus aeglefinus | reverse complement strand
TCATGAGGGACTTCCATACCCCAAAACACCGGCCTCTTCCACTTACAGGCCGGTGACTAGTTACCTTACCCCCTCAATCACTTACCGGCCCCGGTTCTATCATTCCGAGAGGAACCAATGGCGAAGTTCAGCAGCCGCCGAAGACACGCGGTCCTTCAAATCACACTGCACAGAATACCCAAACTTAAGCCCGAGGCTGAAGTAATACAATCGTGCCCGCGAATCATGTATTCACAGCTTACTATTGAGAAAAAACGTAAAAGCTAACACTTAATGGTGCTGTGATTACACTTGTAATTACACACTGTATTAAGACACTTATTAACACCTGGTAACAGAATGAAGTTTGTATGTAACAAGGTTCAGGAACAGCCTCTAACTACGGTGTGGTCCTAGCATTAGTCTCTTGCCAGGCTCCCTGGTCCCAGGATGGAGGTATTCTGAGGAACAAGTTCCGGGAACTCTGCGTTGACACACACAAACCACCTGTGTCACAGTAGCACACGGCTGAACGTTTAAGGGCATGTAGCCAGTTGTCCTTGATAACTTTTGTATCGTTGTGTATGTTCATGCACTATTTTGAATGGGATATAATTGAACTTGAAAACCATAGCTCCAAGGTGGGGACTCATTAAAGCGACAGACATCTATTTTGTGATTGGTTCAGACCCAACAGTCGCAGCTCCACGTCACGAAAACAAGATGTTTTTCTCACATCTCAAGTGGGAGTGTCCACGCCGATGTACTATGGACCGGAAAAAACCTACCCAGTGACTCTTAGCAACTCTGGAGGCTGATCTACTCAAACAGTTCTTTGTGTACTGGTGGCTACGGTCTCTCCTATCAATACGCGGCCGGTCTCTTAAGGAATTAAGTGCCTGTCTTTCTTGTATGTTTGTGTTTGTCTCCCTTTTAGAGAGAGAAGCACCATTGCAGCACCATTCTTTAATCCAGAGCGGAAAGATCTTGTCCCTGCGAGGCCCTACTGCAGACCTACCATCACCGATGGCTGTCGTGCGCAGCGGAGGACGTCACACGCTTACTTCACTAATTCTTCACGACGAGTTTTGCTTAAAAGAGAATCTGGGTTGTGCTTTGCAGAGTTCCCTTTGGGACGTGACAGAACATGGGACAGGATGGAGCTCAGGATGAAGACGACGGGAGGATGAGAGGAAGTTCCTTCGTATCACACACAAACAGGAAGAGCTCTCGGAGGAACCGAGAGATGGAACAAGGAGCAAGGACCCAGATCCACAAAGCGATCTAATCCTGCCTCTCCGAGTGACTTCTTCCTGCTTCTGCCTAACCAGCTTCCCGCAAGAGCAGCTTCCTTTGCTCCGGGAGCTTCCTGGGTGGTGTAAGACGCCTCGTGTCCGAATCCGTTATCATCCGCCTTTCTCCCAGAAGGTCTTAAATCTGTCCCGACCGAGGTGCTTCAAGAGGAGCAACCCCGACGCAGATCAGAAAACGAGGTCGATCTCGCCCCCTTATTTAAAACATAAAAAAAGAATTTCATGGCCTACTGTCCCGACACCCTTCCAGAGGAGTGTTGCTTCGGGGGTCTCCAGGCCTCCAGGGTTCCCCCTAGAGCTGGGGGTTCCCGTACATCAGAGGGATGATGAAGACGGAGATGTCGTCCCCGGAGCCCAGCCGCTCGTTGCTGATGCGCCAGCCGCGGTCGCGCAGCACGCCCCTCGCCCGCATCACCAGGTCCTGGGCCGCCATCGTGTACCTGCGGCCCAAGATGGAGGACAGTGGTTGATTTGTCGATTGGTTGGTTGGTTGGTTGATTGATTGATTGATTCATGTAGGACGGACACACCTACATGCGGGCACGCACACACATACACACACCTGTGAGAGTCATCGGGGTCACAGTTGGCCAGGAAAGTGGTTGTTGCCTCAGCCACTTCCTGGTTGGAGAGGACATCCCATAACCCATCTGTTCCCATCACCAGAACGTCATCTGTTCCGTGCTGGTACTGCGCCAGGTTGTAGACCTTCACCTTCACACCGGAGAACCACAACTTCAATGTTACGCCAAGACCCGACTACAACACAGGTGCAACCGCACAGGACTACAACACAGGTACGCCAACACAGGACTACAAGTCAGATACATCCCTAGCCAGGACTACCAATCAGGTACAGCCCACAGGACTACATACAGATACACCCCCGCATGTTCAGTCAGAGATTCCACTCTCCACGAAAATAGCTAGATGCTGAGGTCTCTTTGAAGGGCCTGAAAGAACGCAGAACGTCTTGTTAAATGTGTCTGTGGCTAAGCCTTTGATGTTTACGCTCTCCGCATTTACAGCCTGACCCGTGTATGACCTAGATGTTAATTAATTAAAGATTCAAGGACTCAGAGCGCAGAGGAGAGAGGAGAGGAGAGAGGAGAGGAGAGGAAAGAGAGAGAGAAGGGAGAGAGGAGAGGAGGGAGGAGAGGAGAGACGGAGTGAGGAGAGAGGAGAGGAGAGAGGAGAGGAGGAGAGAGAGGAAAAGGAGTTGCCCTCACTGGAGATGAAAGGGAATAGAAACGACTGCCAGACTGAGAGACAGACAGGAGGGTTGAAGTGCAGCAGAAAATCGGCAGGAGAACGGAGGCCTGCCGTTTCCCCTGAGCAACGATGATCCAGAAGGGACCAAGCAGCGGCCGAGAGTTCATGCAAAATAGACACTCATGTAGTTCCTCTAACGGCCTGTGGGTGGCGTGCTGTAGGCGGATGCAGAGAGTCCCTTACCATTCAAGGCAATGGGAAGATGATGATAGTGGGTTAGAGAGAGTAGGATGGTGAGTGAGGGAAAGAGCTAAAGGACTGGGTTAGGGTTAAAGGGTTGTACCTCTTGGTTAGGGACAACGGTCATGCAACTGGGTTAGAGTGAAAGGTTGTACGGCTGGGTTAGGGTCAAAGGTCATAGGACTGGGTTAGGGTCAAAGGTCGTACCTCTGGGCAGCAGGACATGAAGGGTTTGATGTAGATGTTGGAGTCGTGGACTTTGAGGTCGTGGTCGCCCAGCCCACGCGTGACCCCGATGGTGGCGAGCACGCGCGCCTTCTTCCCCTCGCCGTAGACCAACGGGAACCTCAGGTCCTCCTCCTCGATGGTTTTATAAGCCCTGAGACGCACAGTGGAGAGAGAAGGCATTACACACACGTCAGGGATGGAACGCCGTGGGGCGGCGTGTGGCTCAGGAGGTAGAGCGTGTCGGCCGGTAACCCGAAGGTTGTCAGTATGCATCCCCGGGCTCCATCTAGAGACGCGTCAAGGTGTCCTGAAGCAAGCACCGTCACCTCCCGACTCTGACTTCTCCGGCAGGTCTGAACCGTTCGGTTCGGATGCTGCTAAGGTGATGTACTCGAGTTTACCATTTTCATTCCTATCCGTTCCGTTATCTAGTGACTCTCTTCACGTGCTCTTGAATAGCGCCAGTGCTGCGCCGCGATTCAATTGAAACTCTGCACAAAGGACATACCACCTTCCTACTCGTAGGATCATATGAAGATACCCCCCCCCCCCATACGTTCAAAGCAGCGCGTCTTCAGTGGAACTTAAGTGGGTCATGTTTCCATTGGAGAGCTCCACACACCACCAGCGCCGCCATACAGGCCTCGCTATGACTTCAAAGCACGCTGGAGAACCTTGGCTGCGTGCGTCACCATCGCCGTTACCACTCATCACGCGGCCAACGCGGAACAACAGCTCGTATCGACGGCGTGCTCTGTGGCTCGTCTGGGCTGTGACCCACTTTACACCGAGAGCTGCTGGGACCCAGTCGGACTCGGGCCGAGAGTGGATCAGAACGCCACAGAATTCGTCCTCCCATCCACGACGCCATGTGTTGGGCTTTTTGAAGCGTTATTCCAATTAAACAACCGATTGGTGTTTTTAACGGATTAGAACGTTTCATGTCCTCGTCGCTGCAGCCCTATTTTAAGATGTAACATGGTGTTGGTGCACCACCATTACATTGTTATGGAAGAACCCTATAATATATATATATATATATATATATATTATAGGGTTCTTCCATATATATATATATGTCATTTTTTTATACGGAGTTTGGTCATCCCCTGCTTTACCAAAAATGTACCTTACCGAACCGAAAACAGAGGAAACCATGATATGAACCGAACCGTGAATTTTGTAAACCATTCCACCCCACATCCACACGCCATCGGTAGTTCGACTCGACGCTCGCCGCCCCAGTCTCCGCCAGAACAGGAAGCTTTAGCATAAACGTGCGCAACGCTCCTCTTCACGTGCACTCTGGAACCCCGCGCAGCGACGTGCACGTGCGATGATGTAACGCAGAACAAGCGGCGGAGCAGGCTCTTTGAAGTCTGCAGGAAGGGGAGTCTGGGGGGTGGGGGGGGGGGGGGGGCTGGCGGGGGCTTCAACTCGTTAGAGGAGACCCACGCCGAACCAACGCGGGCACACGAGACTGACATCAAACACCCGCACCCGGCCCCGGCTCGTCTACCTGTCTGTCTGACAGCCGGTCTGGCAGACAGACAGGTAGACGGCAGAGACAGACAAAAGAGACGCTCTAGAGCTCTCTCCTTTTATGTCGGTCCCTTTAACAGAAGAGAGTGGGGGGAGGATGGAGAGAGAGAGGTAGAGGAGAGGCATTCAAGGGAAAGGGAGAGAGTAGGGAGGTGAAGGCAGGATGAAGTCCGTCACAGGCAGGAGAGAGAGAGAGAGAGAGAGAGAGAGAGAGAGAGAGAGAGAGAGAGAGAGAGAGAGAGGAGGAAGAGAGAGAGAGAGAGAGAGAGAGAGAGAGAGAGAGAGAGAGAGAGAGAGAGAGAGAGAGAGAGAGAGAGAGAGGAGAGAGAGGAGAGAGAGAGAGAGAGAGAGAGAGAGAGAGAGAGAGAGAGAGAGAGAGAGAGAGAGAGAGAGAGAGAGAGAGAGAAATTACCGAATCAAGTCAACCGACGCACCGCTACAGTCGTTCAATCAACTGACTTATCAATCAACAGATAATCAATACTATCTCAGGCTCAGGCGTCGCTGTTGCAATCTGCAAACCAAAGAATACAATTAGTTGAATCTTTCTCTCATCCCGACGACACATCCCATAACGTGGGCCGCCATGTCGTCCGTAGCAACCCGGCCCACCCTTCGCCCTTCTCTCTCTGTCTCCAAAGGAAGATGCGTCACCGTGGTGACCAGAGACGACATTAAAAAGGACCTTTTAGGAGAACTTAAGATGCCGGATTTGATGCATACTCAAGTATTTTATACATATTCTAGTATCGGATACATAATAAAGTGTTTAAAGCTCGGTAAAGATGTGATGCATACAAAAATGTTTGATGCACACGACATGTTTTCATTCAAACTAATGCGTTTGACACATTCTGAAAGATTTGATGCGTGCTCCAACCTTTGATGCCCACTAAAGTCTTTGACGCATACTAACGTGTTTGATGCATGCTGAAAGGTTTTGATGCAATGCTAAAACATTTGATGCATATTCAAGTATTTGATGCATGCTAAAGTATTTGCTGAGTACTGGGCCCGAGGGAGGGTGTGTGTGATGACACACAGACAGTACAGAGTAAGTATGCAGCCCCGTGTGTACTTTACTCTGCCGCATGGACGATGCGTGTGTTGCCAGGGCAACACACGTTAAGAGAGAAGTGAAGGTTTTGGGGAGAGGGAGAGACAGAGAAAGAGAGTGTGTGTGTGTGTGTGTGTGTGTGTGTGTGTGTGTGTGTGTGTGTGTGTGTGTGTGTGTGTGTGTGTGTGTGTGTGTGTGTGTGTGTGTGTGTGTGTGTGTGTGTGTGTGTGTGTGTGCAAGAGAGAGAGAATTAAACAAGATGCTTTTAAAAAATTATAGAAATGAAAAATAAGTAAAAATCCAAAATGACTTTACTTAAAATTTTTACTCTCCATGGCAATGAAGCGAGCGAGAGACGGACAGAGAGACAGGGATGGGTTGAGTGAGACGGGTGGGGTGTGAAAGATGGTGTGAGACGAATGGAGGGAGACAGGTGGAGTGAGGGATGGAGGGAGACGGGTGGAGCAAGACGGGTGGAGTGAGACAGGTGGAAGGAGATGGGTGAAGTGAGACGGGTGGAGGGAGACAGGTGGATGGAGGCATGTGGAGTGAGACGGGTGGAGGGAGACAGGTGGATGGAGACGTGTGGAGTGAGACGGTTGAGTGAGGCGGTGGAGTGAGATGGGTGGACTGAGACGAATGGAGTGAGACAGACAGTGAGACTGGTGCAGTGAGACGTGTGCAGTGAGGCGGGTGGAGTGAGATGGGTGGAGTGAGACGAATGGAGTGAGACAGACAGTGAGACGGGTGGGGTGAGGCGGTTGGGGTGAGACGGGGGGTACTGACCAGCCCATCATGGTGAAGTCGCGGTACAGCATCTTCTTGCCCACCTCCTTCCTCTGCACCCTTCGGGGGAACTCCAGGTGGGTGAAGTCGCGGCCCAGCAGGTGGGGCTGCATGAAGCCCTGACACACCCCCCCCACACACACACACACACACACACACACACACACACACACACACACACACACACACACACACACACACACACACACACACACACACACACACACACCACCGTTACCATGGCTACAACCACCCGAGCACACACACACACCCTTCTGGCCTTGAAGCTGCGTTACCGTGGTTACAGCCAAGGAGTAAAACAACATACCCTGTTCCACATCACATAAAAAGTCTTTACACACGTGCAAACAGACACACACACACACACACACACACACACACACACACACACACACACACACACACACACACACACACACACACACACACACACACACACACACACACACACACACACACACACACACCACACACACACACACACACACACACACAGACCCTTCTTTCACAGAGTTAGTAGTAGTTGGATGCTGACATTCTCTGTTGATTTCGCTGATATCTTATTCATGCTGTTTTACAATGCACTTTCATTTAGTAGATGCTTTTATTCAAAGAGACTTGAAGTTAAAACAGATACATACGTGTTATATGTATGTGTGTGTGTTATATCTATGTATGTGTGTGTGTGATGTGTGTTTTATGTACGTTTTTGTGTGTGTGTGTGTGTGTGTCTGATATGCAGTGTTTGTGTGTGTATGTCTTATATGTATGTTTGTGTGTGTCTTTTATATGTATGTGTGTGTGTGTGTCTGTGTGTCTTGTATGTTGTTTGTGTGTGTCTTTTATATGTATGTGTGTGTGTGTATCTGTGTGTTTGTGTGTGTATGTGTGTTATATGTAGATGTGTGCGTGTGTGTGTGATATACGGTGTGTGTGTCTGTGTGTGTGTTCGTGTGTGTGTGTGTGTGTTATATGTAGATGTGTGCATGTGTGTGTGATAAACGGTGTGTGTGTCTGTGTGTGTGTGTGTGTGTCTCACCAGGAACTGCAGTCTCTGCCGCTCAGACTCGGGGGTGAACTCTGTGGACATGGGGATGATGTCCCCGTTCCTGATGATGACGGCTCTGGAGAACACAGGCAGTTCTTAATGCTCACACACGCACCCGCATGCACAGACAAACACGCACACACTCACAGCCACCCATGTTCACACACACACACACACACACACACACACACACACACACACACACACACACACACACACACACACACACACACACACACACACACACACACACACACACACACACCTGCTGTCTCCAGCGTTGGCGACGTAGAGCTTGCCCAGCAGGTAGACGGCCACCAGGGCCGTACAGCCTCCTGAGATGTTGAACACCTGCTTCTCCCTCTCCACCTGGGCGTCCTGGGGGGAGGGTATTGGGGGAGAGAGGAGGGGAGGGGAGGGGGGAGGGGGATTCGATCAGAATCTCCATTAAACGTCCGGTACTAACCTGGTGCATCTCGGCTGTTTCTTTCAGTTTCCCTGTTTGACACGCACACTACACTGACACACACACACACACACACACACACACACACACACACACACACACACACACACACACACACACACACACACACACACACACACACACACACACACACACACACACACACAGCTCTGTGGCTAGCTCCACACCAGGGTTTTTTGAAGCCGTGTTTGAGTGTGACTGTGAGTGAATGAAAGACTACAATCTCCGTGGGCATGATCCAGAAGATTCCGTGAAACACGTTTAGACGTTAGCATGTCCCGTGTTTGCGTGTTCGGATGGTGTGTGCGCGCCAAACACACAAACACGCAGGCGGTATTTTAACGCTGTGTGTTCGCGACAAGGTGGGGTCGGTAAACGTGTGTGGTCTCGGGGGGAGGAGGCTTGAGTCGGGTGCAGGGATGCACAAATCAGTGCTCGTC
>OLKM01000650.1:170000-237500 GCA_900291075.1 Melanogrammus aeglefinus | reverse complement strand
AGAGAGAGAGAGAAGACGATGATGTAATCGTGTGGTTTCCATGGAGACCGGCGATGTGCAGCCGGGGAGCACAATGGAGGTGTTTTAATCACAGATTCAGCACCACTGTGACCTCACACAGCAGAGAGAGAGAGAGAGAGAGAGAGAGCGGGAGAGAGGGATCTCATTTTACTGACTGGTGAAAGTGGGTTGATGTTAGGAGACAGTGTGGATTGGCAGAGCAGCTGTGGAGTATTATTGATTACGGGAGAGACCCCGGCAGCCACCCAGAATCCCTCCTGGACTTCAGGAAGTCCACATGTCGGTGTTGAAACCTGAACCGTTGAAACTAAACCCTCACCATGCTCACAAACACTACAGCAATACTCCATATCGTGCTCGCATCTTTGATACGAGTTAACTATGTACCATGCAGCCTTCTGTCAGGGAGAAGGCACTTCGATCAAGAGAGACAAACACAGAATCACACAGAGGCAGGCTATAGCAGCAGATCAGACGTCTTAACGCCTGGCGGGCATGCTTGGATCGTGTGTGTATGCGGTGATCTGATCCATGTTATGATCATAACGTGTTATTAACGTGTTATTGACACGGGCTGAGGTGGGGACACAGCATGACGTCATAGCCTATACAAACAGGTGTGGTGTAGATAGAGCCATGACATCATCGTCCTGAAGCGAAGCCCCCCTGAGCATGATGAGTGTGGGGTGGCGGGTGGGGGGTCGAGGGTCGACTACTTACTCGGCGTAGCCGGTGGCCCACGGTAACCGCTCGGTCTCCCGCACCGTCAGAATTGGTCTGGCGGCGTGGTCGGCCGAGCACTCCACCTCGTCCGGCGTCAGCCCCAGGAAGCCCGCTCGGGTGTACGGGAACTTGAGGGGCAGGTGGGAGCCGCCGTGGTCCCCGCCGTGAGGATGACCGCCCCCACTAGTCATGACACCCCCCATGAAGTTGGCCACCGCGGACTTGACTCGCGTAAGCATGTTGGCGCTGCGTCGCGGCGGAAGCGGCAGGTTTTCCGCGGGGCGACGCGCGGCGCCGCGACTCCCCTTTCCCGAGTTTCCCCCCAGCTCGACTGCGATGCAACGGCCAACCGAGACCCCCCACTCCCGTTAACCGGACGGTTTCACGGTTTCATCCGTTGGTGACGGGGTTGTGGTGGTGACAACGTTGCTGTTGGTGATGATGATGATGATGATGATAACAGCTCTTAGTCCTCATGGAAGCGGAAATGCATTTGGAGATTAGCGGGTCATGTGATACCCCTGGTTGGCTTTGGTGGCGAGCTGCTTATCCTCCCGACGGGAGGTGCAGTGGTACTTCTCGCGAGACTTGGAGCCGCTCTCACGCAACGTCAATCAGGAGGAGAGGTTCTGATCCGAGGTTCCTGTGGGATGTCTTCAGAACCACATATTAGGATCACGGTGTAAAGTATAATATCGGCTATAATGTAGGATAATAAAGTGTTAATTAATTAACTAAATACTTTAGGCTTTTCTGTAGATAAACAAGTGGTTATGATCAATACTCTTAAGAAACATTCTCTGAGTCCGAGTGGAATGGTCTTCAGCAAAACCAGTGTATGCAATACTAATTTTATAAATGTGTTGGGGAAAAAAAGTACACCGCAGAACAGTATGCATTCTACAAAAAGCAAGTGCCTCTTTTGACGCTAGAGAACAATAGAAAAAACATGTTTAATACAAACCGAACCGCCACTAGGTGGCGCCAGAAGACTGAGGCGCCTTCTGGCATCACCTTCTGCCGTTGCTAAGTCGCCTGAGGGCAGAGCTGATGGATACGTTTCTGTTAACCAAACGTTTCTCAACGTTTTATTGAATACTCGAAATTATTTAATAATTGTTAGAGATTTTATTACACACCACTTTTTTGAGGTTTCACACGTGGAAATATTTGACTCAATACTGATACGACTGATACGTATATATGATTTGATTGACTTTACTATCTATCTATCTATCTATCTATCTATCTATCTATCTATCTATCTATCTATCTATCTATCTATCTATCTATCTATCTATCTATCTATCTATCTATCTATCTATCTATCTATCTATCTATCTATCTATCTATCTATCTATCTATCTATCTATCTATCTATCTATCTATCTACTCTATCTACCTATCTCTACCTACCTACCTACCTACCTACCTACCTACCTACCTACCTTTCTATCTACCATAAGGCTGCCTCCCGTATTCTGACTTAACCTTTCCATAAATCCAGCTCCATTAAGACGGGGGGGGGGGGAGAGATGACTATTATTGGCTTTTTCTGTGTTGTCACAAGGGGAAAAACAGATCAGTGAAAGCAAAAGATGCCTTGACTGTCAAATAGTGACCTTCTTACTGTTATTAGACCAAAGCATGTTCCAGGACCTCCTTAGATAACGGATAGTGTAATGAAGTGGTTCTCAAAACTATGTTTTACGGATGTACACTGTAAGTGTCTAATTTTAATATTTTGAGTTAATGTTTTGTATTTTATAGGATTATTATTAAGATTGCAAATTAGCATGGACCCATAAGGCTTCCGTAGAGTCATGACGTCAGAAGTAGTGACATCATGCTCAGTAAAAAAGGAGTGTCCTACGGAGCAACACAGTTTAAAAAAAAGTAAAAGTGAAAGGTTCAACTAATTCAAGAGACATGTCACCTTGGAGTCAAGCGCGTTGCTCCTGTAGGCTTCCCAAGTGAAGTGTTGTGACAGAGAATTGGAAAGGCCATGCTACATGCTGGTGGTTGGGGATCCCAGCCGAAGGGTGGTGCTCTGCTAACCATTCGGTTATCCCAATGGTTAGCAGAACACCGGCCTACAGGGGTGTCCCCCCCCCACCCCCCTCTAGCAAGACGTCACTGTGACCTAACCCCTCGTTTGGTCGCTCTGTGAGATTTATTATTTATTTATTTTGGGTTAAGGTTCTCCACCCTGCTCATGTTTCTTTGTGTTCATGTCGAAACACACACACAAAGGCCTATGCTGCCAACACAAACACACACACAAACAGCCCACACAACGCAGGACCACACACGCTGACCTCGCCCACCACAGCAATTTTCTGGGCGTCTACATTTTAGTCTTTGTTGTTTTGTAGCTTGAAGTTGTGTTATCCGTTGAATCTATTTTTAGTGGATGGAATCACGCATGTCAAAGGTTTATTCATTTAATGTTGATTCCCTTTAGTTTGGCGGTGTGGCTCCACTCGTTCCGGTTGCTCCCCTGCGGTAGGATTGAGAGTGTGGCATACAGACGTCAGATACTGAAACCGACAGTGTACCAACACGTGGAGGAGCACTACACGATCCCCCGTGGAGTGGTTCAACAGGTTACATGCTATACAGAGCAGAATCAGAGCAGGTCGAGGCTGGAGTGGTGGTGGAGGCTGGTGGTGGTGGTGGTGGTGGAGGCTGGTGGTGGTGGTGGTGGTGGTGGTGGAGGCTGGTGGTGGTGGAGGCTGGTGGTGGTGGTGGTGGTGGGGCTGGTGGTGGTAGTGGAGGTGGTGGTGGTGGTGGTGGTGGTAGTGGAGGTGGTGGTGGTGGTGGTGGTGGTGGTGGTGGTAGTGATGGTGGTGGTGGTGGTGGTGGTGGTGGTGGTGGTGGTGGTGGTGGTGGTGGTGGAGGCTGGTGGTGGGTGGAGGCTGGTGTGTGTGGTGGAGGCTGGTGGTGGTGGTGGTGGTGGTGGTGAAGGCTGGCGGTGTTAGTGGTGGAGGCTGGTGGTGGTGGAGGAGGTGGTGGTGGTGGAGGCTGGTGGTGGTGGAGGAGGTGGAGGCTGGGGTGGTGCTGGGTGAAGTTCAGCTCAGCAGACTTAACATCACAGAGTGTGTGTGTTTTGGGCGGAAGGTCTTAAATCAACCGCCTTTCAGGTTACGTGCTTCTGATTGGACGGCGTTAGCTGTCAGCTGATGACTAGCGACACCCATTTGATCGGAATTTCTTCGTAGTGGAAGTGGAAGTGGACATTTTCACAGCTGGTTCCAGCGGGTTTACCATCACTCCCCTGCTCGCGATGACCTGTGACTCGATTCACCAGAACACCATCTAAATGACTAAGCAGTTACGCTAATTTCTTGGGAACAATGACGCATCTGTTGTTTTTAAAAACAGAACTAGTTAATGATTCAGCCTGTTCACTATCAAGGATTTAGGAACCTTAAAGTAGAGAGTTATATTATCATATTGTTTCTCCTCTTATCAATGCAAATCCATTTCCATGTTTACTCCTATCGGTTAGGTACGTACAACTCAGGAACATGTTGTTCCTGAGTTGTGTTGTGACGAGCGGCTCCTCATAAAAGGGTTCTAAAGGTAAGAAAGGTAAGCCTATTTGGCAAGAGACCAGAGCTATTAACCCGTTTTGTTTTCAAATGTCACCTCTGCGAATATTCCGGTTCTCAGGCCAGCTTCCTTGTTCTGTGGAACGGTAATTTTTATGCATTTAGTATGTTTGATTATCTCTGTTTAAACACAGCATAAGGCTCGCCCTGATTCACGAAAGGTACTCTTCCTATGAGCGGGCCCCACGGGACTCGAACTCTGTTCCTCTTCCTCCCCCACCAGCACTTGATCAATACCCCAAAACCCTGATGGAATACATCTAAATAGTCTAAATCTCGACAAATACTTGTGTATTTGCTTTGTAGCTGCTTTTTTTAGGGTGAAAAAATTCAGCTATAGTTCCCTGTAATGTGTATTGGGCCTATACAGTCCTGTGACCTGCAGGATAGAGTCTATGTTAAGTCAGTTTAGCCTGTATGATTTAGTCTATGTGCGCCCCATCCCACCAGAGCTCTATTGGCCTTAAATTTCTTTACCAGCTTGTTACTGTTGGAGAGCTATAAGGATACAGTTTAAAACAGCCATTTTAATCCATTGGGAGCATTTTAAAACTTGAGCTGCTTGAGATTGAATAGGCTACTGAATATACAATATCTTTCCAATCTAAAAAAAAACATGAGCCACCGCAAGAAGAGACTTATTCTGTGGGAAACACTGAATATAAAGTTAAACTGATACACTAGCGCTGGGCTTACCCCACCTGGCAGTTTGGTAGTCGGCTCATGAAATGGGAATAAGGTGAACTTTATGACTTGGCAATTTCAGTAGAATGAAATTAACTACGTGATCCACTGCGTGCAGGGACGGATTTCAAGAATGTCATCCTAGAGAGATCCAGTTCTTTTGGGAGAGATTCCTGTTTCGTCTTCGTCATCGTTGGGAACGCGTCAACCCGTCGGAATGCCCTTGATTCAACCCCGTATGATGTGTATGACGCCTTTCTCCTCACTGATTCCAAGAATAACAACTTCCAGGAAGATGTTGACCTTTTCCCATAATCTCAAGTGTTTCAAACGTTTGGATAAACTGCTGGGATTGCATTTGGCAGGTAGTTGGGGGAGATGGAAATAGATATCTTTATACAGCATTGATAGGCAATACTGCAGTTAAAACTGAATGAATATGTAAATAAACACCCAAATATGACGTATGCAAAAGTAGAATACACACTGCATTTAAAAGGCAATAATATTTGCTTTATTATATATGTTCAAGATTTACAAAGGACACAATTCAGCAAATAATACACACAGAAGGCATGTTAGTGAATATGCAAACACATTGAGAACTTATACAGAAAAACATTAAAAAAAAAAAAAAAACATTCAGGTGGACCAATAATACACATATCTCTTTAGAGCACGTTTTAGCTCCCTTTGAGTGTTACAAGTTCCTGTACTGTATTGTGAGTTCCTCTCTATCATCACCGTGACATCACCGTGACATCACAGTGACTTCACTATTATTTATAATCTGTCATCACAATTACTGCTGGTACCTCCCCCTCTCATCCTCTCATATTGCTTTTAAGCCGCGCTGAGGGAGTAGAAGCTTCATTAGGTGACGGCTGGAATGATGGCGCTCCTCTCGTTCCTGTTGGCTCTCAGCCTAGTCTCAGAGCTGCTCGCTGGACCGCTGCCCCGGCGAGATGCCCTGGACCCGTGGGGGGTCAGCTGCTCTCAGGTAAGACACATTCCACCAGCTCCTGCAAGCTCATGCAACTGGTGATTTGCTACTTAAATGTAATGGTCAATTCGTTTTGTATTCCATCATTGAATAAATGCAATGTAGGTTGGATACATTATTTCCAACTCAATTAATTGACATGAATAATTGAGGATCCGAATACACTCAAACCATCTAGTAGGCCTACCTGGTTTTAATTAAATTAATTATTAAAAATCAATTTATTATATAGGCCTAACGAATTGAAATATCGATGAGTGCAGGTCAGCTGGCTGGTTTCACGACACCATGTTGTTTACGACAGCAGTTGATCTTTATCCAGATGATGAGTAGATCACCTGGGATGCGGGTTACAGGGTTGGAAATAAACAACGCACCGAGCAAGTAAACGCTGCCAGAACCGACTCAACCAATGGAAGCTCAAACCACATAGAAAGAAAGACAATGTGAGGGGAAATAGGTAGGTAAATAAGTTTCGCACACCGACCTGTGTGCGTAATGAACGTGCGCCGCGGGGACTCCAGACTGGAGAGCTATGTGAGAGAGGGAGACCTCACCTTACCTTATCTTACCTTACCTCTGGAGCCCTCCAATAAAAAGCCTTTCATGAATGGGCGTCCAACCAACCTGTGTTCATAAGAACTGTCACACACTAACTTTAGCCTAATGCCCCTGAACCGACTCGTTTACATGAATCCATAAATGGGCTCAACCTGACAGGTTTCAAATGTGATCAAAAACGGTGTCCTCTCTCCATATGAGACCCAGCGACCCGGCAGAAGGTCCGCTCCATCCGCTTAGAGCGTCAAGCGGATACTGAAAAGTGATCGAAGGGTATTAAGTATGATTTATTTATTTTTTAAATCATTCGACCGATCTAACCAATCATTAATAGGTCTATCCATTTTCTTCCTGCGTCATCTTCCAAAACAGACTTTTTTCGCTGCATCCAGTCCGGTCCCATCACGTCCATGGAGTGCCCAGTACATTGACATATAAGTCTTATCTGCTTGCATTTAACGGCGATAAACCTAAGTCACCCTAGGTTTATAACTTATTATTACATAACTGATGCAGGCTGATGGGCTACAGACAGGGACATGTCGGGTTTTGCATTTCGTATGTGGCTTGCTCAGAATTGTTCCTTGGGCACTAAAAAGTAGTCTGTCATTTGTAGTAGTTTAGGGGTTAAACTATTTCAAATAAGACTTACGCGTTATGAGATCAAAGGAGTTTCGTCCCTGCTGCAATTACTGACGCTGGTCTTTAGTCAAGAATACTACTCAGTTAGTCCACTTTGATTCATCTTGTAGAACTAAGGTTAGGCCTACAGATGTATTTACATTGTGAACATGTACCTATGGGAAACTCATTGATGATTATCATCTGGTGTGATAGTGCACAATGAACTACACACAGAGCGCACTGTGCCATGAGGATGTGTTTAACGCGCTGTGGAAAACCCCTTCTGCTCGGCTGATTGCTTTGTGGTTTTCCCTTTAAAAACAAGCAACATTTTGCCTTCTGCAACAATGAATAACAGTCGGGTGAAAGTGAGAAATTGTGAAGGAGCGTTCAAAATAAATGGGAATAGCTCTACACAGAAGCTTACTTCATGTTGTTGTTTCTCTTTACTTCCCTGCAGGGTCTGCAGTGCAAAGCAAAGCACCACAGTGAGTACCGAGTCCTTACAGCAAACTGGACACAAACGTCTCTATAATGTTTCTGATGAATGTGCAGTCACTCGTCAAGACATGTCACGTCTGCCTGTGTTGGTGTCTAGTTTGGAGATGTATTTCAATTTAAAATTTAAAACACATTAAAGGGGGGTTCACACCCCAATACATACAGTGGCAGGTGGGTGCGGAGAACGTTTGTATGACTAAATTAACTTAGTTTGTCACTAGGTTCATTTCTTTATTTGAAACAGAATTGCTGATATCGATGATCCGAGAAATGAAAACGATTGCATCCAATGATCTGTCCAAACCAGGATCCCTGTTCTATATCGACCTTTGCACAATAAAAAAGATAATTATTCAGCTTTGATTATGTGTGCATGATCATGTCGCTTTGCATGATAGAGACGCATCCATTTTCTAATGAGCGGAAACCAGACCTGAGTGTGTTTGTGTCGGTTGTCCGCAGACCCCTTCTCCTCCTCTCCGTGCCGGAGTCCTCCTGAGGGCGTTGGGGGTCCCGCGGGCACCCCCAACGTCAGCCTCTCCTCCACCCTGCACTACCGGGGCCGGCAGAGGTACTCCCTGCAGCTGGTGGTATCTACCTCCTTGGTCCTCACCGGTACGGTCCCCACAGCGGCTGTTCAGAACGCTTGTTGGAGATTATGTTTTTTAGCGTGTGTTTGATGGATGTTAAGCGCCGTACTGCTGTGTGTTTAGAGTCGGTGCAAGGCCTTACCATCTGCGTCCAGACGCCGGGACGCATGCAGACATGTGAACAAGTCCACTTCTCCAAGTCCTCCAGGAAACAGATGAAAGGATCTCTGGTAGGGGTCTATAACATGACATCCCCTCGTTATCAGCTTGTTGTGGCATCAACCTGCCGTCACCCCTTTATCACCTCGTAACATCTCCCCAACATCACCTCGTTATAACACTACCCCGCCCTCACCTCGTTATAACATCACCCTACCATCACCTCGTTATAACATCACCGTACCATCACCTCACTCTAACATCACCCAACCATCACCTCATTATAATATATCACCATCTAACCATCACCACGTTATCACCTTGTTATAACATCACCCCACCATAACCTAGCCATCAGCTCATTATCACCTCATAATATTACACCATCTGACATCACCATCTCCTCGTAAAACATCTCCACCTTATTACCATCCAACCTTATTCACTTGTCCTCCTGTCCTGGTTCCAACTCATTGTTTTAACGCCTTCCCCTCGTTATGTCCTCATTACACCTGGGATTCACCCTTTGGACAACAGCTCGTAAGGTCATAATCCAGCACAACCACTTGATTCTTTTAGAGGCGTAATACAAATGTTCTCTTTACAAGAGAACCGTCTCTACTGGTTCTTCAGTAGCATCAGCCTGAAATGTTCTGATAGAAAATAACCAGTATAGACTCTCTATGATGTTGGGAAAATGGAAATGTTGGACAAACAAAAATGTATAAATACAATCACTTTTAGTGAAAGAAAATACTGATGCATAGAGCAACCGGAATGAGGTCCCCTGCCCTATTCTGAAACGGGAGACGCCACAAAGGAGCGTGAACCCTTAGAGAACTACCGCAACGTTTATCCACCTTAAATTAAGATTTCCTTTACTGTCTTCTCGTGAGTGGTGAGGGGACTGACTTGGGAAAAGCCAAACAGCATCTTAACTTAATTAATCTTAACCCATTCAACAATCACAACGTGTATCTAGCCTAAATCAATAATAAAGTATATTTCCTTTATCTCAACACATTTATTATTTCAGCCCCAGGGCGCGTTAAATTCCGGGTTTCGGTACCAGTCCCTGTGGGGAATAGGATCTCCACATGACAAGCCGAGTCACGACATTCCCTGGTCTGAAGGAATGCGAGTAACTGGTTTTACGTGCGTAAAGCACAGGCTTCTCTCCCTCCTGAATGAATACAGGGTGGCGGTGACGCAGCACTTTAGACAATAACAATGACGTAACAAAGGTCACATGGCTCTTCCTGGTTCATTGGTTAAGTTACAACACTTTGTTTAAAGATCGCAGACAGTGACTCATCCGGAGTTTGACCAATTTATGTTTTTGGTTTTTTTAATATTTATTTAAGCAGATAAAAGTCATTGACACTCATTTAGATTGAAAAAATCTATTTTCCAAGAGGGACCTGTCCAAGAAGGCAGCATAAAACAAACAAATACATTTAGGTTTCGTGCAAACAAAAACGCACAATTTTCACAAAATTGAAAGAAAGTTTTGAGATTTCATATTGAATGAAATTGACACAGGAACAATTTCCAATAATGATAAACATATACTTCAAACGTATATAGAATTTTAAAGTTTGTGTGTGTGTTTGTGTGTTTGTGCCTGTGTGTGTGTGTGCGTGCGTCTGTGTGTGTGTGTGTGTCTGTGCCTCTGTGTGTGTGTGTGTGTGTGTGTGTGTTGTGTGTGTGTGTGTGTGTGTGTGTGGTGTGTGTGTGTGTGCGTGCGCCTGTGTGTGTGTGTGTGCCTGTGTGTGTGACTGTGTGCCTGTGTGTTGTGTGTGTGCTCCAGGTGGAGGTGACCAGCAAATCTGTCGGGGTCTCCCCGGGCCAGGAGTCCAGGGTGAGGGTTCACATGATGCCTGAGCTCTGTGGCAGAGGCTGGACCGGAACCTTCCACGCTCCAGGTAGGAGAAGGTCTCACACACCCACACTGGAGTGTCCCACGTGGACCGACCATTGGACATCTTCTGTTACCGATTCAGGGCATTTAGCAGAAGCTGCTCAAGCTGCCAGATTAAGTTACTTTCAGTGAATTTAAAGCTGTTGTAAAGAGTTTGATGTCGGACTCCATTGGAAATTGCAAATGTTTTAGTCAATGATCTAAATGTATGATTACTATTACACTTAGTATTGAACTTGTACTTTGTCTTGTTCATCTTGGCCAGGTCTCTCTTGTAAAAGAGTTTTTAATCTCAATGAGACTAAACCTGGTTAAATAAAGGATATAACAATAATAATAACAATAATAAATTTAGCAGACGCTTCTATCCAGAGCGACTTACAATAAGCACATTTGTCAGAAGAAAGAGAAACAACAATATATCGCTGTCGGTACAGTAAGGATGTTCATAGAACCAAGTGCCAAGCACGAACAATCGCTAGGTTAGGAGAATGAGTTAACCCATTCCCCGTTTACAAAAAAGCTATGATCCAGATGTTATAATCTGGGTCAGATGGGCATGAGGAATCTGTGACAATTTATTACAGAGGCAACATTTTTTTTACATTCTCTTTGGCATGCTTATTGTAATAAGATATCATATTCTAATCAGCCTCCCAGTCCTCCCTTCACTGCAGGCCCATTAGGTAGGGGAGATACTGTATGAATTGTGTCACGAGCGTGAACTACTTCCATGATGTAAACAAATGGGGCCATTAGAAATAGTTCAGGACATCTGTATCAGAGTGTACACAGTCTCAGAGCACGTTGCTCTTCCAAGGAATCTGAACTCCAAACCGGCAGTCCTACGAGCTTCTTCCAAGCAGTTCTCATGAATATCATTATAAATGACTCTTGTATGTTCCCAGAATGCAGCAGCGGTGATCTCCGGGAAAAAGTCCCACAATGCATCAGTAAGTTGTGTACGCTACAGCCTAAACACATGTTTAGACTGCACGCAAGTGAATTACACGCCGTCACCTAAAATATTATTCGGGAGTGAACTTCAGCTAATTATGCTTGTATGCATACGTTTATATACACTATACATTACTCTGAATTTGATCAAGTCTTATTAAGTCATTCTCCTTCCCTTTCATCTCTTCCTCTCTCTGTCTCTCTTTCTGTCTCTCTTTCTGTCTGTCTCTCTGTCGTCGTCGTCGTTGTCCCCCCCCCCCCTCCGTGGTAGTCTCCAGTACTCTGTCCTCCAAAAGGAGAGCAAGCTGGTGGTGTCTGTGTCGGGCATGTTGGATGACCAGGACTACCGCCTCAGGCTCTGCCTAGAGAGCTACGTCTGCTCTGGGACAGGGGCTGATGCCCTGGTAGGTCACCACGGCAACGCTGTGTGTGTGTGTGTGTGTGTGTGTGTGTGTGCGTGTGTGTGCGTGCGTGCGTGGTGCGTGACGTGCAGGCGTCGTACGTGCGTCGCTCAGGCTCTGCTCTAGAGAGCGTGCGTACGTCTGCTCGTGGGCAGGGGCTGATGCCCTGGTAGGTCACCACGGCAACGCTGTGTGTGTGTGGTGCGTGCGTGCGTGCGTGCGTGCGTGCGTGCGTGCGTGCGTGCGTGCGTGCGTGCGTGCGTGCTGCGTGCGTGCGTGCGTGCGTGCGTGCGTGCGTGCGTGCGTGCGTGCGTGCGTGCGTGCGTGCGTGCGTGCGTGCGTGCGTGCGTGCGTGCGTGCGTGCGTGCGGTGTGTGTGTGTGCAATCGCTTCAGGAAGTTATTATGTTCGTTTCATTCACCCAAAAAATAAGTTCATTTGAACAAATTGAAAAATGTCCTTTTAAAAAGAGTTAGATTTACACGCACACGCACCAGGTCATCTGACCCTTCTTCTCCCTCTAGATAAAGAAGGAGGAGCCGGTGAAGGAGGTCTCTCTTTCCTTCTCCAGACCAGTGCCCTGTCTCTGCATCGAGGTGAGGGTCTCTCTATGCTCTTCCTCATCATCGTAGACCACCCCAGAGCCCCCGGCTTACAGACCCGATGGGGTTGAAACCCAGAACCCCCTCGACTGGGCGTCCAACCAACCTGTGTTTTAAAGACAACACCTGCTGCTCACTCACCTGTCTCCTATAGTCCGGGCCCGGGGGCCAAGCCTCCTGTCTGGCCCCGGGCCCCTGATAGACCCCCCCCCCCCTAGACCACCTGCCCCTCTCCACCTTCCCCCTCGTCTGACCGCTGCTCTCCCTCCCACAGGGCTGGTCGGCTGTGATGGACGCTCGCAGGGTTCGAGTCTGTCCCTTCAGAGGCCGTAAGTATTGCTCTAGATTTTAATTTGTATATATAAGTACTACGTACTTCATTTTCCGTAATGACGTTGTTTTATTAAACTCTTTTACTAATTGTCCTTTCTAAAATATGAGCCCCGTCTCTGTCTTACCTAAATTTGACTTCCCTACTGTACAGAAAGCGATATATTGTTGTTGCTCCTTCTTCTGACAAATGTACTTATTGTAAGTCGCTTTGGATAAAAGCATCCGCTAAATGTAAATTTAATCCAAGGATTAAAAAATGACAAACTTTGTACTTACCGTCCGTTTCGTTTCCCCCCCCCGCGATAGGTACAGACCAGTTGTGGTTCGGGGTGACCTTTGACCCGATGGAAGAGGAGCTGTCATGGCAACCGGCGTGCCCGGTGGACGTGGAGGTGTCGCTGTGTCAGTTTGGGGCGGAGGGCGTCTGTGAGGACCTCCCGCACGCTGCCCAGACCACCCGCACCAGCAAGGTCGGTCTCGCTCATTGGTACTCGGGCTTTACAGACGAAACCTCATTGGCGGTCGTTGGCTGTCGTGTATTACAGTCCTAACCTCATTGGTTTCCTGGTTTAGAGCCGTAACCTCATTTGTCATCGTGTTTTAGATACCTAGCCTCATTGGCCGTCGTGTATGATGCTTAATCCTCATTGGGTATTGTTTTTAAGAGTCCGTACCTCATTGGTTTCGTGTTTTAGAGCCGTAACCTCATTGGCCACCGTTTTTAAGATTCCTAACCTCATTGGCTGTCGTGTTTTAGAGTCCAAACCTCATTGGCCGTCGCGTACAACGCTTAATCCTCATTGGCCGTCATGTTTAGAGTTCTAACCTCATTGGATGTTGTGTTTTAGGGTCCTTATTTCATTGGTGGTTGTGTTTTAGAGTCATAACCTCATTGGGCATTGTATTTTAGACTCCTTACCTCATTGGGCGTTGTGTTTCAGGTGAAGTTCACTAAGGTGGAAGCCAGCCCTCACCTCTGTGTCAAGGTGAGTCTAAAAACCCTCCATCTGTGTTTTCATTCTGGTCTCGTGACTTCTGCACTAGAATATGATTCATGACTGTAGTCTTGAGTTTGATCAGATTGATCCCATCCAATGTCAACGCTCAGACACTCGGTAGCATTGAGTAGGTTGGTGACGAAAGCGCAGCTAAGGGGAGATACAGCAGGTGTGATAATATCACAGCATACTCCAAGTAGATGCTAGGCTAAGTACAAACTTGACACACAAAATGACTGTAAACTAAAACCAAGAACCATATAGGGTGTGAGGAGATGGTTTCCATGTTTGGGCATGTTATGAGCCTGAGGTGGACTGACGTTATTATTAACAGATTGAGGAACTTCGTCTGATGTCACACCTGCGTCAGAGCCAGACAGTGGGGGGCTGCAGGCTGTGGTCACCTATTCCCTTCCCTCCTCCCAAAATGTTTCACAATGTTCCACTTTAAAAATATTGGCTTGGCACCCTACACTATTATTCATCTTTTAGATATCTTTGCAGTCTTCCTGTCAGGCTATTTTCACCTTGAAACTTAATTTACATGTTCAAAAAGTCCTTTATTTTAATTGCAACAACAAATTATGTCCTACCCTTTTTAGTATCATACTAATACTTACAAATACTTGCTACTACTAAGCATTGGTTTTGATACTTTTATGATCAAAACCAATGCTTCTATGTATAGTAGTAATACTGTATCCTACTAATAGTACTTATCATACTAATACTACTATGTATTATACTTGTACTATATCATTCAAATGCTAATTAGACACCGATACTACTATATTGATACTTATTCTACTGCTTACCATATAATTATCCTACTTATACTGGTAGGCCAATACTAGCATTACTTCTACTTTGTACTACCACTACCTATCATACCGATAGGCCTATGTATCATATCATGTATCTTGCATAATGTGTTTGTTTAATAGCCAAACTAATCACAGGAAGAGCATTTCCTCGTCACTATCCCAGTCCATTTACATGAGATGCAGTTACACTACATTTACAAAAAAAAGTAAATATTTTTACCGATACACTTCCAGTGATTTGACGCGTTAATCAAATCACTGCATGTGTATCGGTAAAAATATAAACTTTTTAAATTTGGGGTCAGTATATTAAATTGCAGCAAAGTCACCTATAAATGTATGATGCCGTAGCGTTGGGGCGCAAGGTTGTTTTAGGGGGGAATTCCCCTTTAACCGAACCCGTCTCCATCCTCTTCGTTGTTTCCAGTTCTCCACGGCCTCCGAGTCCTGGACCAAATGTCCCTTCAAGAAGACATCAACAACATCCCACTGAACCCCCCTCACCCCAGTGTCCCGTGCCCCGCCCCCCTCTGAGGTGCTACAGTCCTCCCAGGGGCCCCTGGCCCTCTCATGGGAAACCAAGGACCAAACCATTTCAAAACAGGAACCGCCGTCTTATTTTTTTGTCGCCACTTGCAAAATTATGTAAATGAGTGTTTATAATTTATAGTATTTATCCAACAATCGATCTCTATAGATGTATATATAAAACATATTTTTTTACATATGCCGCTCAATGATGCCTACGTCTTTTGTTATACAGCTTGTTCAGTGGCTTGTTTACAGTTGGTTTGACAGCCTGTTTGACTGCTTGATTGACAGCTGTCTGTTAGTGACGTTCTGCACTTCTGCTAATCGACTGCCTCTACAAACAACTTTTCCCAGCATGAGCACAATGTGCACCTCCGTTAATGTCAGCATCTGCATCCGATTTGACATAAAATATGTTTTGATAACCTCATCTAGGCTTCTGTAATACAGGCTCATATAATTTACGGGCCTGCAAGAATACGTCTATGAAATGCAACAGTGGTGCCGCCAGGGGAGCTCCGCTCTGTCTGACCTGGCACGGTATTCAAACTCGCATCTTCGTCAAAGTTGAACTGAATTTTGTTTTTAATTGTTTTTAAAATGTACGAATGTCTTTTGATGGTGTTGAAATGCTGCTGAACTTTAGAATGTGATATTGCGCAACCTTCTAGAATCTAAACCAAAGGTGTAGAATGTGCTCTGCCTAGAGTTGATGACTGTATGGGCCACTGCCTTTACACAAAAGGGGAAATCAGACTCAAAGTTCACCCAGAATACTGAGTTAAGCCTGAGTCACTACCCCACCTCCAGAAGAGGAAGAGCGAACAGGCTTTTCTTTCTGTAAGCCACCCCGGCCTCCAATCTGACTGAGGTCGTTACACATTCTGTGTTGCGGTACCCCTACTGCTGAACCCCAACCTCCACACTGATGGAGGCTGTGTCGCATGCTGTGCCATGGTACCCTTCATTCGGCACTGCACCCCATCCTCCACACTTACTGAGGCTGTTATATGCTTGCTTTGATACGATTCAACTATCAAAGAAACCCAGTTGTAATAAGCGTCTTTCTATTGAAGATTTGAATCGTTGAAGATTCGAGGTCGAACCAAACTGTGTGTGTGTGTGTGTGTGTGTGTGTGTGTGTGTGTGTGTGTGTGTGTGTGTGTGTGTGTGTGTGTGTGTGTGTGTGTGTGTGTGTGTGTTGTGTGTGTGTGTGTTTACCACGCACCGAACCAGGAAGTAAAGGTTATCTGTAGACCGCTGTCTCCTCCTAGCCTGGTCCTACCAGACCATGGTACTTCATTTCATTTGTACAGAAGGTCTGGTACTGCCGAATTGACAAACGTTCACTCGCCGGGTGTCTGTTGAAGTTTTTAAATGATTGGATCTGCCCAGTGCCACTCTGGATCTGCCATAACCAATCGCATAGCGTTTGGTCGTGACGTCTACTAACTAACGGAGTCAGCTGGAAAATCAAACTTTTCCCGAACCCGCTGGGAAGAAGCGCCATCATGGCCATCAACAAAACTCAAATTGAGCGGAAGTAGGTAGGTGGGCGGTGCCAGGCTAGTCTCCTCCCGGACGACCAATGCAAACTTCCATTGTACAATTGAACTGTGAGTAAGTTGATATTTTGGTGGACTAAGGACTTTAATATGTTACAATGACTCACATCGTTACTGCCCCCTCAAAGCAGGTCCGACTTGAATTCATCTTTATGGACCATAAAGTATACCGGTTGTACAGGTTTATCAAAGCAGTTGTCTGTATGTCTGTCTTGTCTGCTGGTCAGTAAAGTTCAATAAAACAATGCTTTTTTAAAGCCTCCGCATCTTGACTCAGCCTTTTATTATCTGTAGCGGGATTAGTGATTGTAAACGAGAGTAATTGTTTAATGAGGCGTTGAAATGGGTGTCAACACGTCTGGGAACACGTTTATCCGAGTGAGGAACACATCCTTGTTTCGGAGAAGGCGATGTTCTTATTCGTCTGGCCTGGGTGTTTTCCAGGAACATGATCTTTGAGTAAACAAGCACCTTGTGCCTGAGGTAGGAAAAAAAACAAAAACGGATCTAACTGTGCGTCTAAAACACTACATCTAGCGGTGAAAGCTCAGCTCTCCTCTTGGCACTAACTTTCCGCAGATTTTACACGTTCAATTCCAAATCGGTTCCCTCCTTTGCTCAAGGTTGGAGGACAACCAGGCCATCTCTCTCTCGAAGGCCCCAAGGTTGATGGTTCCTGTTTCCGTCGCTCTGATTCGATGGCTTGGTGGGGGAGAGTATAGGACCATCAGGGAGGTGACTGCTGTGTTGGAGAAGGTGAGATTAAATCAATGCACCGAAGGAGGCTGGCCTTTTCCTGAAGCATCGATGTAAAGAGGCATCATATGGATTGATGTTGTAGGGTAACTCTGCTTAACATGAGTATTTAATAGAATGTCTCACTATCTCCAGCCATATATAATGAGTAAGGACGCTGGGCCCATAATATATAATTTATATTATAACGTATAATCGTTTAAGAGAATTAACATTGTTCTACTGGTACTTAGCTCCGGTTTTCACAGTAGATCCTGAGTTAAAAACAAACAGGCTGCACCAAAAAAAAGATGACATCTGTGAGATTGTTGTTCACAATGATATATGTGGATGCTACTGGGTTAGAGTGAATTAATTTACACCTACCCGCCTACCAGTGTAAACTATTGATGTCATAAAGTTAAGTAAAACAAAGGTCGCAACGTTTTTCCGTTATGATACCGTTTGAGAGGCAGCTCAGGAGAACAAATTGGTCAATTCTGACGACCCTCTATGGTCAGGGTGAATAATTAAAAACTATTGTAGTTGCACCTTACGTCCAACAGATGGTGACAAACACCGTGTGTTCTCATTGAGGGACACAAACTATTTCGTATTCTAACCCTCTCTTGGCGATGTGATTGAGTCACACCGGAATATTTTAAGGATTGATTCACACTAACACAATTTTTTTTAATCTGTTTAATGGACTTACTCTACTTTACTAACTACTTTAGTAATTGTAGTTGAACCTGAAACACATCACCAAGGTGTCTCTCTCTCTCTCTCTCTCTCTCTCTCTCTCTCTCTCTCTCTCTCTCTCTCTCTCTCTCTCTCTCTCTCTCTCTCTCTCTCTCTCTCTCTCTCTCTCTCTCTCTCTCTCTCTCTCTCTCTCTCTCTCTGTCTCTCTCTCTCTCTCTTTTCTACTACTACTACACTCCAAAGCCGTTATCACATGAAGACTTTGCAAAATGTGTACACCCTCATTCTCATGCTTCTAGGTATGAAGTTCAGGTTTTTTATTCTGTTTAATGCAATGCTTATTACAACCATTGTACTCCATTGTCATGATAACTGTGTTGCCGTTTTGTTTAAGCAGTCTGAATTGGATCTAAAGGTGTGCCTCTCTTACCCTCCCTCTATCTCTCACTTACACACACTCACACATCCACAAACTCAATTAAACTATCTCAATGAAATTAATTAATATATTTATGCCAAGGGAATACATTTAAATTGCCATCAATTAATTTTGCTTTCAAAGTGTCAATAACTCAATAACTTATTAGTATTCAACGATAATGTGGAATAAGACACATTAAAACTAGATACAGAAGTGTAAACCCCTCTCTCTCACTCTGTTGTCCTTTCAAAAGACCCCAGCGGCCGGGACGGTGTCCACAATGAGACAACGAGCGGCCGGGGATGAGCCGAACGGTGTTTTGGTGAATTCCTGGCATTCCTTCGGGGTGTTGTTCCCGCCCAGCTAATCGCAGCTTAGTGCTAAACCAACATGTTTGGTGTAGCCTCGGTCCTGCGCATTCCCACCTCACGGGAGGGAATAGAGAATATCTGTGTGGGGACGCTTTGAACGTTGACGGGCTGGGGCGATAGGGGGGGAGGGGGCAGGACTTCCTCCTGAGAGATATCGGATTCAGATTGCTTATTTGAAACTAATATCTCTCAGGAGGAAGTCCCGCCCCCTGGAGTCATGCTTCCTGTGTCCGTGAGGGTCCGCGTGATGTAAGTACCGGCATCCGCCCGTGTCCGCACTCATCCCTATGGGGACGACAGATTTGGCACGCAGCCCAAACTTTGCGATGCGCGGACCGTACCTGCTCCGTTTGCTCATACTTCTGATAACGCGGCATGTGGCTCAGGAGATAGAGCAGGTCGGCTGGTAACCTGAAGGTTGCAAGTTCGATCCCCAGCTCTTCCTAACCGAGTGTCAAGGAGTCCCTTAGCAAGACACCTCATCCTAACAGCTCCTGACGAGCTGGCTGTCGGTTGCACGGATTACACCGCCGTCGGTGTATGGATGTGTGCGTGAATGGGTGAATGTTAGGGCAATATTGTAAAGCGCTTTGAGTGGCCACTGGTTAGAAATGCGGTACATAAATTCAGTCCATTTACCATAGCATGTGTCTGAGTCGAGGACAACCCTAGTACTAAGTCTGCCTTGTTGAAAGTGTCCAATGACCGGCTCCCTTCTTTTCCGATCAGCTGACTGTGCTGGTGATTCTTGACCTCATTCATCGTTCAGTACTCTGGATCACAGCATTTGAATGGACTGACTCCAGTGTGGTGTTGATGGCTCTGCCGTGACCCGATTCACATCCTACCTCAGCAGTAGAAGTTTCAGCGTATGAACCTTTCTTCCAGTCCTCAAGCTAGTTTCTCCTGCGGAATCCCACAGGGCTCCATTCTCAGACCCATTGTGTTCTCTATTCACATGCTTCCACTTGATCTAATCATTCTGCAGAAGAAGATTTCCTTCCACTTATACCCTGATAACACACAGCTTTATGTTCTATATGGTTTCCTCATCTCTTTTCCTTGACCTCAATATGCCGCATTTCCACTGCAGGGTGCGGTACGGTTCGGTTCGCCTCAGTCCGGTAGGGAGGGGGCGGTATGGCCCAGCTCAGTTCTGAGGTTGCGTTTTCCACCGCCAATAGTACCCTTATGGTAGGCCGGATGTCGATCGCCGCGGCAGCTATGTAAACATCGTGACATCATAGCAGCGCAGAGGAGAATGCAGAGGAACGTCTCCACCTCCTTGTTCGCCGAAGCAAGCGTTTTACGCGACATGTTCTCAGCGTTCAACCGTCAAACTCAGTGCAGTGCAGTCCGGGGTGAAATGCAGCATGGAGGAGAAAGTTATTGTTGCCGTTTGCGATTCCCGGAGCTCTATATATAATAGTATATAATATAATTGTATCTAATATCACAGCCAAAAGCTCTGTGCGCCTCCGGATGGTCGTAGCGTGGGGAGCTCTCATAGGGATTGGGCTTCTCTGAGTTTAATTGTTTACCGGCGTTGCTATGGTTTCCAGTCTTGTGTGTTCCAACGTTTTATTAGGTAGGCCCATAATAAATCTCTGTCTAATCAATACTTCATTCACTGCTTCTTCCGTGGTCATTACAATATTATGAATAGACTGTGTCGGGTCCTCTGACGTCTCTCCCTCTTCCAAAAAATGGTAAAGACAAGGCAATGGTAGTTATCGTGTTGTTGCGCAACAAATTCGACAAAACTTGCACAGCGACAGATTATGATTTGTGGCGCGACAAAACTTTGGCGACAACGCGAACGGGCAACAAATGTCGCGTTTGGTGTGAACGCAGGCTACGGTTTGTTTGTTTTATCCCCACGTCACTCGGAAGTGACGATTCTGTCTACCAATCAAATGAGGGGGTGTGTAGCTCGAATTTTCCGGCACCCTTTCAGGCGTCTCAGTACCCCAACGGAGGAGTACTGAAGACGAGGGCAAAACGAGTACGGCTCAGTCCGGGTCACGCCCACTTTTGGCGGTGGAAACGCAATCCTTACCGCACTTTTGCGAACCGAACCGTACTGCACCCTGCAGTGGAAACGCGGCATCACGATAAAAAAAAACATCACGATATCAAGGAAAGACTGATTTGAGCCTGTGATTTGTAGATTTCAGCCTGTGAATTGTGAATTTCAGCCTGTGATTTGTTGATTCCAGCCTGTGTGGGTATTGATGCTCATGTGGGAGTTTTGTTCTGTAGTCCTGTGTTAATCGCCTGCTCTGAGCTGTGGAGCACTTCAGTCAAAGTGAGTAATTGAAAATGTGCTTTAAAAATGCATTTGACTTGAAACGTGACTTGACTCACGTCTATTTCTGCTTGCAATGGCGGGGAGGGGGGGGTGAGGGGGGGGATAGTGGATGGAGGAATACATGAGTACACAGTACTACACATGGATGCAGTTAGTCTCTCCTCTCCATCAGCAACTCGGTAACTGGGGGAAAGGTGAGGGACGAAGGAGCGGGAGGAGAGATGAAACGATTTGGAGGAGAGAAGGGGAGCGAGGTGAGGCTATCCCTCGGCCTCTCTGTCTCTCCGGTGGGTTTTTAAAGTGGGGATTCCCGTCAGGAACAGACATGGTTTTATGAGGTCCAGGCCGAGAGAGAGAGAGAGAGAGAGAGAGGAGGGAGTGTTTGTTCGGGGAGACAAACTCCCGCTCTGCGGACGGAAAATGGAGGGCTAGGCGCTGGGTGAGGGGCGCGGGCTGAATGAGACGTCTGTGGAGCTCAGGAGTCTCCCCGGCGCCATGACCCCCCCCCCCCCCCCCCCCACCCCCAACCCCAACCCTGAGTTTGGGGGTGGGGGGTCAGACAATCCCTCAACACAAACTCGCTTACAAACACACACATATATAGAGATTTAGATACACCTACACAAACATGTATGCATATATATATAGGTGCATACACACATGCATGTGCATGTGCATAACCTCACAGTTTTAATGCACAGACACGCATACACATGTAGTCTGTCGCTTGCTGTGTGTGTAGTGATGACTCAAGCCGGCCCTGTTTATGGTAACGGTCGGTCGGGAATCGCTGGGTCCTAGAGCCGCCTTTGTTTCGGATTCCACTTGTTTCTAGAATGACTCACAACCTAACAAAGGCCACTCTGTGTGTGATGTGTGTGTATGTTGTAAGTGTTGTAAATGTGTTTTATATATTGGATTTGTATGTGTGGGAGTGTGCGTGTATTTGTGCTGGGGGGGGGGGCAGAAAGGGAGAGAGAGTGAGTGTGTGTGGGTGTGTTTTTGGCACACAAACACAGCGCACGTGTCTATCCACGAGTCCTTCACAACGACCCCCCGCTCCCTCACAAACGCACAAACGCATAAGTGACAGCACGACGCGGTCGCTAATCAAAGCTAACCTTTACCCTGCGTTTTACTCTTCGTCGTTTAATCAACAGCCATCCTACTCCTCTTCCTCTGTGCCTTTGGTCACATGGTGGTTCACCCAGGGGTCGGCGGGGTCACACAGGGGTGGCGTGCTGAATGTGGGGTCGCCGCGGGCGACAATAAAGGGCTGAGAATAGCCGCGTGGCCTCGTAGCACGCTAGCCCCGCGGCGCGCGGGGATTAGCCTTTCTTTGTTGAACTCTGACCCCGCGCGATCCTGGCACACGCCAGGCCGGGTGATAACCCTGTGTTGCAGCCTGTGGAAGGTGAACCGTGACCCTTGACCTTTGCCATGGGTGACAGGAAGCAAGGCAACCAGCTGAAGAGGGTGTGTGTGTGTGTGTGTGTGTGTGTGTGTGTGTGTGTGTGTGTGTGTGTGTGTGTGTGTGTGTGTGTGTGTGTGTGTGTGTGTGTGTGTGTGTGTGTGTGTGTGTGTGTGTGTGGGGTAGAGCGACATAAGGTTAGTGTTGTAGAGAGGGAGAGCTAAAGCCATATCTCCATAATGGGACAAGACAAAGAGAGAGAGGCAGTGGTTGAGTCAGCACAAACACACAAACAGGTCGGAGGTCAACCACATGGCGCACAAACAACATGGTGGACCTAAAGTTTGCTTCTTTATTCGGATGATATGAACTAGTAGTACCTTCATACTTGCATGTGTGTATGTGTGTCTGTTTTTCTTACTTTTATGTGTGTGTCTTTATGTCATACTTGTGTGTGTATGTGTTAGTATGTCATACTTGTGCCTGTGCGGGTAACTGTG
Source organism: Melanogrammus aeglefinus (assembly GCA_900291075.1). Lineage (NCBI taxonomy): Eukaryota > Metazoa > Chordata > Actinopteri > Gadiformes > Gadidae > Melanogrammus > Melanogrammus aeglefinus. The sequence continues at coordinate 214,438 of OLKM01000650.1, read as the reverse complement.
TCTATGCCATACTTGTGTGTGTTTGTGTGTCATACTTGTGCGTTCGTTAGTGTTTCTGTATGTCATACGTGTGTGTGTGTTTGTGTGTCATACTTTCTTGTGTGTTAGTGTGTCTGTCTGTCATATTTGTGTGTGTGTTAGTGTGTCTATGTCATACTTGTGTGTGTTTTTGTGTGTGTGTGTCTATGTCATAATGTGTGTCTGTTAGTGTGTCTATGTCATACTTGTGGTGTCTGTTAGTGTGTCTGTATGTCCTACTTGTGTGTGTATTTCTGTATGTCATACTTTCTTGTGTGTTAGTGTGCCTGTATGTCATACTATTGTGTCGGTTAGTGTGTCTGTATGTCATACTTGTGTGTGTGTTAGTGTGTCTTTATGTAGTTGTGCGCCCACACACCAAGCCCATGTCCATGCAGTGTGTTTCTCCTCTCTCTCTCTTCCTCTCCTTCCCCTTCCCCACCAAATGCTGAGGGTTGAACCTCTGGTCAGTGTACGTCCTAAACCATAAGTCCTGACGCTCTCAATTTGAAAGATGATTTTGCCATATCATAATAGGTGTGACATCTCTGGAGAGGTGAGTGTCTTTGTGGGTTTGTGTGTGTGTGTCTGTGTGTGTGTGTGTCTGCTTGCGTGTGTGTGCGTCTCTGCATGTGCGCCTGCGCTGTGTGTGTGTGTGTTTGTGTGATGGTGTGTGTCTGTGTGTGTGTATTGAGGCCCCTTTGCTGAACCACAGTAGGGACAACAGCTTGGGCCTGGAGGGCGCCTATCCTGTGATTATAACCCCACCCCCCCCAAAGTGGCCCCCAGCACTATTTGCTTCCCCCCCTCTGATGAACTGCTGGCGGAAGTCATCGCATCTGGAGAGGGGGGAGGGGGGGGGGGGGGCGTTACCTCGGAAACCGCTGCGACGCCGAGGTGGACGCCGATGGGTGTGGGTGAGTGACCTGAGGCTGTGGGTTTAATCCCCAGTGTGCCTGGAGTAGCGGCAGGAGTCCTTGAGCAAGACCCCCCCCCCCCCCCACCATGTGGCTTACGATTTGTCGGTCACTAAGGGGCAGTCTTTTGTGTGTGTGGGTGTATGTGTGTGTGTGTATTTATGTTTATATATATATATATATATATGTATGTATGTTTATATTTATGAAATATATAATCATATACTGTATATACCTATATATATATAACATATAAACATATATATAATATATATATATCTATATAAATATGTGTGGTTAGGTATATGAGAGAGAGAGAACAATGCAGTAATATACTCATTTATGAATTTTATCATGCTGCACAATCATTAATAAATACCTCCACACACACACACACACACACACACACACACACACACACACACACACACACACACACACACACACACACACACACACACACACACACTCAATGTCTTATTTACAATCAAAATAATAAAAAGGAATGTGTGTTTGGAGGCGGGGAAACGGGTGGAGGGGCAGGGGGTTAATGGCAGAAGTCAGAGGCAGACTAACCTCACCCACCCCCGTCTTTAAATAACCCTCCCCCCCACGCACGCACGCACACACACACGCACGCACGCACGCACGCACGCACGCACACACAGATACAATGTCTTTATTGACAATGACGGGGGTTGTGTCAGAAGTCAGAGCTGATGGAGTACCAACTATAACCCTCTCCCATCATTTTAACAACCACACACAGCCCCCCCACACACACAGACACACACACACACACACACACACACACACACACACACACACACACACACACACACACACACACACACACACACACACACACACACACACACACACACACATCAGGGGGGTCGTGGCTGTTAGGGTAATAATAATCGAGCCCCCTCTGTGTGTGTGTGTGTGTGTGTGTGTGTGTGTGTGTGTGTGTGTGTGTGTGTGTGTGTGTGTGTGTGTGTGTGTGTGTGTGTGTGTGTGTGTGTGTGTGTGTGTGTGTGTGTGTGTGACCCACAGAGCACCCTAGGAGGTTAAAGCACATCTCCTCCTCAAAATAGATACACACACACACACACACACACACACACACACACACACAACACACACACACACACACACACACACACAACACACACACACACACACACACACACACACATGCTCGGCACTCTATTCGAAAAACAGGTGCAAATGAGGCTGACAACTGTCACTCAAGATGCTATCTCTACACACACACACACACACACACACACACACACACACACACACACACACACACACACACACACACACACACACACACACACACACACACACACACACACACACACTGACACCAGAAGCTATTATTAGTTCTTCTTTATTCTATTTCAGGCTAAATCCTACTCCTTTGGTACATCATGGCCTCGACCCGACGGCCTGCATTAATGGTTCGGTCTTGGTGAGTGTTGCAGTCCAACAAACCTACATCTCTGGAAGTATAGCTTTAGAGGAGCGCAGGTTTAGAGGGCTGGAGGTTTAGAGGAGAGGAGTTTTTTAGAGGCCTGGTTTGGATGCCTGCTGCTCTACTGGTTTGGATGCCTGCTGCTCTACTGGTTTGGATGCCTGCTGCTCAACTGGTTTGGGTGCCTGGTGTTGTACTGGTTTCGGTGTGTGGTTGATGGGTGGGACATCACCTCAGAAGCTGCAGACTCATAAGCTTGGTGACTCCTCCGGTTATCGGGCTGGATTGCAGTGCATTGAAATCATTTGAAGGTCGGTAGGATAGGCGGCCGCCGGCACAGCTGTTCTGACGATACCAGGTATCTCCTCGGATGCTCTTCCCTGGATTCATTGACCCGAGTTGACCTGTCTCCTGAACCTCTTGATGGAAGCAGAGACCCAGTCTGACCGGACTGTAGCAATGCATCCCTCAACAGAGAAGGGATGTTTGCCTGAGAGCATAGTTATTGTTCAATATCGTCAGCATCACACTGTCTCATTGTTGGCCCCACATGCTATCAATACTCAGCTCTCGATGCCTGTATCTCACGCTTGCTTTCACCTCCTGTGGGGGATTTAGTGCACATCTGCTGCTTCATTCATTCTGCGAATATAAAATCGTGCTCATTTGTTAAAACACTGAAGTAGCCTGCTCTTTGGCTTGTGTGTGCGTGTGTGTGTGTGTGTGTGTGTGTGTGTGTGTGTGTGTGTGTGTGTGTGTGTGTGTGTGTGTGTGTGTGTGTGTGTGTGTGTGTGTGTGTGTGTGTGTGTGTGTGTCTTAGTTTAAGAGCTGCTCTTTCAAACCTAAACAAGCTTTTATGCAACGTGTGCTTGTGAACGTAGCTCTGCTCGTACAGACTCCATATGAGGCTGCAGGATGTACTTTCACAAATATGTTTCAATAATATTTTACTCAATTGATATCAATTTTAAATACTTTCCTTTTGACATTTTAGATCAGCCTCCCGGTCTCTTTCTCTGTGTTGCTCTAACAACGTGACTTTAACTCTATCGTAACTATATAACTAACAACCTCACCCAGCGGTTTTAGTAGTATTAATCCATGAATAGAGAGAGGCAGCGTGTCCTGAGCCGACCTCCAGAGCGACTTGATTAGATTTCCACCTTGTTCCAGGTCATCTGGATTAAGGAATATTTAATCAAATATTTTGGATTATCCTGGTGTCTAGGTGTGTATTTGGGTGTTTGTGTGTGTGTGTGTGTGTGTGTGTGTGTGTGTGTGTGTGTGTGTGTGTGTGTGTGTGTGTGTGTGTGTGTGTGTGTGTGTGTGTGTGTGTGTGTGTGTGTGTGTGTGTGTGTGTGTGTGTGTGTGTGTGTGTGTGTGTGTGTGTGTGTGTGTGTGTGTGTGTGTGTGTGTGTGTGCCCTCACATGGCAGTAGAATGTTGTCATCTGACCCATCAGCATCAGCTGATTCCTCACGTGTGCTTCCATATGGAAGTCACACACACAAACACACACACACACACACACACACACACACACACACACACACACACACACACACACACACACACACACACACACACACACACACACACACACACACATACACACACACACAAACTTACCCTCCCTACCCATTAATAATCTTAAATAACATGAAATCAATTGCATTTCTAATAAAGACTATATTAGTAATCAAATGCATATATAATGTAAATAGAATGTCATTTATCTATAATCTTGTAATAGTTTTCTCTCCCCCTTTCTCTCCTCCCAAATGTCTTGAGTTAACAAACAAAGTTCCACCAAGCAACAGCTTTCTCTCCTGTGCTGTCAGGCTATTTAGAGACAGAAGGACAAATCTGTGTTTGAAACTTCTTCACTTGGTGTAATCGTTGCTTCCCCACCAAGGTTCTGTCATTATCCATCCCCTGAAAGGGACCAATGAAGTCAGTGATCGGTGAAGGCCAGTCCTGATAGGCAAACCTAAACACGGTTCAGAGGAAACACACACTGAAACTTACACACACACACACACACACACACACACACACACACACACACACACACACACACACACACACACACACACACACACACACACACACACACACACACACACACACACACACACACATACACACACTGAACACACACTGAAAACACACACACACCACACGCACACACACACGACAACAGACACACACACACGCACACACACACACAAAACACACATGCACACACACACACACACACACACACACACACACACACACACACACACACACACACACACACACACACACACACACACACACACACACACACACACACACACACACACACACACACACACACACACACACACACTGAAACACACTGAAACACACACACACACACACACACACACACACACAACACACACACACACACACGCAAAACACACACACACACACACACACACACACACACACACACACACACACACACACACACACACACACAGAAATACACACTCACAGAGAGAAACACACACACAGAAACACACACACCCACACACATGTATTCCTTGTATAATTCTTAGGCACACAAGGACGTGCCAGCCAAACTATTTGCATTGAGTGGAATACAGAAGTCTGCGCCGTGACCTCCGTCTTGTCACAGTCTACAATTATCAGTCATATGTTTACTAATTGAGGCCGCTGTCTGAAGTATGATTGGTGGACAGATGGGGGCGGGGCATCCATCTTGTTGATTGACACGAGCACAAAGGAACTGCCACTCAGTGTGACCTCTCTGGCAGCCTCTGATTGACATCTGTTCATCTTGTAGGGTCTTAGAATACCCCTCCCCCTCCCCCACTCTCCTCCCCCTCCCCCTCTCTCCTCCCAGCTGCCGGTCCCACTCCACTCCACACACACACACACACACACACACACACACACACACACACACACACACACACACACACACACACACACACACACACACACACACACACACCTCTCTCTCGTACGTGCACATACTCTTCAACACACACACATGTCGTCAGCAAACAGTGCACACACACGCCCCCCCCACACACACTCACACACACACACAAAGATTTGCATGCATTGCACACGCATATGAATGTCCGTTTAGTAGACCTGACCATCAATAGTAGAGACGAATACTAATGTTTACAATCTCATCTAATCAATACCGTTATAAAGTACACACACACACACACACACACACACACACACACACACACACACACACACACACACACACACACACACACACACACACACACACACACACACACACACACACACTCTTGACCTTGTATGTGTGCCCACGTGTGTAGTTCATGATCAGTAAAATGACAACAACTGTGTGTGTGTGTGTGTGTGTGTGTGTGTGTGTGTGTGTGTGTGTGTGTGTGTGTGTGTGTGTGTGTGTGAGTACACATTGTGTGACCTTTGAACTGAACATAATAGGATCTTCTAAGCCAGGCGGTAATAGAGACACTGGCCTTCTCATTGCCCAGAGGTCACCCAGAGGTCAGACAGGGGGAGAGTGAGAGAGTACGGATTAAACACTAACCCTAACCCTAACATGGAGAGATGTTTGAGTGAAGGATTTGCTCCGATTAGCAGCCTGGGTTAGCATTAGAGTCAGCTACCATTGGGCAATATTGGTTCAGTTCCTGGTTTCCACAGATCACTGAAATCATCTCGACATCCTCTTGGTCACTCACTCACTCACACTCACTTACTCTTTCACTCACTCTTTCACTCACTTTTTCACTCACTCACTCACTCACTCACTCACTCACTCACTCACTCACTCACTCTTTTCACTCACTCTTTCACTCACTCACTCATTCACTCACTCACTCACTCACTCACTCACTCACTCACTCACACACAACTCTTTCACTCACTCTTTTATTCACTCACTCACGCAAACGCTCACTCACTCCCACAGAGTCACTCATTCACACTCACTCTTTCACTCACTCTTTCTTTCAATCACACACAAACACAAACACAAACACACACACACACACACACACACACACACACACACACACACACACACACACACACACACACACACACACACACACACACACACACACACACACACACACGGACACACAAACACTCTTTATCACCTGTGAGTAAAGCCTCTCCTCTTAAGGATCAAACATCCAGATGTTTTCCAGGAAGGACTTTCCCAACAGACCAGAAGTTCCTGTGTTCCCCAACACGTCATGCCGCGACCGTAAAGCGCTCACCCCCCGCCAGTCAATCGGCGCTACGAACCCAGCTCGGTTTTACAGGCGTCTCCGCGGCCTGCCTCGGTTCGCTCGCGGCGTCGTCGAACCATACAGACGTTTTTTTATATGGAGAGCGGTCCCGGCAGAGTCCATTGAAGTGAGCTCCTCTTTGAAAGTGGTGAGGCAGGGCAGGTTTATTAGCGTAGCTTGTTTTGCGTGGCTTGGGTCTCAGAGGGCTTCACAGGTACGCGTTAGATTATGGAAAGACTTTGAGGAGGAACGCACTTTGGGGAAGTATGCCTCCCACACATGGGATCGCGACTTAAAGGATAAGTTCAGAGCTTTGCACCGAAGGGGTTGTTCGCAGGTAGCCTGATGTTGACGGTCTTAGTTAGCTTGTTGGGTTTGTTGGATTCTCCCCGTATCACAGTTTTTCTCAGTCGCTTTGGTACATTTCTCAGATCAGAATTGAAATTTGCAAAACAGTAAGTGCATTTCTCAAAACAATTCGTACAAATAGCAAAACACCATGGATTTCATGCAAAAGCCAGTCTCTTGCTCAAAATCCTTAGTTTGTTTCTCAAAAGTAAATATCTGTGTCAATGAACATGTCAGTGCCATCAAAATGACAAGTCCTTGTGTCATTGTGTACGGCTAAGACAGTCAAATTGCTTTCTCATGTTGTCAATATAGCAGTGTACTTTGGAGGGATGTTCTGATGTAAACCATGGCTAAAGTTTTGAAGACAATTATTGCCAATTGTAACTTACACCTTAGTGTATGTTACCTTAGTATGTCTTGGACAAGATTCCCATTTACGCTTTGACTGTTTGTTCTGTAATTTGTTGACAGACCATGTCATTGCTAGAAATGTGAACATATAGGAAAATCTCCTTAGGGTAAACTACATGCATTGCTGTAGGAATTACAGTGCAGTCTTCCTACACCTCCTGACGTTCCTGTCTGTTGGGCCACAAATTGTCACGCAGCCTCACTCGTCTTCCTCTTCTTCTTCTCTCTGGCTGTTGACCCTGTCCAAATCCTTGTCCTTCCATTGTCAGACAATGTAACATTTTGTTGTGCTCCAGCTATAGATATATACTTGCCAGTTCATGGTTCAGGAGATTCAACTTTGAGCTATTTCAGTTCTTTAGAGAAAGTCAAGATTCACCTGGTAGCAATTTACCAATTCAGGACGGATTTAGAAAAAAAGTTGAATGCAAATGTATAGAAATATGCTTGACAGATTATGACAACTTGTTCAACCATTTTGCATGTAAAGACTAATGCAATGGACTAAGGCCTAAATGTTGTGGGGGTGAGACTATTCAATTGAGACCCATTACAATACATTTTGATCAACATGACATAGGCAATTAATAATGTAGGAAAGAGCAGAGAATTGTACATAATCATTTGCATGAATGTACCAAAGCATTTGCAACTTGTTCAAAGAAATGAGAAACTGCTTTTTTTGACGGGCACAGTAGACACAATGATGTCAAGATTGAACAGGTAGTTTTGAGAATTTCAATTCTGATCTAAGAAAAGTACCAAAGCGTCTGACAAAAACCATAATCTGGCTGGGCAAGAGCAGAGGTCGAGCTCTCGAGCTTTTGAAAAAATACAAAAACCTGTGAGGTGTTGGTGAACCCCATGTTTCAACTCAAATGTGAACACTATGACCTTCAAAAGATGACCTTCAAAAGATTGTATTGGACTGATAGTTCTAGACAGGAGAGGGGTTGAGTTATCCCATGGCTATACGACTTTGTGATGGCTTTTTTAATCTAGGGCGTGTCATCGAGTATGAGCAATTTTATAATGAGCTATGTTGTTTATGTGGCGTTATACTATCATTGTCTGAGAAGTTTAACCCTCTCTCTCAACATCAACTGTAAACACACGCACACACACACACACACGCACACACACATATACACACACACACACACACACACACACACACACACACACACACACACACACACACACACACACACACACACACACACACACACACACACACACACACACACACACACACACAGTGGTGTTAGAACGAGTGAAGGACAAGACAGATCAGATCAGAGAAGAACGTACACAGACTACTTTTTGGAGACTGGCCAAAACATAGGAGTTCATCCCTTGTTTTCTAAATGCAATGTTGTTTTAGTAGCATTGACATGATGGCATTGATTACCATGTTTAACATTGTGAAGTAATACTTGTTTAGAACAAAAATAACACAATTTTGTGCTAATTAGTACTTTGAAAATGGGGAATTATCAATACATCACTCTTTAGGGTCCCCTTAAGTGACTTGAAAAACGAGCAGGAATCTTTGGACAACTGAGCCCACCATAGTAAAATAATCAGATCGTAACAATAAGGTAAAGATAATTAAAGTAAGTCTTTGTTAAACAACAGTTTGCCTCAACCCTCTGATGCCACTTGGAAGCTGAAGAAAGTGTAACATCTGAAAGTTTATTGTGTATGGTTAAACCATCATTATTAGTAGTAGTAATTATAATATTTGTATTGTATTAGTAAAAATAGTAGTGATTGCAGGCGAGTAGCATTAGTGGCACAGGTATTGTTGGTGGTCATAGTCTAGGTGCTGGCGGAGTTATAGGGAAAAATTGTAAGAATCCTACTTATTTGATCAAATTTCTGTTATTCATAGACCTATGTACAAATACGTTTTGTGTGTGTGTGTGTGTGTGTGTGTGTGTGTGTGTGTGTGTGTGTGTGTGTGTGTGTGTGTGTGTGTGTGTGTGTGTGTGTGTGTGTGTGTGTGTGGGTGTCTGCATGCGACAGCAGAGGTATGTCTAGAACACAGTGTACAGACACACAGTGTACTGTCTCTCTCTCACTTGCTCTTGCTCTATCTCGCTCTCTCGTTTTTTCTCTCTCGCTCCCTCTCGCGCTCTTTATTTTTTTCTCTGTCTCCCTCTCTCTCTGACTCTCTCCATCTCTCTCTCTCTCTCTCTCTCTCTCTCTCTCTCTCTCTCTCTCTCTCTCTCTCTCGCTCTCGCTCTCGCTCTCCCTCTCCCTCCCTCTCTCCCTCTCTCTCCTTCACATGCTCCCTGCGTCTCTTTCTCTCTCTCCCTCTCTCTCTCTCTCGCTCTCCCTCCCTCCCTCTCTCTCCTTACATGCTCCCTGCATCTCTCTCTCTCTCTCTCTCTCTCTCTCTCTCTCTCTCTCTCTCTCATCTCTTCTCTCTCTCTCTCTCTCTCTCTCTCTCTCTCTCTCTCTCTCCTTACATGTCCCTCTCTCTATCGGCTCCTTATGATCTGTCATGTTATGTTCTCTCTCTCCTCCAACCTCTCTCGCTCTACCTCTTTGTCCTTTCATCTTTAGCTCCCTGTGCTCTAGCCTCTCTTCCTCTCCTCTCGTCTCCTGCCCTCTCACCTTGTCTCCTCATCCCTCCTCGATGTTCTCTTCTCCTCTCATTGGTTTTTGATTAAGTGTGGAAGACATAATGATCAAAATCGATAATCATTCATTCTGCCTATAGGGTGTGCCTGATTTTATTTATATGTGTGTGCGTGTGTGGTTGTGTCTGTGTGTGTTTCTGTCTGTCTGTCACCCTGTATGTCTGTGTTTCTGTGTGTGTGTGGGGGGTGGGCTGTGTGCGTGGGTGTGGGTGTGGATGTGGGTGAAGGTGGGTGATATAAGATCATAAGAAAGGGGGAGAGAGAGAGTCAAATGCAGACTTCTCTTGTTGTTTAGTATTCTGGGTTTGTCATGTCTCCTCTCGCTCTCGCTCTCGCTCTCCATCTCTCTCCCCCTCTCTCTCCACCTCTCTCTCTCTCCCCCCCCCCCTCTCTCTCTCTCTCTCTCTCTCTCTCTCTCTCCATCTCTCTCTCTCTCTCTCTCTCTCTCTCTCTCTCTCTCTCTCTCTCTCTCTCTCCTCTCTCTCTCTCTCTCTCTCTCTCTCTCTCTCCCTCTCTCTCCCTCATGCAGAGGAGGTGCTGTGTGCAAGCCAGACAGCAGGATTCCCCAACACCACCAGGACACACCCTGTCTGCTCTCTCCCCATTCGCCTTCTCTCACTCTCCCTCCCTCTCCATCTCCCTCCCTCCCATCCTCCCTCCCTCCTTTTCCCCATATCTGCCTCCACTCTCTCTCCCTCTTTGTCCCCCTCCCCCTCCATCTCTCTCCGTCCCATCCTCTCTCTCTCTCTCTCTCTCTCTCTCTCTCTCTCTCTCTCTCTCTCTCTCTCTCTCTCTCTCTCTCTCTCTCTCTCTCTCTCTCTCTCTCTCTCTCTCTCTCTCTCTCCCTCTTTGTCCCCCTCCCCCTCCATCTCTCTCCGTCCCATCCTCTCTCTCTCTCTCTCTCTCTCTCTCTCTCTCTCTCTCTCTCTCTCTCTCCCTCTCTCTCCCTCTCCTCCTCTCTCTCTCTCTCTCTCTCTCTCTCTCTCTCTCTCTCTCTCTCTCTCTCTCTCTCTCTCTCTCTCTCTCTCTCTCTCCATCAGTGTGTCTGTCTCTCTTGCCCCAGCCCAAACCCACCTGCTGATCTGAGGTGAAGCCAGACACAAGCTGTGAATTTGAGATGTTGGGAAGCAGGGGTGGAGGGAGAGGAGAGGAGAGGTGGAGGAGGAGGGAGAGGTGGGGTGGAGGAGGAGGGAGAGGACTGGTGGAGGAGGAGGGAGAGGAGAGGTGGAGGAGGGAGAGGATGGGTGGAGGAGGAGGGTGAGGAGGGGTGGAGGAGGGGTGGATGAGGGGTGGAGGAGGAGGGAGAGGAGGGGTGGAGGAGGGGTCAGAAGAGGTGTAGAAGACGGATGAGGAGAGAATGATTTGAGAAAATAGGACGAGGAGAGATGAGGAAGGAGAGAAGGAGGAAAGAAGCGAGGAAGAGGCAGAAGTGGAACTAGGAGACATCCTGCATCAGATTTACCCCCACCTGAATCAGCGAGGGGTGATTCAGCAGGATACATTACAGGGGTGTGTGTGTGAGTGTGTGTGTGTGTGTGTGTGTTTGTGTGTGTCTGTGTGTGTGTGTGTGTGTGTGTGTGTGTGTGTGTGTGTGTGTGTGTGTGTGTGTGTGTGTGTGTGCGTGTGTGTGTAGGTTGTGGTGGTGTGCGCTGTGCGTGTGTGTGTGTGTGGTGTGTAGTGATGTTGGGATGTCTTCCTCGATGCGTTGTGTGGCATCGTGTGATGTGTGTTCTGCAGTGCTGTGTGTGCCGAGTGCGTGTTGGCGAGTCTGAGTGTGTGGGCCGACTTGGCTGTGTGTGTGTTGTGTGTGCGTGCGTGTGTGTGTTAGTCTGAGTGTGTGTGTGTGTGTGTGTGTGTGTGTGTGATTGTGTGTCCATGTGCGTGCGTGTGTGTGTGTTAGTCTGAGTGTGTGTGTGTGTGTGTGCGTGTGTTAGTCTGAGTGTGTGTCCATGTGTGTGTGTGTGTGTGTTTGTGTGCGTGTGCGTGTGCGTGTGTGTTAGTCTGAGTGTGTGTGTGTGTGTGTGTGTGATTGTGTGTCCATGTGCGTGTGTGTGTGTGTGTGTTAGTCTGAGTGTGTGTGTGTGTGTGTGTGTGTGTGTGTGTGTATGAGACACGAGCAGGAGGTGACTGTGTGTGTCAGACAGCGGAGCAGCCTGATGAGGCAGTGATTTGCCGTTGTCACGGAAACCAGCAGAAAACAGTTTTTCCTCGAACCTGGCAGTGAAATACCAGGCAGCCAAGTTCCACCGTATACACACGGCAAGAATGACACCACACACACCTACATATGACTCAAACGTTAGTGTGTGTGTGTGTCTGGGGGGGGGGGGGGAGGGGTGGTCCATCTCTTGCTTTGATTGGTCAGCCACAGTGCATCGACGGGTATGCAACTCCGGCAGTGCCTTGCTCAAGGGCGGGAAAGGCAGGAGATTGAACCTATCATCCTCTCTCGGTTACAAACAGACACTCACTCATTCACTCAGTTACTCTAACCCACACATACACACAGACACACACACGTCTTCTGGTGTGTGAGGGAAACCCACATGGGGGGCCGGGTGAGAACCAATCCCCCTCCTGACAGGACGCTCCCTGAAGGCAGCCCTGCTGAACACATTGATTGTTGAGGAGCGTTGCTGTTGTCTGTTTGTGTGTATTCCAGTCGTGTCGTTGTCGTGAAGCCACCGTGTTTGTCACAGTGTATTCCTGGAAGACACTTTTGGCTCATGGCTGATGCTAATTCATCAGTTTTTCATCCGCTCTGTATCCTTGCTTGCCCCAACAAGTTTGTGCGACGTGCTTGTTGTTTTGTTTCCGGTGTAGCTCGATCCGGTATGGTGTTGTAGTTTTTCTAACGTGACTAGTTATTGCTATAGAGCAGGTAAAAAAACTACAATGTTTGCCAAGCTAAAAGAGAATTAATCGCGCTATAAAAAAATGAACGCCGTTAAAATTGGTTTGCGTTAACGCCGTTAACAACACGCTAAACTGACAGCACTAATAATAACGTGATAAAAAAGATTTATTGTGATATTATAAGACTTTTAAAATCACTTATATGAAATGTGTTAACTATTTATTGATTGCTTAATAATATTAATAATAGTCCTATGAGTTTCTTATATGCCAAGCACTACAAACCCATTTATTGAGTCTTACTAACTTACCTATTATGTCATTGTATAAACTTTACGAAGCATTTCTTATGCTTATTAAGGTTAATAAATTCGCACATGTACTACAAACCCATTTATTGAGTCTTACTAACTTACCTATTATGTCATTGTATAAACTTTACGAAGCATTTCTTATGCTTATTAAGGTTAATAAATTCGCACATGTTGAGCGAGTGTGATCTGTTTTGTGCCTCATATAGCCTTAACATGCTTTTATTTTGAAGGTCGTTTTAAACCGGAAGTTATGTTTATGCAACTGGGTGAGGGCTTGACGCATATGCTTGATGAAGTGTTTGACGAATGTTTGGAGAATGTGTCGGAATTGTCGGCATGAACACCCCAGACCAACAACTGACAAACCAAAGACAGGAACAAGCACAGAAAACATGGATAAGAGGAAGAGGTCCGAATTGGAGGATGACTCTCTGGTAAGTTTAAGAAATATAGCCTTAAAATGCTTTTATTTTGAAGGTCGTTTTAAACCGGAAGTTATGTTTATGCGCGTGGATGAGGTCTTGAAGCGTAATGCTTGATGAAGTGTTTGACAAATGTTTGGAGAACATGTCGGAATTGTCGGCACGAGCACCCCAATCCAACAACTGACAAACTAAAGACAGGAGCAAGCACAGAAAACATGGACAAGAGGAAGAGGTCCGAACCTGAGGAGGACTCTGGTAAGTTTAAGAATGTGATGCTGTAGTACTGGTAGCTGGTTCTAGCTAGCTAGTTCTTTGCATCTAAAGAGTGTTTTACCCATTGTCATTTTTTTTATATGTTGTATATTGACCTCGTTTACTTTTTCAGCTAACTTTTTTGGCTTATATTACTTTCTTCTAGAGGCTTTGGCGTGCTACATTTGAGCTAACGTTTAGCTTATGCTATCATATGAAACTAGGCAACCAAACGTATCTAATTCTAACAGTTGTGTCATGAATCCATGTCTAACGGCTTAATGCTTATTGTAACTGCTAACTGTTTATTGTGGTCAATGTTCTTTGTGTTTCTTGATAGAGGGCTTATCAGTCTACATCACTACGACAACGCGCATGTCGTTGGCAGAAAGAGACGAGAGCGACAAGAGCCGCAATCATGTCTTGTTGTTGCATAAACCCTTTTAATAAGTCTGATTATCCCATTTATTCTACTTCTTGCTTGCCAACATAAAACAATTCAAATACTTTCATAATTATGCTTTTTCTTATTTTTCTTGATTATTAAACAAGTACTCTGAGTTCATCTCCCTCAAAAAGTAGTCCCCCTTTAAAGGAGACATATTATACCACCAGGTGTGACTGGTGTTAGCTTGTAAGGTGTTAGCCTTACCGTTTCGAAAATCTGCCCCATATGACATCACTAGTGGGCGTGTCCACCTAGATCTGTGCTGGATCTGTGCTGCATATTTTCGAAACAGTGTAAGGCTAATCACACTCACACCTGGTGGTATAATATGTCTCCTTTAATTATGAGCGATCAAACATGTTTTTGACAACTCGAAGGGCATTATCCCGCTTATACGATGGTCACTTGCCAAGGATAATAAATTAAGATCATTCATTTATATTTTCATCCGTTTTACAATCCAAATATATAAAGTTTTTCCACATAAGTAGGAAGGACCGTAGCTATGACTTGGCAACGAGAGGTATTCTAGTCCGCTGAGCTATGAGCCGGAGAGCTAAGGTTATGGATTGTATATATAATTCGAAATTCGTCCCAGCTTTTATACCACAAATACTCGCGGGTCTTTAGCATATAGCCATGTTGTCTGATTACAGTTTAATTCATTTTTCACAATCTACCAGCTCTCTTTGAAAAATAATCACCACACCATTCGTTTCAATGGAAATCGCGACGGTCTATACTTTCAACATAAAGTGTACATATTTATCATTAGAAAATCGTCCCAGCCTTTATACCACAGATACTATAGGGTCTATCTTGATAATATATAGTACTCATTAACTGTTATTAAGTGTATATTAAAGGAAATTATTAACCTTGATAAGCATTGTTCCTGCTTTAGGTCCCGTACCTCAGGAGCAGATCTACGGGTGGGCCTGGTTGGTACAGGCCCACCCAAATTGACTGTGGGCCCACCCAATCAGATTCATGGAAAAAATATATATATTTCTTTTTAATGTTCATCTCATAAAATGTTTTTTTCTTAAATACATTTATAATTTAAAATTTTCACAGTAGCTACCAAAAAATAATAATATTCAGAAACCCCTCTGGTACTCATTAGTTCTGTCCAGTGACGTCTTTACGGCTCATCGTGGTCGACGCAGACATATATATACACACGCATAGACAGACACACACTTCTCTTATATAGATACACACACACCCAAAAACGCAATCACACATGTACACACCAAAGGCTCTTTTGCATACATTCCTTACTACTGCAAACAATATTTGCATACAGCATTCTGTAAGCTCCTCCTATCCGAACAGGTTAATAATAGCGTGACCTTAACATCCACTCAGATCTCAACATGAAGAGGTATTTAGTTTGTAGGCTACTTAGCTCCCAGCTACAACCGTCCCATAGTAAACATCCTGATGCTACCGTTCACATCAAATCAGGCTAATCGCCTGAACAAACACACTGCTCTCTATACGGATTAGGACTTCAATGAAAACGCACGTACAGTGCACAAGTGTCTGTGTGGGGGTGCATATATGCATGTTTATGTATGAAAGTGTATGTGTTTGTTCATCTATTTGTTCATTGTTCAGTCCCAGAAATTCTCAGAATAAGAATCAAAGCGTGATGATACGCACACACAGTCAATACAAGTTCAAACAGTTCTCACTGTGTTAGATAAGAGCACACACACACACACACACACACACACACACACACACACACACACACACACACACACACACACACACACACAATATGATGTTTGATCCCTGACAAGACGAGAGAGCTCCTGTTACTCATACAGCAATTTACCGCAGTCTCATAATGGTTGAGTAGAAAAATCACTGACCATCATTTCATTAGTCCTCGAGGTAATGCCTCTCTTTTAGAAGACGAGCATCAACCAGCTACACACTGGTTGAAAAAACATCCAAAGGTATACATTTTCATTTAGGGCATTTAGCAGAGGCTTTTATCCAAAGTGTCTTACAATAAGTACATATGTCAGATAAAACAGCAACACTATATTGCTCTCCGTACAGTAAGGATATTCATAGAACAAGGTATCCACCAACCAACCAAGCAATCAGTGCAGCAGTGTGGCTGTGTGGGACAATAGTCAGCATCTGAGTGACAGGTAGGCTTTTGAATGAATGCTGGGATAGTGGGGGTAGTGGTTGAGGAGAGACACTGAAGAACAGGCTTTATGTACACAGGTTTATTCATGTTAACAACGTGCATTATTTGTTGTAACGTTTTAATATATCAGAGCGCTGAGATGGGATGACTAGATTCAGATGATTTACCACACCCCTTAACCCACAGCAGTCTAGGAGGAGATATTGTATCGTAACCTCCCCCCTACAGCCTCCTCCCGTCTCTGCAGTGTGGGAGGAAGGCCGATGGTGGGAAGGGAGGGAGGGAGGGAGGGATGCTGGGGGAGGGAGGGTTTGGCCGTTGCAGTTCCCCTGTCTGCCAGGGGGGCGCTGTGAGGTCTCTGCAGCAGTATCTTTCGAGGGGTGTGGCACTATGATGATTAGGGTCAACGAGTTTACAGCCGCGTGCTGAGAATCTGTGCCAGCAGCGCACATGCGCTGCATCTCACTCTCACACTCACACACACACACACACACACACACACACACACACACACACACACACACACACACACACACACACACACACACACACACACACGTACACACACGTATGTACGTACGTACGCTGGCACACACAGCCGCAGGCAGGTGCACATGCACTTCTTAGATATGGCTCCAGGCAAGCATGCGCATGCAGACGCACGCGAACAAATACAACCACACACACACATTCTGACGCAGACACCCTTTCACACCCCTTCTTGCCCTCAAATGCACGTGCACATGCAGTGACACACACATGTACACACGCACACACACTAATCGATGCAGGCATGTGTACTTGCAGACACACGCACACACACACCCACAGCCACAAACACACACACACACACAGTGAGTTGGCTCATTAATAGCAGTATTAATAGCCAGGTCCTCATTTAGTTGCTCTTACAGCACCTCTGTGTCAAACCAGACGCTGAGGTGTGTGTGTGTGTGTGCATGTGCATGCGTGTGGTCTTGATTGATATATAGTAGACAGATGGTCCCAGACACGCCAAGCTCACATTCTGATATCTGGTCATCTGAGGTTGCCTGTGTGTGTGTTTGTGTGTGTGTATTAGCAGGAGAGTTCTGATGATGAGATGACGAAGATGATGATAGTGGGTGCTTGCGGCTGCATAAGGGAGACGAGACCAAAGGAGGAGCTCTATGCTACGCGGCTAGCTACTAGGTTAGATAAGAGGCTGGCTACAGATGTGTTTTCTGCTTATATGAGAGTAATGCTAATGATGCTAATACTGCTGCAGTCAGAGAGAGAGAGAGAGAGCGAGAGAGAGAGGCTAATGAGGCCGCCATGACATGGAGTCTGCTTCCCTCATTTTTTCTCTCTCTGTCTCGCGCACGCTCCCCCTCTCTGTCTCCCTGTCTCTCTCTCCATCTCCCCTCTCTCTCCGCCCTCTCCCCCCCTCTCTCTCTCTCTCCCCCTCCCTCTCTCCCACCCCCACTCTATTTCTCTCTCCCTCTCTCTCCCCCCCCCTCTCTCCCTCTTCCCCCCCCTCCTCTTCCCTCTTCCCCTCCCTCTCTCCCCCCACTCTATCTCTCCCTCTCTCTCTCCCTCTCTCTCTTCCTCTCTCTCTCTAAAGGACATTGTGCTTCCCCCAGTACCTCTGTGCCGTCTCCCAGGGAACATGGTGTGAAGAGTCGGGACACTCTGTGATGTGCCAACACCAAATACCATGTTCAGTTACACACCACATTAGCATGCAGAACGTAATGATCCACTCACACACTGCAGAGCCTTCAGATATCTTTAAATACTATACTTCCTCACGACACTGCCACACTCTCCATTATGCAAAACATGCTATACTTACACAAAATGCTCACAGGCTATGCTTACATTTAATGCTACCATGCTACGCTTAGATTCTATGCTTGCATACCCAACATAAAGGCCAGCCTTTGGGTCATACTGATATGCTAGCTGAAATGCTATTCTAACATGCTACGAATTTTACGCATTTTGATCTACGAATATTATTATATTATTCATTTATTATTATAGGCAACGAAAATCTTCGTAGAGCAAACTTGTCAGGGTTATTTGAACGCTTTACTGGTTATGTAACCAGTACAGTACGACAGTTTAATTCGCCCTTACTGAACCCCCCCCAAACTTTTACAGAAATAGACCCTGAATCGTAAACTCCCGGGCTGAGCGCCTCGTTTATAGCCTCTCTCTCTCTCGTTATGTGTGACATAACGTCATGTAATATCATTTTAATAATATCACGTTATCATTCCCACGGTGCAAGGTTACTTTTCGCTGATGGAAAGAACGCAGGGTCGTAAAACCCGATTAAAAAAAATCAGCCCTGAAACAAAGCACCTCTTCACCGCATGCTTTAAGAGGGGCTCGGAGAGTCAGCGTTCACAGGCATCGTCCCCGCCAGCGTTGATGTGGTTTCGTGTTTTCACCTTCCTGCATCTGCATCGGTCGTAAAACCGATCAGCGCGAGCCGTTTGTAGCCGGTTGCTAACGAGCGGAGAAGTGAAGCTATTGTTTGGTGGGAGCCCTGAGAGAGGGTGGGCAGTTACCCCATGGTTTCACCGAATTACGTTGTTAAAAATACGTTGTTACGTGTCCCTGCTCTGGTAACGGCTAATACCTGGTCGCTGTCCTACCACTACTGCTGATAATGTTGCCCAACTGCCACTGCTAGAGTGCTTTTTGTAATATTACTATTTTTGTAATATTTATCTTGATGATTGTCAGGTAGCATACCGCATAGTGAAACTATTTCGATCTGCCTTGATGCGAATATACACGATTGTGTATATTGATGCGAATATACACGATAATTGTAGCATTATTCTATAGTTTTAATACTACTCAACAATACTTCTCCTTTAAACCCAAACTAATGTTAGCCTTCTATGTTATTGTTTTATACTCACTACTCCAACAATACTTCTCCTTTAAACCCAAACTGTGTGTGTGTGTGTGTGTGTGTGTGTGTGTGTGTGTGTGTGTGTGTGTGTGTGTGTGTGTGTGTGTGTGTGTGTGTGTGTGTGTGTGTGTGTGTGTGTGTGTGTGTGTGTGTGTGTGTGGAATTCTAATCCTTAGCCAGCCAGCTGTGGTATTTTATAAGGAGAGGTTAAGCTGCTTAATATTAGCATAGCTGCCATATCCCCCTATTAGCATATTAGTATTAGTCCTCTGTATTTAGGCTAACCTTGCTAATATATAGGGATTGGACTGCGCTGTAGCCAGTGGAAGTGGTATTCTACAAACAGGAACTGCTGATTTAACGTGTGTAATTGTCTCCTCATCGGGGAGCTGTAGAGAGGGAGACAGAGTCAGGGTGAGGGACAGACAGATTTCACAATATCAGAATCCTATTATTTCATACTATGATTAAATGTAAGATCGATAGGATGAAATGTGATTTTCATGTAATTTTAGAGAGAGAGAGAGAGAGAGAGAGAGAGAGAGAGAGAGGGAGAGAGGGAGAGAGGGAGAGAGGTCATGTAGGGTTGGGAGAACAATGAAGAGGGTAAATGAGAGGGTTCAGAGAGGGCAGAGGGAGAGAAAGAGCGATAGAGGGATGGCACAGACAGAGATGAGCGGAAGGAGAGATGAGAAGGGCGGAAATGGATGAAGAGAGGAAGAAAGAACAAGGAGGATATGTAGGAGAGAGAGCAGGAGAGAGAGGGATGAGAGAGGGGTGAACAAGTTGTTCCATTGTCAGAGAACAGAGGGCTAATGTTACTGTCTGTGAATACGCCAGTTGTGATGAGTTTGCTAAACACAGCCACCACAAACCCTCCAAACTCACTGTCTCCAGAACTTTCTTTTTGTGATGTCTGATCCGTGCTTTCTCCCAATGGTAGTCGATTCATTTCCGGAGGGGGGGGGGGGATGGGAGTTGTAGAAGAAGGCGAGGGCATGGAGGGCACAAGGTGATAAATGAGGGTTGATTCACACACACACACACAGACACACACAAAAACACACACACTTGCACGTACAGGCTCAAGCACACATGCACACACATTTCCTGCAAACCTAGAAAACCCAAAAGTATTACATACTCTGACATACACTCAGACCCAAACAGAACATAAAACATAAACACACAAAATATTAACACATCATAAAATGACAAAACAACCCAGAGACCTGAACCAAATCCAGAGGACCAAGGCGGGTGCCATGCGGTGCACACGATGTTGTACGTCCTGGCACTTATTGTATGTACGTATTGTATGTTGGACGTGAAGGCACTTATTTTACGCACTTAGTGTATGTTGTACGCCCTTGCGCTTAAAAATAGTGCTTAGCATTGTGTAGCATCTTATCCTAGCCATCTTTGCTGGACAAAGGGAATGGGTTAAGCAATCATTAGTGCTTGGCACTTGGTTCTATGAACATCCTTACTGTACCGACAGCGATATATTGTTGTTTCTCCTTCTTCTGACAAATGCACTTATTGTAAGTCGCTTCGGATAAAAGCGTCTGCTAAACACCCTGATTGTAAATGTAAACACAGCTGTTAGCTGCCGGAGCCAAATGCTTAACTCCCAGCTCTGACATGGCCGCCCTGCCCGTGTTCCCTTGAGCCACGCGGCGCTGTGGCTCCCTGTCGTTCGCCGCAGAGTGTCGGTCCTGGCGGGGGCCAGGGGCCAAACATTCCAGCCAGGCCCACGAGCGGCCCGCCCCGCTAAGGATGAAACGCTCCAACACAGCTGCTCCGGAGCCATGGGAATAGGGTCCCCAGATGTTGGGGAAAGTGTGAGTGTGGTGTGTGTGTGTGTGTGTGTGTGTGTGTGTGTGTGTGTGTGTGTGTGTGTGTGTGTGTGTGTGTGGGGAGAGTGCGTGTGTGTGCATGGTGAAAGTGTGGTGCGAGTGTGTGTGTGTGGGGAGTGTGTGTGTGTGTGTTTGCGTCTGCGTGTGTGTGCATGCGTTTGTGTGTAGGGAGAGTGTGTGTGGGGCGAGTGTGTGTGTGTGTGTGTTTTTTTCAATTTGTATTTTCCAAGGGAGTTTATTTGAGTTCAAGTGTAAAGAGCGAATGTGTGGTGTGTGTTTGTGTGTGAGTGTGTGCATGTGTGCGCGTGCCTCACCACATCAGAGACCTCGTTTGACTCTACAACTGGCTTGAATCACGTCCTTGGACCGATATCAGTTGAAGAGAGCATGATTGTGTCTACGAGTTCTGTTTTTTGTGTGTGTGTGTGTGTGTGTGTGTGTGTGTGTGTGTGTGTGTGTGTGTGTTGTGTGTGTGTGTGTGTGTGTGTGTGTGTGTGTGTGTGTGTGTGTGTGTGTGTGTGTGTGTGTGTACATGTGCTTGTGTTTGACATAAACGTTGCATGGTCCATCTGCATACCATTCAAACACAAGGGGTTGTAGCCAAGTCCACATGACCATGTGTTCAAAACCCTAAACCCTATTGGTTTTCACCCTACCTTGACCTTGATGACCTCCCATGACCTTGCCTGATGTCTGGATGAGGACAGCAGACTTTGGCGGACAATCTTAGCCGATCGCTGGTGATGCTGCAAGGCGTCCCTCACAGACAGAGACATGCCTCTGTCTGTGAGTGTGTATACATCTTTAAGGCGTGTATATACACTCAAAGACACACACTCACAGACAGAGACATGTCTGTGTCTGTGAGTGTGTGTATACATGCCTTTGACGTGTACACTCATACAGCAATAGAAACCCAAACACAGTGTTCATGTGTTGGAGAGATAAAGATAGAAAGAGAGAGAGACATAGTATAGAAGGGAGACATAAAGACTTCTTTGTCTTGTCTTTGTTTTGATTCTTCCTCCCAGAATCACAGCCTCAGGCGGACAGAGTGATGGTCCTCCACCATGTTTATTTACATCCACGTTTTATTTAAGTTTATCAGGGCGTTAAGTGTGTGTGTGTGTGTGTGTGTGTGTGTGTGTGTGTGTGTGTGTGTGTGTGTGTGTGTGTGTGTGTGTGTGTGTGTGTGTGTGTGTGTGTGTGTGTGTGACTGTGGATCCTGGTGGTCTGGTCAGCCATGATGAGACATCCATCAACACTCACACTAGGGCCGCGGCCCCGTGCCCGAGCTCATTTGCATACTAAAGTCTAGAACGTTTGGCTAGTGTGACCACGCCATCCGTATTCCAGCACGGAACAGCCCCTTGGCCACGGCACACTTGGGAGAGGTGTGCCGTTGTTATGGCGGCGAGGACGCTTGGTGATGACGTATTCATCGTATTACGACGTGATGACGTATGTATGAAGGAGCAATCGTGCCCAGGCCACAGACTTTGGGAGCAGTGCGACCACGGTCCAGCGGGGGGAGTGTGGGGGGGATCGTGCTGAATCTTCCTGCAGCATGGAACAGGCAAACTTGCCTGGTGTGAGTGCGCCCTAAGTCTGCACTTGTACGTATGGATGAGCACAAATGTGTGAGTTTGTGTTTATCATCACTTTCTCTGTAGACAGACAGACAGACAGACAGACACACTGAACTCAAGCCCTATAGGATTGCAATCTCACCTAACATACAGTGACCTCCAGGCTGGGTGAGGGGATGGGATGGGCACTGACTGCTGTGTGATGTATATATATTTCATATTTCATTCTATTCACATTGGCATCTTTACTATGTCTAAGTGTGTGTTTATACAGTATATACAGAATATATATATACTGTAAATATATTTTAAATACAATTTACTGGTTTAATATTATATAGACTTCATACATACTGTATGTATGTAATAATAGTATGTATATTGGAAAATGAGGGTCTTTTTAATTGCTCACCAACAGAGGCAGCCTTGTTTGAGACCGGCAGGAGTTAATGTTAACAAGCTAATTACTAGCGGAAAATAGGTGCCGCTTGTGTGTGTGTTTGTGTGTGTGTGTGTGTGACTGCGGAGATTAGGTTGTGGCTGTGTGTGTGTTTGTGTGTGTGTGTGTGTGTGTGTGGATGGTTAGTTTGTGGCTGGGGGGAGGAGATGGGGGGGGGGGGGGGGGGGGGTTTATGTGCAAGACAAGCCGCTGTGTAAATTGGTTCATATACTCACACACATACACACACACAAACACACAAGGATGCACACACTCAAATGGCAATTTACCTGTTTGCTCATCCAGTCACTCTCTCTCTATATCTCTCTCTCTCTCGCCCAAACATAAGGCACACATGCATCCATAAATGTAAACAAACAAATTATGGGTCATAGACACACACATACACACAAACACACACCCACACACACACACACACCCTGTTAGTATTATGCTTAGCATCAGTGTTACTGAGCATGCATCACTAGTGGTTACGCCATGGGAACGCCACATACAAAAACACATACACACACGCTCACACACACACACACACACACGCACGTGTGCAGGCACGTACGGACACACACACACACACACACACACACACACACACACACACACACACACACACACACACACACACACACACACACACACACACACACACACACACACACACACACACACACACACACACACAGGTCTCCCTGCCAAGCATGACTTTCCAAATAAGGAAACTGTCTGCTACGCTCACACACTCACGCCCCTATATGGTGCTGCCAGACAGCAAAAGGTGCTTGTGCTGCAGATGCTAGCTCGACAGACTGGTGGGAGACACACACACACACACACACACACACACACACACACACACACACACACACACACACACACACACACACACACACACACACACACACACACACACACACACACACACACCACACAACCCCAGGTCCCTTACCTGGCCCCAATTCCTGAGTAAATAAATAATAATTAATTAATTGTGATTTATTTTACAACCTTTCTTCAAGATCAACTTTTGACTGCAGATTTTCGCTTTCTTTGGCCTCACAATTGTTTTGACTAATCATGGTAGTGGAGGCAGGATTTTGTGATTGCGTTATTTAATAACTCTTTTGAACCGAAGCGACAGTAAATTCAAACCCAGGTCTTTAAGGAGCAGCTGAGGGTGATGCCTAATGTGGTAGACTTCGCACAATTAGAATCTGACACTTTATCTGGACTGGGAGCCGAGTGTGCATATGTGTGGGGGCGTGTGCATTTATGTGTGTGCGTGTGTGTTTGAGTGTGTTTTCTGTGCGTGTGTGTTTATTTGTGCGTTTGTATGTGTGTGGTGGGTCTTTCTGTGTGTGTGTGTGTCTGTATGTGTGAGTCTGTGTGTGTGTGTTTGTGTGAGTGTATGTGTCAGTTTGTAGAGCACGTATCATGATGTTATGGTCAGAGATCCTCCCTCCAGCCAAAATGTCACTCCTTGCCCGGGTTAGGGTCACCCCAGTCCCATAAAACAGACACGCTCAGATCTGGGTGGCGGAGGTCTGTGAGAGCGTCATTTAACAAGAGACTCTTTTGATCCGCAGCGACACTGAATTCATACCCAGGTCATTGAGGAGCAGGTCAGGGTGATGGCTGACCGAGGTAGGCTGCGTACATTGGCAATCGGACCCCGTATCTTTCGGGCTGGGAGCCAAACACCCTGACTACCAGACGGGACTATCCCATAAACACATCCTGTTTAAAACAAAATTTCAAATGAACTTTCCAGAGATAGCAAACCCATGTTGTTCATTAGGGAATGAATACAGTGACCAAAGAGTATGTTGTAGCTATAACCCCCCCTCCCCCTTCATCTGTCCATCAGTCAGTCCTCCCATGGTGACATCATTTCCCCACACACACACACACACACACACACACACACACACACACACACACACACACACACACACACACACACACACACACACACACACACACACACACACACACACACATGAAAACAAACCTGACAGGAAGTCACATGACACTTCTGAGGGTGAGGGGAGCGGGGGGTCAGGGGTCAGCTGCAAACCAAAATATGTTATTCTCTCCTTCCGCTGTTTGTTCTTGCTCTGGAAACTCCCCCCCCCCCCCCCCCCCCCCTTGTCCATGTGACATCATGCAGACCACACACACATGCTCGACCACCGACGATCGATTTCAAGATGAACCATAACTATCTCATACACCACTGAAACAATACATACATAAATATGTTCCCTTGAGAGTATAGTTAGAGATATATGGTGCCCCAGCCCTCCTCACCCATCGATCTGATTTCATAAACCGCGCAAAACGCCAACAGACTAGTGATCAGTAGCTTAGCTAGTGATAGCAGAAGCAAATGGCAGCTAGCAGGCCGCAAGGCCTAGGAACCAGACGAATCTGCAAGCTCATGTTGTTTTTGTTCTGAAAGATGCATCCAGCCCCACTCTTACACAGACCTGTCCCGGGTTGGCCCAATCACAACCGTTGATCTTATATGGTGCAGGTTTGACACAGTGACAGTGGAACATTTTTTTAACAACCAAGATTGCGGCTCCTGATGGGGAACTGTGGTCTGTTGGGTTCACGATCGAGGCAGCACTGAATGAACTGGCTGCTATATAATTTTTCCAGAATAAGATAACAACTTAAGTGCAGATAACCACTTGAAGGTTTTGTTAAGAGAGATCTGTTTGCCTACCAACCTTAATGGTAACAACCCTTAACATTAGAGCAACATCAACAATGAACCTACCAAGCTAGAAAACTTCACGAGCTGGTGGGCTGAGTATTTGACCTCTCGCTCTGCTCCTAAGGTTATGTTTTGTATTGTTTAAATCGTTCTTTCATCGTTTCCTGTTATACTTTCTGATCCCCAGCTTTCCTCTCGTTTCAGACACTTCATTTCCTGCCCTTGTGTGTTTCCCGCCTTTATTATTGTCCACCCTCACCCTGATTGGTTTCAACTGTCTCTCATTGTTGTTTTATGAGTCTGTGGCGCCTGTCAAACTGTCTATATTGCATACAGATTTTCCCTAACCTACCCAGGAGTATCTAAGTGGAAGCCAGGATAAGAGCTGGTTGAATTCTCTGTAAATGTGAGGAAAGGTGCTTAAACCCTTTCTTTCGTAACCGGCGCACAGGATCATCCATTTAGAAGGAAAGGAGATAATGTGGTCCCACAATTCCTTGCCGCAGAAACACTTAAAGCGACGCATCATTCGGCCGATCGACAATACAACCGCAACCACTGCGGTCGCATGAAGACAAGAGTTCAGACGGGTTCTCTTGTGTACCGCGGTTGTCTTTCCCTTAAGTCTCCTTATCTTTCCTTGACCGAGTGACGTTTTCCTTGGAGGTCAAGGGAAAGTGGTTAGGTAATGCTTCGGACTACTCAACCGCAGCCTGCGTCATTCCCTCCATCAGTGGCAGTATTTCTATGTGTCCAGTGTTCCAGCACTTTCCTATTGTGTTCTTGGTTCTTAATCTCCGCGACTATTTTCCAGAACCAAGAGCCTTTTTTCTCTGCCGGATTTGTCGCCCTGATCTACTGACTGATGACCCGTGTACCGATAATGATAAAGGCTTTTTTAATATCAGGATTGTGCCATTTACTCCTCTTGCATGTGTTGACACTAGCCGTTATAACTTATTGATCTTAGATGTCTGGGGAAAATAGCTTGTGAGAAGTTTCTTTCTCAGTTTTCTTAAGTTTTCTATCATCTGGTTCTGTGTTCATGTTTATGTTTATAATTGGTAGGTAGGTAGGTAGGTAGGAAGGTAGGTAGGTAGGTAGGTAGGTAGGTAGGTAGGTAGGAAGGTAGGTAGGAAGGTAGGTAGGTAGGAAGGTAGGTAGGAAGGTAGGTAGGTAGGTAGGTAGGTAGGTAGGTAGGTAGGTAGGTAGGTAGGTAGGTAGGTAGGAAGGAAGGAAGGTAGGTAGGAAGGTAGGTAGGTAGGTAGGTAGGTAGGTAGGTAGATAGATAGATAGATAGATAGATAGATAGATAGATAGATAGATAGATAGATAGATAGATATTAAATATTGGTATGAATAAAAAATACTTTACAATCACTTCCAATATGGGTATTTGCATTTCATTAATTAGAATGTTGCTTTTACCGTAATCATTTTAGGGGCCTATTAAGTTCATTATAACGATAATGGAATACGAATTAGATGTGAAATAGTCTTTCAGCTCCATAATACTTCTTCATTGTATCACAGACTTTTCCCTGCACTGAAAGGCTTTAGGATAATGTTTGTCTCAGGGTAATTCTTAACTCAAGCTAACACTTAATTCAGGCGAGTACACTGTGCCTGTTTATTCACAATGACTCAGCGTTCTGTCAGCGTTGACAGTGACTCAGCGCTCTGTGTGGAGTGTGACTCAGCATTTCCTCAGACATCCCAGAGGGATTCTGCTTCTCGAGACCTCCCCAAGCAGCGCTGATTAGCTCGGAGCGCTAGCTCTGATTGCTAACGGCTAGGTCTGTTTGGGTATTGATACTCAGTGTTAACAGGAGTTATGTAACGAGGGTTGCTTTCTCGGATAACCCTCGATTCATAGTTAAGATTATGATTAAGATTAAGTGGCTATGTGATGAGGGCATTGAATGAAATGAATTTGATTCAAATTAATTTGATAAAATGTAATTTATTTATTTGAATGAACTGTATTCAATTTAATTGGACCCAATTAAATTTTTGTGAATTGTATTGAATTTAAATTCATTTAATTTGATTGAATTGAATTGAACGGTGGAACAGAACAGTCTCAAACTAAATCCCCAGATGTTCTCCACTGCATGTTCTTTTTGAATAATCCTATTTTACTCGGTTCTTTTCTCAAACATCTGTTGTCAGAGCACAAAAAGGCATTGCAGAAACACAGGACAAAGGGCACATTGAGACACACACACACACACACACACACACACACACACACACACACAGACGCACACACACACACACGCACACACACACACAGCACACACACACACACACACACACACACACACACACACACACACACACACACACACACACACACACACACACACACACACACACACACACATACAGACACGGCCACACACAAAACTGTCGGGAACAGAGCCCTAAAGAGTTTTGAGAGAGGTCCAGTGGATCTGGAGACGTGGGTCTCCTGTAGTCTGAGTGCCCTGAACGCCGAACCCTGACCCAACAGAGGAGCTCCTGGTCTTCATACGTAGAACAAGGAGGACTCTGTGAGGGGGTCCCCCTCGCCTCCATGGTCCTGGCTGGGATCCCAGAGTCGCAGTTCTACTGGTCGGCTTACTAGTAGGATGCCTTCGACGGGCGGCATGTGTCTCAGCAGGTAGAGCGGGTTGGCTGATAACCGGAAGGTTGTTAGTTCGATCCCTCGGCCCCTCCTAGCTGAGTGTTCGAGAAGTCCCTGAGCAAGACACCTCTAACCCTAACTGCTCCCGGCGAGCTGGCTGTCGCTTTGCGAGTTGCGTGGCTGACACCGCCGTTGGTGGGTGAATGTGTGCATGAATCGGGGAATGTTTGGCGATACTGTAAAGCGCTTTTAGTGGCTACTGTTTAGAACAGCGCTGTATGAAATGCAGTCTATTTACCATTGACCATGCCTAAACCCCACTGCTTATGACCTGAAGTTGCTTTGGATGAAAGCATCTGCTAAACGACTTAATAATTAAAGAGTGGATAAACCATTCTTCAAATATACATCCCTGTATTACTTAGTTTGAGTTAAATAACCAGAGGGTGATTTATTTTCCACAACACTGTACATCGTGAGGAGAAACCAACATTATGATTTACACACATAATTATGCAAAAATACCAGATTGTAGTAATGCATGCAGTGTATCAGAAGCACGCAATGCAGACAAAAACAACATGAGAACCAGACTCCTACCAGCCACACACACACACACAGACAGACAGACAGACAGACAGACAGACAGACAGACAGACAGACAGACAGACAGACAGACAGACAGACAGACAGACAGACAGACAGACAGACAGACAGACAGACAGACACGCACACAGACACGCACACAGACACGCACACAGACACCCATCAAGACCTACACAGAGATACACAGACACACACAATCATACCCACACACACACACACGCACGCACGCGCACACAGAAATGCACGCACACTACCTCTCGGCACATGCACAGTCCTCCTGACAATGAAGGTCCCACTGGGTCACCATAGTAACTGCCGCCAAAATAAATCCACCATCATCACAGCAGTTGCAGCCCCAGCAGACACACACACACACACACACACACACACACACACACACACACACACACACACACACACACACACACACACACACACACACACACACACACACACACACACACACACACTCTCTCTCTCTCTGAAGCAACCCCCCCTTTGGCCTTTACAAATGGAAACAGATACAACTTGAGCTCTGTATGAAATGGGGGGAGGAGGAATAAGGAGAGAGGGGACTAGAAGAGAGAACAAAGAGGGAGGAGGGGAGGTGAGGAGGAGAGAGAACAGGTAGGGAGGAGGGGAGGTGAGGAGGAGAGAGAACAGGTAGGGAGGAGGGGAGGTGAGGAGGAGAGAGAACAGGATAGATGAAGTGAGGCGAGTTGAGATGGAGGAGGGGAGGTGAGGTGGGTGAGGGCAGGAGTGAGGATGGGGGAGGAGGGATGGAAGGCAGAGGGGAGGAGAACCCAGCGGTGTTCCGTGTTCTGTTCCTTTGGAGTTACCGAAGGTGACGTCACATTGGGTAATCCTGTAATGCTTGCAGCCCAACGCACCGCCAATACTAATACAGGCCCCGCACACGCAGGTCGGCACGCGGCAACAAACCCTAACTCCCAGAGGCCTTTGCAACTGCCTGCGGGACCCGGTGGGTAAACCAGAGCTTGCGAGGGAGTCTTAAAAAAGAAACGTTGACGTAGATTCAAACAAATCGCTGGAGGGCCGGTCGGGCTCGGAACAGAGGCCCCTGTGTTCCTGAGGAGACCACAGAGCAAGGGGCCGATGGGGGATATGAACACACACACACACACACACACACACACACACACACACACACACACACCACACACACACACACACACACACACACACACACACACACACACAAACACTCAAACACGCGCAGACACACACACACTTAAACATGCACAGACACACACACTCACACACACACACACACACACTCCCTCACCATGGAGCAGAACAGCATTCATGCATGCTAATACATTTTTGGATTAGTGTATGGATATATGTAGCGTTCTGATTGATTCTGTTGAGTCAACCAAACCCAGTTTGCTCTCTGTAATAATCATCCTCAAGGGGGAATGATAATCAACAAAACTGCACATCACAAGGAGAAACCAACATTTCGATTTACACACGTCATCATGCAACATTATATACCGGACAGTAGCAATGTATGAAATGTAACACAGAAGCACACAATACAGACATAGGTCAGCCACACACACACACGCGCACACACACACACACACATATAGATGCACACACACACACACGCACGCACACACGCACGCGCACACACATACTTTCTCGGAATGTGTGTGTGAGATCTGGTCACAGAAAAAGAACATTCATGAATATTCAAGAGGTGTGCCATACACTCTTACAGCATGCATCAAACAGTGTGTGTGTAGGTGCATGTGTGTATATGTGTGTGTGCATCTGTGATTGTGTGTGAGCGTGTGTGTATGTGTATGTATATGTCTGTATGTGTGTGTGCTAGTATGTATGTGTTGAAATAACACATCACACTGGAGCCTGCAAAGTGTTCCTCGAACCTTCACACACATTTGGTGTGTGAATGTTCAGTGAACTTTAACACACTGGAAGCTCACTCAGCTGCCAAAGGTCAAAGTTCATGCGTGCACACACACAGATACACACAAACTCAAGGAAGCACAAACACACAGGTCGCTGTTTTCTATTAATTATCTGTGTAAACTTGAAGACTTGCAGTTCATCCGTTTGTTTACTTAACATGAGCGCACACACACACACACACACACACACACACACACACACACACACACACACACACACACACCACACACACACACACACACACACAGATGCGCTCGCACACACACACACACACAACGCGCCACGCACGCACACAGACACACAAGCACACACACACACACACACACACATGCACACATACACACGCACAGACTCCTGAATAGGATACTCATTGATGTGTCGTAAACTCTGCCCACAGTAGCTCCTCCAATAAATGTTCCGTTATCGTGTTTCCAAACAGACACAGAGCGCTGTCAGAGCTCTCTCTCCTGCCGTAAGCAGATCCTCCTCATTTAGGGAACCAACGACCCACAAAGTATATGCTTCCAAGACACACACACACACACACACACACACACACACACACACACACACACACACACACACACACACACACACACACACACACACACACACACACAAGCCGCGGTGGGCTTTCCTAGAAGGACGAGGCTTCTTATCAAGAAGGCTCGAGGAAAAGTGCAGATGGGTTGTGGTTGTTCTCTTTTCACTGACGTGCCGCTTTGACGTGATTCGTTCCAGACCTCAGGCTCAGCACTTTGTCGGTTCCCCGGGAAGGAGAAGGAGTAAGGAAGAACTGAATAAATGAAGGAGGAGAGAAGGTTTGAAAAATTAAGGAAAGGAAGAGAGGTAGGGAGGGAGGGAGGGAGGGAGGGAGAGAGGATAATATTATGGAACAGTAAAAGTGGGAAAAAGTGAGAGAGAGAGAGAGAGAGAGAGAGAGAGGGACAGACAGAAAGAGAGAGAGTTAGAGAGATTGAGATACAGAGAGATAGTAAGAGAGACAGAGAGAGATAGTAAGAGAGAGAAAGACACAGAGAGAGATTGAGATCAAGACACAGAGAGAGAGGCACATGTGATGAACTCAGCTGTGAGGTGATGGATACTTCATTTCCTGCTGGCCTCCCACAGCGCTATGCTAATGAGCGCCGCTGCTCCCGGTAATGGAGTCATTCTGCTGAAGCATCGAGCACCGAGCCATGCCCAGGAATAGCTTGTTGTCACTGGAATAACTGAGTCATCACAGTTCCCACTCCACTCTGCCCCTCCGATCGAACCCACCCCCCGCCGCCCCACCCCCCCCCCCGCAACCCCTGGCAAGCAACTGCCCGCTGATTGATCGCTAATGTTTCCAATACAGGCGGAAAGAGAGGGGAGCGCTGAGAGCATTAGCATTCCAGAGCATCCCGCAGGCCTAGCTCGCGGCTAGCTGCTTGGGTCATGTCTGAAAAAGGCCCGCAGCAGTAGGAACATTCAAATCTGCACCGCAGCGATGGAACAAGCTCGCTGCATCAGGTCAGGACCGGAGAGTCGCTCACCAGCTTCCGCAAAAAGACTCAAGACTCACTTGTTCGTAGTTCACCTAGACTCTGCATCCCCCTTATCTCTCCCCCCCACACCACCACTACCCTCTTATGCACTTATTGTTTGTTGTACGTTCTGGCACTTAATGTACACACTAATTGTGTGAGCGCCGTATGTCCTTGCACTTAAAAAATAGTGCTTAGCAGCTTCTTATCCTACCTGTCTTTGTTGTGTATAGGTAATGGGTTAACCTAGGGATGGTTAATACTTGCCACTTGGTTCTATGAACGTTACTGTACCGATAGCGATATCTTTTGACAAATGTACTTGTAAGTTGCTTGGGATAAAAGCGTCTGCTAAATGCCGTCAATGTAAATGTGAATCCCAATGCTCTCTGTTTTGAGGTGCTCGTGCTTGGAAGGATGGACACAGTGGACAACGCTGAAGGCGTGTGGTTGGCCGGTTTGCGTAATTAATTAGAAGCTAATTGCTGTCGTTTTGTGATGTCACTCAGTGGCTCGACTGGAAATGCTTGGTCGTGTCACCATCAGGGGCACGTCCGCCTCCAGAATCAGGTTAATATCTAGAATCTGATGGCGGAGCAGAATCTAAAATCTGGGTAAATGCGGTGTTTCCCTTTCATTCAATTCATGCTTGTTTGGACCAACTGTGTTGCTGGAGGCGGGACTCCAAAAGGGGTCTGATTGGCAATCATAAACTCAGCCAGCAGTAGTTTGTAAAGAAGTGCCTGTGAAAGTGTAAAATGGAACTCTGTGTTAACGATGACCAACCTTGCGTCGAAAACGCTGTCCGTTGGCTGTGATGCAGTGCCCATTAATGCCCCAGAAAAAGCATACACGCACGCACACGTACACGCACACACGAGAGAGAGAGAGAGAGAGAGAGAGAGAGAGAGAGAGAGAGAGAGAGAGAGAGAGAGAGAGAGAGAGAGAGAGAGAGAGAGAGAGAGAGAGAGAGAGAGAGAGAGAGAGAGAGCATGCTGTAAGCTCACTCACATGAGGAGGCTGCGATAATTGTGGCGTGTGCAGCATTCTCCACATAGCAGCTCAACATGCTTTTGGCTGTTAGCAGAAGAAGGTGAGTCGCACACGTACACGCACACACGAGAGGAGAGAGAGAGAGAGAGAGAGAGAGAGAGAGAGAGAGAGCATGCTGTAAGCTCACTCACATGAGGAGGCTGCGATAATTGTGGCGTGTGCAGCATTCTCCACATAGCAGCTCAACATGCTTTTGGCTGTTAGCTAAGAATGGTGGATGTCCTTGCTTTTGTAAGAGGCATTTGCGTGTGTGTTTCTGTCTGTGTGTGTGTGTGTGGGGGGGGGGGGGGTGTGCATGGGTGTGTATTTGTCAATTCATAGGCATATATACATAGATACACGCACATCTATCTATATATACATAAATACAGTACATATAAATGTGTGTATGTGGTACACACACATTCAAACACATCTTCACACACACACACACACACACACACACACACACACACACACACACACACACACACACACACACACACACACACACACACACATGCAAACACTCAGATAATCACAAATATTACTCTTTTGTTTTCTCTTGCCCTCTTACACATACGCACACACACACACACACACACACACACACACACACACACACACACACACACACACACACACACACACACACACACACACACACACACACACACACACACGCATGAGAAACTAAAGGGTTTAGCTCTGGATGCAACAGGCTCTCATCTGCGCTGTGCGCACAGGACAGACTGCAGAAGGACACTCTGGTACACTGTGTTCTCTGTTCCCATCCTCTGTAGAGGACGGCTTAGAGCTCTCTGGAGGTCAACCCTCAGCCTGTGGAGCTCAGCTCTCTCTCTCTGTAGAGGTCAACTCTTTATAGAGGTGAACTCTCTATAGAGGTGAACTCTCTATAGAGGTCAACTCTCTGTAGAGGTCAACTCTCTGTAGAGGTCAACCATCTCTGTAGAGGTCAGTAGTCTCTGTAGAGGTCAGCAGTTTCTGTAGAGGTCAGCAGTCTCTGTAGAGGTCAGCAGTCTCTGTAGAGGTCAGCAGTTTCTGTGTAGGTCAACTGTCTCTATGTAGAGCGACTCTTAGTTTGTACTTCAATCTCAGAAAATGTTTTAGTTCAGTTTTCTTCTTATCAGTTAATGTGTAATCTTTCATTATTCTACCTGTTGAATGGAAATAATATTCAGCAATTCTTTTCCATTGTTTTCATTATTCTTAACTAATTTCTTGCTAATGTTTGTATTCCTGTTTTGCATGAAAAGCGCTGTATGAATAAAGTTTGATTGAATGATTGATAGAACTCTGTAGAGTCCACTGTTCTCTGGAGAGCCTCTAGCTGGGACTGCACACACACATTTCATTGTGTGTGTGTGCCTGTGCCAGTGTGTGTGTGTGTGTCACACATTTGGACGTACATGCGCTATTGGATTTCCTTTTGGTCCCGTTTCCATGGAGTATGCTTCAGGGGCAGTGAGGGTGCGCAGTGTGTGCTTGTGTGTGTTTGTGTGTGTGTGTGTGTGCACGTATGCGTGCATTTGCGTGCGTGCGTGCTGCTGTCTCCTGCAGCATTACCACACAGTGTAGGTCAAAGCTGATTGGTTAATTGGCTGATTAGCTCAATAATCACCGCCCACTGCAAGCATATGTGGCAAGCCTGCGTCGCGATAAGACCATCATATGCTCGTGGGTGGGTGTGGGATTACCCAGACCCACATCAGATTAAACCTCCACCATCTGTCCCTGTAGCATCCCGCCTTCTCCCTCCTCGCATCCCTGCCTCCTCTGCGCACGTGTCCCGCTTCCTCTCTCCTCTCCCGTCCGTCGAGTGTGTGCAGCAACGTGAGCCGCTGCCGGAGTGCGTAGGCATCTCTCGGCTGGTTTACTAACCTCCTTTCCCTGCCGATGCTTAGTTACTCTCTTCTCCCCATCTCCCCTTCTCCTCTCCTCCGTCCTCGCTCCGCTTCCACCCTCCCCATCTCCCCCTCTCCTCTCCTCTCCTCCACCCCCTTCCACCCCCTCTCTCGCTGTCCCCTCCCCTCCTCTCCCGCGCTCTCTCGGCCTCTCCCCTCCTCCCCTCTGTGTCTGCTGCGTCGCGGCGAAGGCTTTTGAGGACACGGTGTACCCAGTGCCCCGTCTCTCCACTGCAGCAGCAGCAGTCTATCGCTCGCTCTCTCTCTCTCGCTCTCGCTTCTCGCTCTCTCTCTCGCTCTTTCTCGCTCTCTCTCGCTCTCTCTCTCCCTCTCTCTCTCTCTCTCTTCCCCTCCTCTGTTCTACCGCTGCTGCATCCGTCTCTCTCCTCAGCCCCGCCTCCCCCCAGCCTCCTCCCTGCTCCTCTCTTCTCCTCTCCGTCTCTCCGTCTCTCCGTGATGTCGACGTGGTCAGGACAACCAGCCCTGACCTGCTAGTTAGAGAGAGAGAGAGAGAAAGAGAGAGAATGCAGGAAGGAAGAGGAGTGGAGGGGAATGAGAAGGGGAGACATGAGACGACGAGAGAGACGGATGGAGAGAGAGAGGGTTCTTCCCTGTGTGTGTGTGTGTGTGTCGGGGGGGGGGGGGGGGTAAATCTCACCAGAAGAGTGGATGAATCTGTGACAGGGTGTGCACCACATATTCCCGTGCAGATTCACACAAAAGCATTTCAATACCCACATGCGGACGTGGAATGTGTGAGCATTCACACACACTAGCCCGCACACACACACACACATATATACACACACACGAGCGCACGCACGCGGGTCGGAGGCTGTCGCTGTCTAGCTGCCCCGCTCTATATTTAGCGTGGGCCGTGTCTACCGACTCCAAGCGGTATTTAGAGTGTGAGCGGCGACTGACACACCAGGAAGGAATGAGGGATGAGGGAGAGAGAGAGCAGAAAACGCTTGATATACGACCAGGACGCTTTGTTGTTCTTATGGAGACTCTCCCACTGCAGAGAAACCCAGTGACACGCACACACACACACACACACACACACACACACACACACACACACACACACACACACACACACACACACACACACACACACACACACACACACACACACACACACACACACACCACGCACTGCGGCGTACAGTGCAAATACAGCTGCTGTAGCACACGGCCGTCCTGACCTGCTAAGCTGCCCGGCATGCACACCCCTTAAAGAGGTGCATTGTTCCTTGCTGAGGCGCTGGGGCTAGTATGCCATGCTAAGACGCTAGGCTAAAGCAGCACCCTAAGGCTACGCTAGCCTAAGTGGTTCAGGGTTACAGGTCTAGGTTAAGACGCTACGCTGAAATGCTAGGTTATGGGCGTGCACGCTGGGGCATTTGCATGAGAGGTCCAATAGAGCCCTCACACATGCATTTGCATTTAATGGTCTGACAGTGGGAGTGGTTGAGTGGACACTTATCTTGCAGACCTGCACAAAGAGATGCTCTCCCGTCTCCCCTTTCTTTTCCTTCTCCCTCACTCGGTCTTTAATGCGATACAGCTTTATCGGATTTATTGAGATGGAATTGAAGAAAATAAACGTTTTGCCAGCATGGCATGGAAAGAAACTGAAATGAACATGTAAATACGTTAGTAGACAATGCATGAAACGAGTGGCCCCCTTTAGAGCATGCTGGACACACATCATCACAGATTCCCATTTCAGTTCTGTACTGAAGTCCAGTATTCCCTCGCTCCAATGCGGCTAAGAGACGGTCATGAATCGTAGCATTATCCTGTTCCTCCGCAATGCAATGCCTGTTTTCTTGCTTCCTACGTGACGTGTAGCCAGTTAACCAGAGCCAGAAGAAGAAGAACATGACAGCAAAGACAAGGAGAACACATATGGAATTTCTTCATGAAGAATTTGCAAGGCAATATCCAAAACGTGTAACGGAAAACAGATATCCCTCCAACAGAAGAAGACTTCTTCTCTCTCTCTCTCTCTCTCTCTCTCTCTCTCTCTCTCTCTCTCTCTCTCTCTCTCTCTCTCTCTCTCTCTTCTCTCTCTCTCTCTCTCTCTCTCTCTCTCTCTCTCTCTCTCTCTCTCTCTCTCTCTCTCTCTCTCTCTCTCTCTCGCCACTGAGCCCATGAAATTGAAGTGGATATCGCTCTCTCTGAAGCATGCCAATGTTCTCCTATAGAGTTGATCATTTAAGCGGTGGTGCTACCCTGGGTATATTGCACTGCTGGGATGCGTTCCTACAATTAGAGACTTCCGGGTCAACCTTCAAATGCAAAGACTTGGACTCTTCATACAGTCCTTCATGAAGGACTGTATGAAGAGTGTACTGTATGTGCCAGGGCAGCAGAAACTTCATCCCCTCCATTCTGATCTGCCCGTCCATGTTTTGGGTTTTGAAAGTTGGTTTCAATGGCAGCGAGGCTAGACTGATCTTTAGTGAAATACAGAAATATGAACTGGCAGTGTCAGCGTGGTCCTGCAGGGCTTTGAAACAAGGATATTTACACATTGACCATAGTTAGGGAATAATGTGACTACCATATAGAATAATAAAAGCAATAATCATTTGGGATTCTTTAGGCAAGATCTGAACTGGGAGATTTGTTTGAAACATGTTTTTCTAAAGTCCTAAAATTCTCTGCAAGCTCTGTCTGCTAGAGCATTCATGATAAGCAGCAGCCAAAATGTAAATACATGATCTCTTATTCCATGTTTTGGTGTGAACACAATCTTGGACTAAGTTTGTTATTCTGCAAGTCACCCCAGATTGGAGTTCACACACACACACACACACACACACACACACACACACACACACACACACACACACACACACACACACACACACACACACACACACACACACACACACACACACACACACACACACACTGTCCCTTGCTCCACCGTGTGGGATGATATCCAGTTTCCAGTTCCCAAATGCAACAATCAGAGTCTGGCCCATGGCAGTATCGGGTGTATGGTGGAGTTTACTGTGTTATGGTAGGTCTGGGCAGGCATTTCTTCGCTGCATGCCTTAGATAGGTCTATGTTGATTTTGTCGATGACATAGAGATTTGGACAGGGTCCAAATCAACAAAGCTGTGTGTGTGTAAGTCAGTGAGCCAGTGTGTGTGTGTGTGTGTGTGTGTGTGTGTGTGTGTGTGTGTGTGTGTGTGTGTGTGTGTGTGTGTGTGTGTGTGTGTGTGTGTGTGTGTGTGTGTGTGTGTGTGTGTGTGTGTGGAAGTCAGTTCTGTGTAAAAGTGGTTGTATGGGATCGGCAGGCTAAGAGGTTTAAGAGGGGTGGGCATGTCATGGTGGGTGGCGAGGGAGAGGCAGAGGTTGCATTGGGGTGATCTGTTCATGGCTCATCTCTCCCCCTTCTTCTTCGGTCACTGCAGTGTAGGTGTTGGGGTTAGGGGGTTCTCTCCAGTGTTGGGGTTAAGGGGTTCTCTCCAGTGTTGGGGTTAGGGGGTTCTCTTCAGTGTTGGGGTTAGGGGGTTCTCTTCAGTGTTGGGGTTAGGGGGTTCTCTCTTCAGTGTTGGGGTTAGGGAGTTCTCTTCAGTGTTGGGGTTAGGGGGTTCTCTTCAGTGTTGGGGTTAGGGGGTTCTCTTCAGTGTTGGGGTTAGGGGGTTCTCTCTTCAGTGTTGGGGTTAGGGAGTTCTCTCTTTAGTGTTGGGGTTAGGGGGTTCTCTTCAGTGTTGGGGTTAGGGAGTTCTCTTCAGTGTTGGGTTAGGGTCGGGTTCTCTTCAGTGTTGTGGGGTTAGGGGGTTCTCTTCAGTGTTGGGGTTAGGGGGTTCTCTTCAGTTGTGTGGGGTTAGGGGGTTCTCTTCAGTGTTGGGTGTTAGGGGTTCTCTCTTCAGTGTTGGTGGTTAGGGGGTTCTCTCTCTTCAGTGTTGTGGGTTTAGGGTTAGTCTCTCTCTTTCAGTGTTGGGGTTAGGGGGGTTCTCTCTTCAGTGTTGGGGTTAGGGGGTTCTCTCTTCAGTGTTGGGGTTAGGGGGTTCTCTTCAGTGTTGGGGTTAGGGGGTTCTCTTCAGTGTTGGGGTTAGGGGGTTCTCTTCAGTGTTGGGGTTAGGGGGTTCTCTTCAGTGTTGGGGTTAGGGGGTTCTCTTCAGTGTTGGGGTTAGGGAGTTCTCTCGTCAGTGTTAGGGTGAGGGTACGCTGATCGCCGACCTGATGAAAGTGGTTCTGGGCGTCATGTGGCTCAGGAGGTAGAGTAAAGCTGGTTGGCTGGTAACCGGAAGGTTGCTAGTTCGAATCCCGGCTCCTCCTAGCTGAGGGTCGAGGCGTCCCTGAGCAAGACGCCTCACCCTGACGAGCTGCCTTTCATGGTTGACCCCGTCGTCTGTGTTTGAATGTGTGTATGAACCGACGCATTGGATAAAAGCGCCTGCTGACCTCAATGTAGGCGACTGGTGAATTACGACGTTTCTAATTTATTAAAATGCAGTTGCAGCCTTCTTCCAGCGGGCTCCAGAGGGGAACCGTGTCCGCTCTGCATGAGTGCACTGCTCTCCTCCTCTAGGGTGGGTTCTGAACTGCTTGTGAACCCCGCGCCCGCATCCAGACACTGGAGGCGGTGGTTGTAAACCAGTCTCACTCTCAAGTGCTTAAGAATCAGGAAAAACAATAAAACAATTAACATTAGGCTGATTGTTACAAAAATAGGTCCTGTCTGTCTCTACGACCTGAATAGGGACATTTATTACAACAATGGTGGAGGCGGCATGATCCGTCGCGCTCTGACCACGGCGTGTGTCTTCAACTGGTCTTCAGCGTCCCAGCGGCGGGAAACTGTACTTGCCGTTTCAAACGCTTGGGTCAAGGTTTCGACCTGACAATTTTGCCTCCGGTTTCTCCTCTGATTAATTCACGTTGTTCTTGACAGCATGAATAATTCTCTCTTCCTCTCTCAACCTCTCCCACCCTCTCCCCTTCTCTCACCCTCTCTCTTCCTCCCTCATCCTCTCTCACCCTCTCTCACCCTCACTCACCCTCTCACACCTTCTCTCCCCCCCTCTCACCCTCTCTGTTCCTCTCTCACCTTCTACCACCCTCTCTCACCCTCTCTCTTCCTCCCTCATCCTCTCTCACCCTCACTCACCCTCTCTCACCTTCTCCCCCCCCTCACCCTCTCTCAGCCTCTCTCACCCTCTCTCACCCTCTCTCACCTTCTCTCTACCTCCCTCACCTTATCTCACCCTCTCTCACTCTCTCTCGCCCTCTCTTTGCACTCTGTTCTCCCCCTCCCTCCCCCGACAGCTTGTCAGATTGAGTAGCGGGAGTGGCTGCAAATCAAACTGTCTGCTAGCATGTCTCAGGAAGAAGGATAATTAATTACAAGCACCCACACGCGCCCCACCCAGCCAGGGAATGGAGTGTATAAGGAATGCATGGCAGAGTTAATTAGGGTTCATGTTTTACACACACACGCACACACACACTTACATGGGCACGCATGCTCGCACACACACACATGCACACACATGCACACACACATGCACACACACACACACACACGATATCTTGGCCATGGATGCCTACTTGTTGTTAAGGTGGGAGTCAAACACACAACCCCCAGGGCTGTCCTGAGCCCTTCCCCCACCCCCACTCACTCTCAGGATTATCAGTTTACAACATAATGGCGTTTGGCTGATTAGTCTGTGATTAGGATGCACGGTGCAATGTGTGTGTGTGTGTGTGTGTGTGTGTGTGTGTGTGTGTGTGTGTGTGTGTGTGTGTGTGTGTGTGTGTGTGTGTGTGTGTGTGTGTGTGTGTGTGTGTGTGTGTGTGTGTGTGTGTGTGTGTGTGCGTGCGTGCGTGTGTGGATGTATGAGTGTGTGTGTTTGTTGATATGTGTGTTTGTGGGGGAGGGGGGTCTTCCTGATGTTATAATTGTGCATTAATTGATCTGCATATGTTTTCATTTATTTCCCAAAACTGATTTGTTCACTTTCCACAGAATGTGGTTCAGAGTGAATGATTGAATAATATCAATTGGGATTAGGGATTAGAGAGTGGATTAGAGTTATAATTCAGATCTGCTGGCTCGCTCCCTAACACTGGGAAACATATCCTTCCTGGGTCTGGGTCATAGGTCATGCCCAAAGGTCAAGTATTTTATTCCCTGCTCAGTGTGAAAGGGCGAGTTAAGCACACACACACACACACACACACACACACACACACACACACACACACACACACACACACACACACACACACACACACACACACACACACACACACACACAGCATATGTCATGGCAACCTGGGCAAGGCAACAGCATAACGTACTGACACACACTCACCCAAACATAAAATGAACACAAGCGCAACTAAATTTTAACACACAGACACAAACACAGACCACAGCTAAGCATGTCAGGAATGAAGCCTACAGACAGATAGTCTGAGCTCTAACGCCTGCCGACGGTATGCATACACAAACACACACTCATACACACAACACACACACATCAACACACACATACTGTATATCCCCACACACACACACACACACACACACACACACACACACACACACACACACACACACACACACACACACACACACACACACACACACACACACACACACACACACTACTATTTACTATGTTGTTCTTCCATTAAGTTCAAAGTTCAAAAGCTTTATTTGTCCAACATGTTGCCATATTAGAAAATTGTCTTTGA
The DNA here is from genome assembly GCA_900291075.1 of Melanogrammus aeglefinus. Taxonomy (NCBI): domain Eukaryota; kingdom Metazoa; phylum Chordata; class Actinopteri; order Gadiformes; family Gadidae; genus Melanogrammus; species Melanogrammus aeglefinus. The sequence goes on along the minus strand of OLKM01000650.1, from coordinate 171,894 downwards.
TTGAAGGCAGTCTGTTCTCTAATTGTGTGTATGTGTTATACCCCAATGAACTCCTCATTTAACTTGTAAATCTTTGATATTATCCCGTCACATTATTATGACACCCAATCATGTGGAGGACACTGCGTCGCAGACTTTGGACAGGACGTGGACAGAGTAGTGATACTGTTAGGGTCAAAGGGCAGAGGGCAGCCCAGCAACGTCATTGATTTGTAAAGAGCTGAAGCATGAAAGGTCCCACAAAGGTCCTGCCCATGTGAGCGGACTCCCTCGTGAGAAGGCTCTGGGTGCTGGAACGATGACAAATCACCGGGACTTCGTGTTTGGGTGCCCCCTGTGTGTGTGTGTGTGGGTGTGGGTGTGTGTGTTTGGTTGTCCAGTCGCGCCCCTCTGATGACGACCTTGTCCCCAAGGTCAAGGCCGGTTCTCCGCTATCTCCACGCGGTCCGGCGGAGGATAAGCCGAGATAAGCGGCGGCGTCTGAAGGGCCGCGGTCATGTGACGCGTTCTCATAAATTCTGTCTTATTTATTTTTAAACATTCTGTCAGGGCTTAGAGCGAACGCTTTTATCCAAAGCGACTTAGGTGGTGTTGTGATGGCACTCTGACCCGCTATCTCCACGCGGTCCGGCGGAGGATAAGCCGAGATAAGCGGCGGCGTCTGAAGGGCCGCGGTCATGTGACGCGTTCTCATAAATCCTGTCTTATTTATTTTTAAACATTTACAATCAGGGCGTTTAGCGAACGCTTTTATCCAAAGCGACTTACAATAGGTACATTTGTCAGAAGAAAGAGAAACAACAATATATCACTGTCGGTACAGTAAGGATGTTCATAGAACCAGGTGCATTGTGGGGGAGAGCCGGGTCGATTGAAACACGGGACGATTGAAACACGGCGATTTCCTCGAAAACCACTTTCACGGCTTTCAAGGCTTTCACGTCAAATTTTGTCACTAAGTTCAGCAAGCAAGACTGACAAACCCCGGGAAGTCTTGTGTAATGATATCATACCGTTCAAATGTTATCCCCGCAAACCTGTTTTTGATGAGGCAAGTAAATTCACCTGTGCTGTAGTTTTTTTTAATAAACAGTTGTGTTATTTGTTTCATGGCATAATAATATAACAATACAGCAGATGAATTAGTACTTAAACCTGTCCTAAAGTGTTCAATGTCAGAATTTTGAAGTTAAGAGGCCAAAAAGGTTTAAGGGCCAGTAGTCGCTGTCGGGCGATTGGAACACTTGTTTAAACGTCCCGCCTTCACCAGTTTGTTTAAAATAAATAACAGGATGTTCAACTATGTATCCTTAAATATGACTTAGGACAGGGAAATAAGTAAATTAAACCAAAATGTAGTCGTCCAACTGGTATAAAACAAGAAAGGTGAGTTTTAATCGGAATTATGTGAAATTTTAGCAATGACGAGTACACTAGTATGTTGTCCGGTATGTTGCATAAAAACAAGAGCAAGGTCAATAGTTTCTTTTTAAAATATGCTGTTTCATTCATCCCGCATGTGTTTCAAACGTCCCGACTAGGCGGGGCGTTTGAAACAAATGTCAATTTACGTTCAAAGTTAAAAAAAACAGCTCGATCATCCAACATATGTATCGAATTACACTTGCAACTAAGAGAACACACATTTGAGTTGTTGATCACATGTTAAAATTATTTGTATGCGTAACGTCATCTTTGAAAAAGACGTTTAACTGAAAAGTGTTTCAATCGACCCGGCTCTCCACTACTAACAATTGCTAGTCCAAGGCATTCTGTATCCAACAAAGACACCCACCCCTTTGAATCTTGAGTCTTGCAGAAGTACGACTTGTCACAGTTATTTATGACTCTGTGCACCTTATTCTTTATTTAAGTGGTGCTGCTGTTATCCCCT
>OLKM01000650.1:57500-165000 GCA_900291075.1 Melanogrammus aeglefinus | reverse complement strand
TTATAGCGCCAAGAAATGTCGGCCTGTGTCTAAAAATATGACTTCAGAGACATGTCAACGTATTGGGAAGCGTCGCGGAGTGATGTGAAATCTGTCTAAATTAGGAAAGCTTTCAAACGGAAAAAAAGCAGAAAAACTACTGCCGGGAATATGCAGCTTTTCACTGTGAAAAAACAAAGAGAGACCAGGGAACTTTGATCTATTTTAGAGGCAGAGGGCTCTTGCTCTTTTATTACAGGGTAGAGGTCAGCCTGCGATCTGATTGGTCGAATCAGGTTGCTGGTTGGGGCACCGGAGAGCCCTGATTGGTGGAAAACAGTTAATGTAACACACACACACATAAGCACAACCACACAGACACAGACGCAAACGCATGCACGCACACACACACACACACACGCACGCACGGCACGCACACATGCACGCACACAAACGCATGCATGGACACACATACACACACACATACACACACACGCGCACACACACACACACACACACACACACACACACACACACACACACACACACACACACACACACACACACACACACACACACACACACACACACGCCGCACACACACACGCATGCACGCACGCACGCACGCACGCACGTACATACACACGCACATGCATACCACAACCGCTACCACCGCCACCACCAGGGACCACATGAGTCCAGTAGCAGTTAAGTCTGGCTTCCATTAGTCTCAGTTTTCCCGCCAAAATGCATCCTGAGACTCAACTCAAGCAGTAGCACTTTGGCAGCCATGTTGAATCAACCAAGAGCTGAGGCCAAATCACACTGGCGCTCTATAACAGTGTTTGCATTTAATGGTATCCACCAATAACCTGTAGATGGTGTTTTACGAATGAGCATACATGAGATAAACAGATAGAGATAGATGAGGGATAGATAGATGGACAGACGGACAGACAGAAATAAAGGTGCCATTACCTAGTAAAGGTTTCTTAATATGAACCCGCTCTGATTTCTAATGCCTACTGTCCCCTGTCAGCATAACTTCACATTTAGCACGCCTTAGCTCATCTTAGCCTAGCGGCTGCCGATTCTGGCACACAAACTAGATTTTTAACTTGACATTTGAGTCAGGACACAGCCTCCCCATCCAACAGGTCGGGCTGACACTCGACACAGTATTTATTTTAGGAGGGGTCGACTGAAGAAACATTCCCTTGGTGTTGGGACTCAAGCTAGCTCTGGCTCGTAGCTTCAAGACCAGTTCGATGTTAGCTTTGGGACCAGTTAGCTTTTAGCTTTGGTTACCAGTTCCCAGTTATGTAATGCTGAGTGGTTTCATTCCAAAGTGCTGATCGCAAGCTACTTTGGGGTTAAGCTAACACAGGGAATGCTAACACAAACACACTCACAACTGGCGGCATGAATGCGACTGCTATCACTGCTAGCACAGGTGTGTATGTTCTGCCTGTCTGGTTAATATCTTCCAACACCACACGCAACACACCAGTGTAGGGTAGTGTAGCGCTTAGCTACACTACCCCGCCACGATGCTAAGTGATTGACAGTTGTTACTTAGCAACACCGCTTAACTCCTGACCCCTGTAAGGGGAGGGAGGGGTTACGCTTACATTTACATTCAGTGCATTCAACAGACGCTTTTATCCAAAGCGACTTACAATGAGTACATTTGTCAGAAGAGAGAGAAACAATATCGCTGTCAGTACGGATATTCGTAGAACTAAGTGCCAAGCACTAATAATCGTCAGGTTAACCCATTCCCCGTACACAACAAAGATAGCTAGGATGAGATTATTACCCCCCACCCCTGATGTATGAATCACGTTTTCTGCTTGACACACACACACACACACACACACACACACACACACACACACACACACACACACACACACACACACACACACACACACACACACACACACACACACACTAGCCTCTGTTGAATCTGCTACGTCATGAACTTGCAGTGCATCACAATATCAGAAGGCTGGGTTACGGTGACCTCCGACCCCGGGCCCATGTTTGCTGACAAACATGCTAGTGTTGGTAGTTCGACCCAAACCATTCGCGGAAAGAAATATACACTTCAACGGTTCCTGGATCTCCGAGAAAAAGCTGTTGACATGACAATCATGATGGAGAATTCCTTGAAAGGGAGGAGGGCTGGGGATGATGGGGATTGGGGATCGGGGGATTACAGGGTGGAGGGGAGGGAGGGGAGGGGGCGGGGGTTTGGTGAGAAGGGGGGAGGGGCATTAGTGGGAGGGGAGTGTCAGGGGAAGGGGGATCGGGGGGTTGATGGGGACGGGGGAGGGTCAGGGGAGAGGTGGATGGTGGAGGAGGGGGGGATGGAGGTGGGGGGGGGGTAATGCTTGATCTGCTGTAAGGTCAGTAATTAATTTGATAAACAATGTGTTGGGGTCTCTCGCTCCCCCCCCCTTCCCCCGCGTCTCTCTCTCTTTAATTAACTAAGTGAAATCCTCTAATCCCACTCTAGAACATATGCCACAATGGAGAGGGATTACAGGGGGAGGGGAGGGAGGGGAGGGAGGGGAGAGGGGAGAGGGGGGGAGGTTGAACGAGGAGTAGGAAACAGACATGGGAGACACACCAACACCCACGAGTCAATCCGCTACAGGAGGCTTCGTTGTTAGGTCTTTGTTCGGCTCCCTGCTGTGAGGTTCTAGAACTGATCCCCGGTATTAACAATCATCCCTCTGTGCGAGATCCCCGAAACCCCGACCTGCTCTTTAGTGAAACGTACGTAGGAGACTGAGCTCAACCCCGAGGTCCTCCAGGCCGGTGTACAGGGGTACCTCAACCAGAGAGAGAGAGAGAGAGAGAGAGAGAGAGAGAGAGAGAGAGAGAGAGAGAGAGAGAGAGAGAGAGAGAGAGAGAGAGAGAGAGAGAGAGAGAGAGGAGACGAGAGAGAGAGAGAGAGAGAGAGAGAGAGAGAGAGAGAGAGAGAGAGAGAGATGGTGAGGTGATGGAGAGAGATGGAGAGGTGATGGAGAGAGATGGTGAGGTGATGGAGAGAGATGGTGAGGTGATGGAGAGGGATGGTGAGGTGATGGAGAGGGATGGTGAGGGATGGTGAGGTGATGGAGAGGGAGAGGGAGAAGGGTGATGGGAAGAAAGGGAGAGAGAGAGAGAGAGAGAGAGAGAGATATGATGAGTTGATGGAGAGGTGATGGGAAAGAGAGAGAAAACGTGGGGGGAGAGAAAGAGAGGGGGTGATAGAGAGGTGAGAGAGAGAGAGAGAGAGAGAGAGAGAGAGAGAGAGAGAGAGAGAGAGAGAGAGAGAGAGAGAGAGGAGAGAGAGAGAGAGAGAGAGAGAGAGAGAGAGAGAGAGAGAGAGAGAGAGAGAGAGATAATGCCTGTGTGGCTGATTCCCGAGGGGTCTGTCAGTAACACAGTACTCTGTGCTCCCACGTTAAACGTTAGGTATGGCCTTTAAAGCGCTGGATCCCGTTCTGTTCCGGTACGTTCTGTTCTGCAGGAGGCTGCATCGGGTCTCTCTGACGTGGGAATCAGAGTTGAACGTCTTGCCCCGGGGTGAGAACGCCACAGTAGGAGCAAGAGGTCCGGACACCTAGAGCCCTGTGTTCTGTTCCTAGTTCACTCAGGGTTGGTTTCCCTCCAGAAGCACTGCTTGGGGAAAAGTGTGGAAAAAGACTGGTAGTCTCTCTCTCTCTCTCTCTCTCTCTCTCTCTCTCTCTCTCTCTCTCTCTCTCTCTCTCTCTCTCTCTCTCTCTCTCTCTCTCTCTCTCTCTCTCTCTCTCTCTCTCTCTCTCTCTCTCTCTCTCTCTCTCTCTCTGAAGATATGTTTCTCTGTATTCTTCTCAGAGGGCTTTTATTTGTTGAGTGGATGGGTTTTGACAGGGACAGGCTGTTAAAACCACCACCCTGCTGACCATGTCCTACATAACAAACAAGTTCACAAATGCACAACACAAATACACACCTGCAAACAACAAAACCAACCCGAGAGCAAAATAAACAGACACAAACACGCGCACACAGATGGTGGGAGTGGGAGTCAACAAACAATGCACAACTACAATGTTGCCTACAAACACACATACACAGTCTAATACATCTACACACACACACACACACACACACACACACACACACACACACACACACACACACACACACACACACACACACACACACACACACACACACACCTCTCTCCCGTCTGGCTCTCTTTGAAACACACACACACACACACACACACACACACACACACACACACACACACACACACACACACACACACACACACACACACACACACACACACACACACACAGAGAAAAGCGTTTCAATTGTATTTGGCTGAGGATGAAAGAGATGTTTTATGTTTTCATTTATGAGGGAGGCAAGCGTCAAACAGGTTTGGTGTGTATTCGGGCATTGACGTGCATGTGTCAATTTGTGTGTTGTACTTGGGTGCATAGGTGACAGGTGTGGGTTTCGACAAGTTTTTTCGCTAAAATATGCAAAACACAGTTCACATACTTTACTGAAAATAATGCTGCATTCCTTCCCAGGCAATCAAATCAGATCTGTCAAATCTCCCCTGTTCTACTCCAGTAAATCTGACTGTGACCTTGTCACCCCTCAAAGCCCACTTGTATGCAAATCCACAGAAGTTTAAGTGAGCAAGGCTACATTCCACCGCGCTTGAGGCTAGCTACTTCTAGCCTAGAGCTCTGTTAGCAACAACCACCACCTCCCCAGACAAAGCTTCCACGACTCCATGCTTTTTGGCGGTTTAGCATCTTTAAGTGCGATACAACAATGGCCATTTTGGAAGTAGTGTGCGCTAAACTACCACTGGGGATAGGGCAGCCAGGCTGTCTTCCGTTATGGTTGTGAGTTAGGTCTTTGATAACTGTTTGTGCAAGAAGTCTTTGCTAACTCTTTGCGCTAGCGGTCTTTGCTAATATCTGCGCCTGTCATCTTTGGTGGTGTGCACTGGTGGTCTCTGCCAAATGAGCTAGTAGTATAGTTGTTGCAGTTTGCGGTCTGCGCTACCAGTCTTTGCGATCGGATAAAGTATTCTTTGCTTGTGGTTTGCAGTGTTCTGTGATATCTGTCAAAACTAGCGGCAATTGGTCCCTGTCTGTGCAAGTTGTCTTTACCAGCACTCTGCACTAACGGATGCTGCTAGCTATCTCCTTTAGCAATCTTTGCTAACTGTCAAGCAAACCATTAGAGGCAGTGTGTGGTTGCCGCCTCAAGCATCTTCTACTAATGCTCTGTCTTAGGGTAGCATGAATACAAGAAAAGGGAGAGGCTATGAGAGCAATTGTTGTTAATGACCGTGGTTTATGTTGCCACCCTCAGTAGCTGTCATTCTAACAACCCTTGGTGATCCTATCATATTATACCTGCCAAATTGCATTTGTTAAGCAAATAGTGTGGCGGATCCTTGACGTATTTTAAAATCAGCACTGTGTTGGCTCTTACTTAATGCTGTGTTGACCATGGGTTGTCTTACGTCAAACTCGGATATCCCTGGAAACAACAGACACTCCTTAAGTTAACTTCTACATCCCTACAGGCTTTTGTTTCAGCAGAGGTGCTCGCAAAGGATGATAAGGCAAACACTCAGACACACGCAAGAACACAGCCACGCCCACACATACACAAGCACACACACAGGCTAATGTTGCTAGCATTCCACGAAGCGCACACATCAGGTTTTTTTCCCAGTGAGTTTATTACCATATTGGAACCCGTTCTTTAATGTTGGCAGTCTTTTGATGTCTGACACACACACACACACACACAGCCTGCATGCATGTAGATGTAGGTGGGCTGGCCTTGATGGAGCTGTGGCTTTGCTTTGAGGCCTGGGTCATTATCAACTTCTTCTGGGAAATAAGACCAATTCAGAAGAGCAACCACTGTGCGATCCTGAGCCTCCATCTTGATACACTTCAGAGAAATTAAGCAATGTGTTCATTATCATCGTCCTCTTCTTCATTCAACGGTTTGTGACGCTTGACATTGAAATCCTTGAATCAAACTCTCGTTGAAATACATGTTCCTTTTCTTCTTCTCTTTGCTCCTCCGGGAGTCAAGCTCTTCATTTCTACAGCTTCCCATCCGGTCTATTTTGTCAGAGGAGACCTGTTCACTTTCCTATGGCTTGATATATAACTAATCATGTCGTTCTCGGGGAGGCCTGTTGCTGCATGCAGATCAGCAATGGCTGAACGATGAATCCAATGTGGAAAAAGTAATTAAACAAATCCAACAGCGTTTGCGTTGAGATGCAAATGGCGCTACAGCGTTTCATTCGTTTCATTAATCTCATGATCATCATCATCGTCGTTGCTCATGCATTCTGCAGCTGTAATTTCATCTGTTAAAATCGTAATGCGATTTCCGCGTGTGTCCGTATTCATTCCAGTGAATTCTATTAATCACCAGTCCAATGAACGGTTGGATGGAGCTGCTGTGTTCAAGTCTCTCAGCTTGCGTCTTTCTTGCACTCTGCCTTGAGTTGAAAGGCTGGCTGGCACAGTTTAAAGGGTGATCATCCATAACGTTCCTCCCTGTTCTAAGTAAGTCAATCTTTATCTATGAAGCACCTTATTAAACAATGCTTAACCGAGCGCAGCAAAACAATAGCAGAGCGGTAGGTCTATGCACCAAAGAACTCGATAAAGGAAAGTAAGCACAGGGACAAACAAACTTCAGGGCTTATAAAAGCTGTACAGTTACTTACAATAGGACAGGTGCGTTTTTGAAATGTTTTTTAAAACCCTTTCCTGAAAAACCTGCAAAACCCGTTTTTGCATTAAAATGTGTTTCATTTGAATCATTGTCATGTTCGTCATCTGAGCTGTTATATTAACTTTTATTTTTTGTAACTGATGATCTTCTGGTATTAAAAACGTGGATTTCCGATTGAACCACGGAAAATACACCTCGGGTCTTATAAAAACCGTACAGGTAGGCTACTTTAAAAAGTAGAGCTCTGTTTTTAAGCATTTTTTAAAAGCCTCAACCCACTCCTGTTACCTAGCCTGTTGACATATAGACCAGCAGCGCCACTCTCCATCCCTGATGTCAGAACAAGTCGTTTGTCGATACTAGCATATGGGTGTTTGCTGGTCTCCAGTCGCTCACACCGACTGACAGAAAAGAGCGACACATGGGTCAAGGTTCTGCCTGCCGAACAAGATGGATGACATTTGTTTTATTCTCAGTCAAAAATATTTTCAGATTTTTTTGCATTACAATGTGTTTCGTTAGAATCATTGTCTAAGGCCGTGTTCACATCTAGCGTTGTTTTTTTAAAATCTGCCAGCGTTTGTTTTACATTATATTCCTATGGAGCAGTGTTTCTGGAAAAAGTCACGGCCGTTTTTTTAAACGCCTCTCCCAGCGTTTTTTCCTGCCATACGGAGGGTTGAAAAAAGTTCAACTTTCCAATAGTATCTGTCTGCGTCCTGCAAGACGGAGGCGTAACTTGCACTAGGAGGCGTAACTTGTTCTTTTCTAAATCGCGGGATTTAGAAAAGATCCCACGCGAGATCTTTCTCTTTTTGCGATAAACAAAAAGCGTTGTAAATCACGGTTCACACGAGTTCTTCATTGAAGTCGGGTCTTCCGATATTCATGACGGTAAGTAAATTTACCAGTCATTTATTACCGGTCATTTATGTACCCGCGCACCACTGCTACATACAGATCACTTCCGCGATTTAGAAAAGTACTAGACACGCCTCTGACTACAAGTTACGCCTCCGACTACATGTTACGCCTCCTAGTGCAAGTTACGCCTCCTCCGACTACAAGTTACGCCTCCTAGTGCAAGTTACGCCTCCGTCTTGCAGGACGCAGACAGATACTATTGGTCTTTTTGGCAACTGACCAATCACAAGCGGACCATTGACACTTCGTCACGAAGGAAACTCAACTGTCAAAACAAGAAACAATGGCGGACAAATCACTCGGGAAAGTGCCGGTGGAGCGGTTAATAGTTGTAATTACAGAACATGTCGAGATCTACGACATGTCTAATGGGCTCTAGCCTGGATACGTAGTAGGCGAGTAACGTCGGGTCTAGAATGGGTCTGTTGCTAGGCGATAGAAAAACACTCTCGGCGCTTTTAGGACAAAAAACGCTGGCAGCTTTTTTTTTTTTTGAAAAAAACGGTCAGCTCAACTTTTCCCTATTACAAAAAACGCTAGATGTAAACACGGCCTAAGTCGTCATCTCAGCTGTTAAGTATCATTTTATGTAACCGATGATGTTCTTTCAAGGATTTTCGATTAAAAGCAGCATCCCAACCACCAAAGCAATGAAAGGAAACCTTACATTAACTAAAAAAGCAAACACCATGAACATTTACTCGCTGGAAAGATCATTAAAAAAGAAAAAGAAAAGAAAAGAAAAGAAAAGCATTTTAATGACTAAACTATCTGAGATGTCACATTTTCCACTGATAACAAAGCTTATGTCATTTTGTTTTGGCAAACAGATACTTGATGCCCGTGAGGTTGAGCTGTTTTGGTCGACCAGTCGGTTCGGGGATGGACCAGCTAATACAGGTCGATTTGGGTCATATTGGGATACGACCTGTTGTTTAGTTTGGAGTTCAGGGTGGTGTTCCCAGTGTAGGGCCATCCTGGTGGTTACAATGTGGTTACAATCGTCCAATCTACAATAATAAAAGCATGGGTTCCAAGTTTACAAATAAAAGGATAGCTATTCATAAAAACAGGTTTGAAACGGTCTCTTCTGTTGCTACCACTCTTGATGATAATAAAGATACCACGGTTCTTGGAGTTGTATTTGATGAGGCTCTTTGGTTAGTAAGCGTGGAAAATCCTAAATTATGGTTTCAGGGCCAAATACAAAAACCTTCCTGGGTTTAACTGGAGGAAATCTAGGGACGTCCAGTCCTTAAAGGCACTTGTGGTTTGTAGTATGACGTAACGAACAGTTAGAACTGTACAAGCAGTGGTAAGAGAAGCCCCTTAAGCTACTAATAACCTTTACCAATCGCAGTATTTACAAGGAGTACCGTATAAGTTGGATAATTCATCCCTGGAGTTACCCACACAGGAGATCAGCGAATAAAGAGACAGTTATCTAAATCCAAAAAGTATTCATTGTCTTAATGGTAGTGGCTAAAAGAAGACTTGCGTCACGCCAGTTCAGGTTCAAGATCGCTGCCGTCTACGTCAACGAGGACTGGTGTGTGCGTCCGTCCGTGTGTGTGTGTGTGAGTGAGTGAATGTTTCTGGAGTGTCAATGAGTGTGTGTTTAGGTTTCACACCCTGTCATAGTTGTTCCTGACGCGCGGCACGGGTTGTTCCATGCACGTGTGTGTGTGTGTTTGTTGAGTGAGTGTGTGTGTGTGTGTGTGTGTGTGTGTGTGTGTGTGTGTGTGTGTGTGTGTGTGTGTGTGTGTGTGTGTGTGTGTGTGTGTGTGTGTGTGTGTGTGTGTGTGTGTGTGTGTGTGTGTGTGTGTGTGTGTGTGTTTGTTGCCACATCAGAGACGTGTGCCCTGGCATGTTGACATTCAACAGAGACACCGGACACTCGCTGATATCCGGAGACACTAGAACATTGGTTGCGTCAGGTTGGAAGGTCACTGCTCTGATAGTCTTATTCAATGGAATCCCAGGCCTTCACTGACCTTAGACCGCGACCTCTGACCCCTGACAACAAGACATCCTCAAGCCTATAACGAGCGGGGTAGGAACCTCAAGCCTGAACTCAATGATCGGTTAAAACAAAGACGACAGCCAAATGGAGATTTCTTTGTTTGTGAAAACGAAAAACTTCTTAATACTAAGAAGTTGAACAAGAATACTAAGAACTAGTTCTTCTTATAATATTGTTCATACACAAAACTACGATATTGACGCTTCAAGGTAAGCTACAACCGACTTGCTCTGTCGGTTTGTATACTGATAATAATTATCAAAACTAGTCATGCGACTTCATCATTGCCCAGAGACAATCCTAGCACCAGCAGAATATAAATGTTCTGTATTTGTTCTTTTAATGCGCTCCTTTTCTGACTGCAGTGTTTATGATATATCACGGGAACGAGTGAAAATGTTCCTCCAGTTTTAGGGAATCCGGCTGTTGTTCAACACGGGGTTCTCCATTCCCATTTGGGGTCGTTTTAAGACCCTCGAGCCTGGATCAGGAAGCTGGAATTCTAGGATCCCCGGACCCCATTGGTAAAGTCAGAATTCAGGTAAAGGCTGAATCGTTGGTTTCCGATACCAAGCTTAGACTTATCTTTTTAGTGCCCTATATTATACTATATTAGACTCGTAGTAGCCTTTATTTTCTGTGCAATTAAATGCAGATGCTGACATCATTGGATGTACATTGTCGTCATACTGCGAAGGTTCATTTCTTTGTAGAGATGGTCGGTCTTCATCTCTGGACCGCTGTGAGGAACCCTGAGGCGATACTCATTCATCATAAAGCGTTGAACCCCCCAAAACTCACCAACTATGAGCCCTCAGTGGAACTTACACATTTAGAGCTTCACGATGGATGATTCAACGAGCAGTCGACGTGAGTCTGAGCCGACGAATCAGATCAGACGATGCAGAATCGGGACACCAGTTATTTAAACATTCTTTTGCTTTCCCCTTCACCGGCCTCTGCTCTCTCGTCTCTTTCCCTACTTCCAGGGTCTACATTCGCTCCTCTCTTCTCTTCCTCCACTCTCTCCTCCCCTATTCTCACTCTATTCTCGACCGCGTTCTCCTCGCTGAGTGCTCGGGAACAGGCTGAGCTCTGCGGCGCGTGACTTCATGCAGGAGGTGTCTGGTCGTGGTATGGCTGCACGCTGTCCCCTCCGTAGAATATCTGAACGTGCGTGGCATGCAAATCTGGCACCCTTTCACCCTCCACACCTTCACCACCAAACCAGCCTTCAACCCTCTACCCCCACACACCACCCCCCTCCACCCCAAACCACCCTTCAGCCCTCCTCCGCCAGCCTCACTATGACCTCCGACCCACCACCACCACCACCACCACCATCATCATCATCTCCACCACACTCTTCATCACCACCACCCCTACCTCCACCACCACCACCACCACCCTCATCATCATCATCTCCACCACCCTCATCATCACCATTTACATTTACATTTAGGGCATTTAGCGGACGCTTTTATCCAAAGCGACTTACAATTTGTACATTTGTCATAAGAAGTGCGCCACCACCCATACCTCCACCACCACCACCCCTTCAAACTCCCTTCTACCTCCACTACCGCTATCATCGCCACCACCACCAGCCTCCACCCTTGACCCCACCCGCACCTCAACCAAGCAGCCCAACCCCCCCCCCCCCCACCCTACCCTCCCCAGGCTAATGATAGCTGCCGTCAGGAACAGTGTGGTACTTTAGAGTAGCTCTGTGTGTTCTCACACCTGATGCCTGTAGAGAGACCTGTTATAAATACAATACAGCCGTGTATGGTGAACACGTTCTCCAGCCAGTAAGTGGGTGACTGAGGCATCTGAGGTGTTTGTAGGTGATTAACTTTAGTACTCAAGTTGTAAAACAAGAACGATCCATAGTTTCAAAGAATAAAGGAAGAAGACTATTGAAGTAGGATACACACACACATAGACACACGCACAAATGCGCACACACACACACACAGACGATACACACACACACACACACACACACACACACACACACACACACACACACACACACACACACACACACACACACACACACCTACTCTCTTTGTTTCTCTCTGCCACACACACACCCTCTAAAATAATAATGCCTTTGGGGGAACATGCACGCACACACCCACAAGTTTTTACAGTATGTACAGTTTGTGTAAAGGGAATTTTTTTTTACATCTTACATGCAGGTCTCTGTAGACCGGCACTTAGCACTTCAACTGAACCCCACGTCAACCTTCTCTCTCTCTAAATATATCTCACTCTCCATCCCTCTCCCCAGCATTCTCTCTCTCTCTCTCTCTCTCTCTCTCTCTCTCTCTCTCTCTCTCTCTCTCTCTCTCTCTCTCTCTCTCTCTCTCTCTCTCTCTCTCTCTCTCTCTCTCTCTCTCTCTCTCTCTCTCTCTCTCTCTCCATATCTTACTCTACATCTCCCTGAACTTCTGAACTTTTCAACTCTCCCTTCTCTCTCCATCTCTCCATCCATCTCTCTCTCCCTCTCTCCAGCGTTCTCTCCATTCCTCAGGTTTCTCTCTCACTCTCTCTCTTCCTCCCTCTCTCTACACGTCTTGCTTACATCCTCATGAACTCCTGAACTTCTCACCTCTCTTTTCTTCTCTCTCTCCTTCTCTCCATCCATCTCTCCCTCTTTACCCCTCTGAACTCTCCATCACCTCCAAAAGGGAGGGGAGAAGGGAAGAGAGAAAGATTTTGTTTTGTATTCTACAAAAAATATTTGTTGCACAGCATGGGTTTTTGATAGCAAAATATATATTATACATTTTTCTTTTTAAAGTAAATTCATAGTGCGTTTAATTCCCTGCCTGAATTAAACCCGGCAGAGATCACTGATTCAGTTTAATTTTTATTAGTGCAAAACACAAAATCATCTGTCAGAAATTGATGGCCTGTTAAGCCCTTTGAGACCGTACCTGTGATTAAGGGCTATACAAATAAAATTAATTGAATTGAATTGAATCAAGATGCCAGTGGCATCGGTTACTACAGAGCTTCAGCGCAGCTTAAAAGAGTGAGGAACACAACTTCCATAGCATGAGAGCATTCTACTTAAAATCATTACAGAGCAAGTAGATGGTTCGAACATTGACATTTCTTAATGAAATTTCAAGGCTATCACCCGAAAATAAATCAGCCAGGCACTATCGCGGCTCTTTGGTGTTGGTTCACCATCAATGGAAAAACATTGCTGTTCTATCCCCTCCTTAAATGACCAACCTGTTTGTTGTAAATTCCCTTTATACATGATGTCGCTATTATGGATAATATAGTCAGGCACTTAAACAGGACAACCTATGGGCATAGGCTGAGCTTTTTGGGATGCATTGTGGCTTTGTTTAAACATCAAAATAGCTGCTTAATACTTTAATTTGATCAAACCCTTCTCAAACCCTGGGAAGGCTCTACACACACACACACACACACACACACACACACACACACACACACACACACACACACACACACACACAGCACACACACACACACACACACACACCACACAAGACGCGCGACCACGCACACACACACACACACACAGACGCACACATCAGAAACACCCCCACACCCACACATGCATTGCACACAGCCACACACACACACGCCAAGAGTATATAACCTATCAAAGATTCATCACAAACCATCTTAAAAAGGTCCAGTTTGCTGCAGTTATGATTTATTCAGATCTTTTTAGGAGAGGAAAGGTTTGACTGATAGGTTACAGCAGAGTGGAGGTGTGTGTTCTACTGTACAGAGAATCTCTCCGGACCGGAACTCATAGAGAAGCAGAAGCCCACCCTGCTCCCTGAGAAGGTGGTGCTGAGAGATTCAGAAAAAATGGAGTGAACTTCATAGATTCACTCCGACTGTGGTTATTAAATCAATAACCGGTCGTAAAATTCTGAAATCAATATTGCGATTCATTTCATCAATCAAATTCTGATCAAATCAAATCAGGACTGATCAATCACTCGTCACCAGTCAATATATATTCCTACCCTCTCACTTTCTCTTTGCCTGTCTGTCTGCCTGTCTGTCCGACTGTCTGCACATTTACGCTCATTCACTAATATCGATGATGATTTTATGTGATTCGAATGTGTTCCATCCAATCATGTTTTATCTAACCAGTGACTTAAGATTGAACATGATCTTGGAAGAAGGTTTTACCGGCCGTGTGCAAATCTCTGTTGGGTCCGCCGCGATTTAAGAGTCGTGGCTGAGTGGGACACCAAGCCTTTATAGTTTTTCTGTTATTAGTATTTGCACTGTAATGTTGCAGTCTCACTATCAGCATGTATGTGCAAATCTGGCTGAAGGATGCTAATTATTTAGGGTAGCGGGTGAAATGGGGACGTGGGGAGCAAAGATCATACCTAATGGGAGTTTTATCGGGTGATTGATTTATCCATGTTATCCATGTAGATTTCTCAGAAAACCAATGGATTTACAACACAGTTGCTGAATCACAGTAAACTTAATCTGTCGCAAGATTCTTCCTGAAGAGGTAAGCAAAATCCATCCCAAAAACATGTTGGGGGTCAAAGGTGAGGTCGGCGGGACTGCTGGATTCTTAAAGATTAACCGAAAGGGCATTGATCACCCAATTGTTGCCCTCTGTGCTCAGCCTGGAGTCAGCTGAAACACTGGTCATGTGTTAATACATTACCAAGCAGCCAATAGATCATGCTTCATATATAACCATGTCTTAGTTTACTCTGGAATGGCTTTATGAAGTGAAAATGAACAGCTACATTTCCAAAATGTTAAATGGAATGCATTAATATAGCGCTTATCTAACCAGTGGCCACTCAAGGTGCTTTACGATATTGCCTAACATTCACCCATTCATGCACACATTCATGCAGCTCGTTGGGAGCAGTTAGGGCGAGGTGTCCTGCTCGGGGATAACAAGACACTCTTACGCTAGGAGGGGCCGCCGGCGATCGAACAAGCAACCTTTTGGTTACTGGCCAACCCGCTCTACCTCCTGAACCACATGCCGCCCCAAAGTATACGGTGTGATGAGCGCTCGGGCCCGGATCACATGTGCTGCGCTTCCCAGCGGAAAAAGAACAGAAGAAGTTATCAGATACTCTGGTGGTGGCTTCTGACCTTGGCTAGGTAAACAGTGGAAACTCTCACTCTGGCCTCTCGACCTGTGACCCCCAGTGACTGAACACACTGCCCCGGGCCTCGGAAACACAAACACAAACACAATGGATACCAATCCTTCTGTTTTCAAAATGGTTTAATTAAAATACACTACTTTCACTTGAATCCTATTCTAAATTAAAAGTAACAAACCCTAAAGTAAAGTAAAAGTATTGTGAAAGTGCCCTTTTAATGTTTTATAAAAGTGAAAGCAGTTGAGTAAGTATCAGAACTAAAACTATGTACCATTCTCTCTCCCTCATTGGCTCCAGGGTTGCGAACCTTCCGAGCCGGAGGTTTCTGATCAATGCCCAAAGTCTGCAGCCTAACCTGTCGGCATTTCTGATTAAGATGCTTAATCCCTTAGTTTAAGTTTCAGAAGGTACTGCCTTGCAGTTCTCTTAACAAACGTGTCTGACTAAACAGTAACAAATGAAGCAGAAGATGATCACGCACAATGCCGAAACAGTAGTGTGGTGAAAGTAGAAGTCCACTATTAATGGTTGAGTGAAAGTGGTTATTCATTTGGTTACACATTGGTACACAATGGAGTATTAACAGCTGATGGTTTGAATTGCACTCAGCATATTTACTAATCACTTTTACTGTAAACCTTAATTTAGGATTTGCTGAATAATTTCTTGTACTTTTCTGCGTCTCCCACTTCCACCAATATGTGTCTTCTATTGAACAAGTAGAACTACTAGTATCGTGAAATGACATGCATGTTAGTTTAAACACTAACATTTTAGAGGAGACAAATAATCATCCATTTATACAAACGTGAATTCATACATTCAACATTAAGTATTGGGACGACAAACCCCATGAAGGAATTGTGAGAACATATTTTGACCTTTATTAAGGGGGGCTGACATGGTTGTCATATTTTCCAGTGTTCCAGCTGTTGCCGTTCCTTCGTCCCCCCACCCCCCCGTCCCCCCCATCGTGTCGGCGCGTGTTTGCAGTGGAAACTGGGATGCAGGAATGCGAGGCCTGTTTACGCAAACAGAAGGCTCGCTGGAGGACACACAGGCCTTGGAAGTCAAGGTGTTCCGCCTCGTGGAAACTTTGCGATAACCGCAATCTGGGTTCCCTAATCGTCCCAGCGGAAGACCAAAGGGAGGCCTTCCCCCTGTCGTCTGGTCAGAGAGGCCCCCCCCCCCACGTGTGTGTTTGAGTGAGTGTGTTTGTGTTTGCTTGGCGTTGTGTTGGGGTGTGTGCGAGTGTGTGTGTGTGTGTGTGTGTGTGTGTGTGTGTGTGTGTGTGTGTGTGTGTGTGTGTGTGTGTGTGCGAGTGTGGTGGTGTGAGAGGGAGTGTTTGCTTGATGTTGTGTCAGGGTTTGTGTGTGTGTGTGTGTGTGTGTGTGTGTGTGTGTGTGTGTGTGTGTGTGTGTGTGTGTGTGTGTGTGTGTGTGTGTGTGTGTGTGTGTGCGCGCGTGCGTCTGGTGCATGCGTGCGTGCGTCTGGTGTGTGCGTGCATGCGTGCATGCGTGCGTGTGTGTGCGTGTGTGCGTGTGGGTCCTGGGCAAACAGAGGCAGGGTCTCACTGTGTTGACGAACCAATTAAAAAGCTGGCTGTGAGGCACGCCACTGCAGCGTGCCCCCGCTCATCACTCAGATGAGCGGTGGCATGTAGTGGAAAAAACAATCGGCTGTTTTGGAGCTTTTAGGTGATTTGCAGATCGCTGGAAAAACAGCCCCGGTTTCAAACGGCCCTTTATCAACCCAGACACACACATTGACAAAAAAACAGCCACGTTTTATTCATTATTATTCCATTTTAAACACAATATTAAAAAAAATACAGTTTGGGCCAAATTATGCAAATCGGCAAAACAGTATTTTCTATTAAATTCAGAGGTTTTACTTTGAATTTAAGCGTACAGGATAATTACTCCAACAAAAACGTGTGCCTTTTCTTTCCTCCTCCGTCCGGAACGTTATCCTTCATTCCTTCATAGTGGAGGAAGGCTGCCCTGCATAACTGTCAGATCCCCTTAACGCTGAAGAGTGAAAGGGCTCATTGGTAAAGATATATTCAGATGAATCAGTTCAGCGCGCACACTGGGGGTGTGTGCAGTGGGCGCGGGGGGGGGGGGGAGGAGGGAGGGGGGGGGGGGTAGCCACCCTGCGTAATTGCTATCACTTAGCGTTCACACATAGCCGCGAGCTAGTCCCTTAGCACTCACGTCCCTTCCACTCCGATAACAAGCCTGCCCACGAGAACGGAAGACAACGTGACGGGGAAGGAGAGAGGAACATGGCTTCTGTTTCATCCCAGGGGGGGGGTCTGCGGTTGGCGGTGTCGCTATAGTAGGCGACCGTGTCTCAGTCCATTAAGTAACACCTCGAAGAAGAAGAAAAAAAAATGGCTTCTCGTCGCGTATCCAAGGGGATCGTTCGGTGAAACGCTAGACAGCCTTAACTCCTGCGGTTTTTAAAGTGCTTGTTCAAATGCCCCCGGTATCGTTAAGAAGCATAAGAGGAATAAAGTGTCTCGGAATTGTCTTTTTCCACACGGGAAAGGGGGGCGGGGGAGAAGACGGTTTCTTTATGGTCCGGGGATGGTGGAGGGCTCGCAGGGGCTTGCATGCCGCAGGAGACGCTAGGGTCACCTCACAGGTGTCTGGGATCCTTTGAGGAGGGAATTCCTCCCACTCTTCAAAAGGAGAAAAATAATTGACTCCCCCCCCTCCTCTTGCGGTTGCCATGCCAACCCCCCCCAACCCCCCGCTCAGCTGAGAGCCTTCCCGCTCAACGTGACACGCAGCGAGGGTCTTTTGTAATTACCCATAATCCCTCTGCCTCTCTCACGCACAGAAGGAGACAAGGAGCGGTGGAGCAGGAGAGAAGAGGGTGAAGAGAAGGAGAATGCGAGAGAGGGAGGGAGAAGGTGGAGGAGAGAGGAAGGGAGGGAGAAACAGAAGCAGGGGGAGAACGAGAGGGGGGGGGAGATGGAGGAGGAAAGGGAGAGAGGGAGAGAAGGAAGTAGGAAAGCGAACAGGAGGAAGGCGGGAGGGAGAGAGATGAAGGATGAAAGAGAGAAGGGAGGGAGAGAAGGGAGAAATGAGAGAAAGAGAGGAGGAAGGAGATGGACAGAGAAACAAACTAGAGAGGGAGAGAGAGAGAGCGGAGGATAGAGGGTCATGAGAGAACGAGAGGGAAGGGGAGTGACGGAGGGAGAAAGAAAGAGTGTTACGATGTCCACAAACAAACTCCAGTCTGACTTGATTTGCATGTTGTGCGTAGAGCACCCAGCTCTGAAAGGCCACATGGATTAAAGACCATAGTTCAACCAGGATCCAATCGGTACCAGCCGCCCCCCCCCCCCCACCCAACCTGTCCATCATCCATCGAAGGACCCCACGACCCTCTGACCCCTGGAAGGGGGCTTCTCACTGGGGAGGGCAGTATGGTTCCTCCAAGAGCGATCACATGTCTTCCTTAACTAGCCCGTGATTGGCTGGGTTCGATCTGACTATAGTGGCGATATTAAAGAGAAATTATTGACATGATATTAGAATGCTGTTTAGGCCTCATTAAGGCATAAATCTTGTTGACGTTGGAATTGTTTTATCCCTGTTTTTTTGCCTCTCTCGGTTCATTCTTGTCATGCCTTTGTGTGTATATGTGTTTTTGGTCAATTTAGTGGCATCTAAGGAGATAAAGATGTTAACTTAACTTCCTTCAAAATGTAGGGTGTTATTCCGTATAGAAGACCAGTGTGTTTCACTGCGTTTGACAGTGGGTGATTTGTGTGTGTGTGTGTGTGTGTGTGTGTGTGTGTGTGTGTGTGTGTGTGTGTGTGTGTGTGTGTGTGTGTGTGTGTGTGTGTGTGTGTGTGTGTGTGTGTGTGTGTGTGTGTGTTGCTTTATGTGTCTGTGTTTGGCAGTGTGATTTGTGTGTGTGACTGGAGCGAAATACTTTTAGTGCATAGAGGAGCCGTGAGGGGGAGAGGAGCTGTGTGTGTGTGTGTGTGTGTGTGTGTGTGTGTGTGTGTGTGTGTGTGTGTGTGTGTGTGTGTGTGTGTGTGTGTGTGTGTGTGTGTGTGTGTGTGTGTGTGTGTGTGTGCGGCGGGGGGGTTGGCAGGGGGGGGTATGTATGTGGATTGATGTGATTATGTGTGTGGATGCACGTGCATGCGTTTATGAGGACGTGTTTTGGTTTGTGTGTGCGTGTGTGTGACTGTGTGTACATGTGGGTGTGTGTATGGGTTTGTGTGGTGTGTGTGTGTGTGTACTGCTGACCATGCATTCTGTGAGGGTCTACACAGACACCTCGTCAGCATAATGTCGATCACAGGCCTCGACCAATGACATTGCTTGAACCTCGGGCCAAAGCGCTCGGACTGACCAATGGTTCGGGCAGGATATCTGCATTGTGTCCGATCGCCAGCACAATGGAACTGAGCCCAACAGACACAGCCTAAAGAAATTCTCTACAAACCAGACAATAATAGGTTATTTGCAATTTACTATTTCGGCGTTTAGCAGAGTGTTTAATCCAGGTGACTTGAGTGATTGAGAGTGATTTCAGCATCAAGTCATAAAAGTTCAGGTAGGGGTCAGGACCTCTTGTTCAAAGGTGACGGCAGATACTGGTTTAAACCCAGTATCCTTTGGTTTGGAGTTGACCCCCCTAGCCACCAGACTCTATCATGTCCTGCCCAAGTTATGAAGAGTTTATAAAGCACTAAACGTTTAGTCTCTTAAGAGGAACAATATCACTGAAGTTTTTCTTAGCATTAGCATCAGCCTAGCGCCAAGCTGTGTCGCAATATGGTTAGTGTTATTGTAGCCATCACATCAAAACATATTCAAAGATGCTATGCACAAAATATAAGAAATTGGCTATTTTTAACAATTTTTAAAATTGTTATGTTAGATTTCGATACTTTCCTTTTAACTGATTTTACAAATATTTTAAGCTCTGAAGAGGGAAATTTGGGGGATTGTAGAAACCTCCCGGCACCTTGATATCAAATCTCTCCTGCTGCCTTCGGCACAGCCTTTCCTGTCTTTTTGTTTGTGGGATTTGGTCTTCAGATCCTCTTAAGACAAGATGGCCGATAACAGGATCAAGCAGGTTCTCCACTGAAGTGCGCTACTTAGCTACAACTTTCCTGTGGCTAGGCTGGCACTACAGCGATGGATTAGCTCCAAACACACCTCCACCTATGACAACACTAGCGCCGTGGCTAAGGATTAGTTCCAAACAAATCATCACACTGTGGCTATGCTAAGCAACGCTAACGCTAGGGATAGCAACAAAGACACACAGACTGCATTTTAACGATTGGGTTCAGTTTGTTGGAGGCCTACATATGAAAAACCTTGTTATATATTATCAAAGCATGTTTTTCGCTTATAAAACACACAACCTTGAATAAAACATGAATTGCCATTAGCCCTACTTTAAACTTTTTATTAAAATAACAATTTAGCCATTGTGAACGACTCATTATTGTTAAGTCCCCAAAATGTTTAGGACATATGTCATATTGTTAAGTTTTTTAAATTATTGCAACGTTTATCAGGATACATTATGGAACAGAACCGCTTTCCACCGGGTTACATACAGTACAGAAGGGACCAATCTTTAACAGGAAGAGCTGGAGGAAACTCCCCATGAATTTATGAACTGGTGGTACTGCTTTGACTTCACTGCCGCAGTCCACAAAGCCCAGTGGGAGAGCATCCAGCGAGGACGATCTAGAGGGACAGAGAGGAGATGTGATCTAAGCGTGTGCTCGTGATCAGAGGGCATTCAGCGTCATGACGTCTGATGGACGCCCTTGGCAAGTTCTGTTCCTGGCCGTGTGTGTATGTCACACACACACACATGCACACATGTACACACATGCAGCCACACACACACACACACACACACCTCCCTCGCGCACTCACTTATTCACTCACTCTTTAATACATGTATACATATATACACTCATACACACAGATATCTACATACATATATACACACAAACACGCATACATACATACATACATATATACACACATACACGCATACATACATACATACATATATACACACATACACACATACACCATCATCCACTCACTCACTCACTCACTCACTCACTCACTCACTCACTCACTCACTCACTCACTCACTCACTCACTCACTCACTCACTCACTCACACATACACACACCCTCACTCATTCACAAACACAGAGTGAGGGAGAGAGTGTTTACTAGGTGAATTAAGATCCAGGTTACCACGAGGTTTAAGTGGATAGTTATGGCTACAGAATGGGATACAGGTCAAGATAGAGAGGGAGTGTGTGTGTGTGTGTGTGTGTGTGTGTGTGTGTGTGTGTGTGTGTGTGTGTGTGTGTGTGTGTGTGTGTGCGTGCGTGCGTGCGTGCGTGCGTGCGTGCGTGCGTGCGTGCGTGCGTGCGTGCGTGCGTGTGTGCGTGTCGTGCGTGCGTGCGTGCGTGCTGTGTGCGTGCGTGCGTGCGTGTGTGTGTGTGGTGTGTTGTGATGTGTGCATGTGAGCGTTCTGGTGTGTGTGTGTGTGTGTGTGTGTGTGTGTGTGAGCGTTCGTGTGTGTGACAGGGAGCTTTAGGGATCATTTGCTAATGAAAGGCAGAGTGTGCTGCCGTTCCGGTGTGGTGGGTGTACCGAGGTCAGGGGAGGAACAGGTGAAGACCTGGGCTGGGACCTGGCCCAGGACCTGGAGGGAAGTGTCCTAACGCCAGGATTACCTCGTCATCTCCTCTTATCTTAACCCCCTCCCCGTCGGCTGTCCTCCCTACTACACCCACACAGTCCAGCCCAGTACAGTACAGTACAGGACGGCACAGTGGGTAGAATAGTAGTCATCTATTATGGTACAGTCTGGTAAAGTATAACATAGTATAATATAGTATGGTGCAGTGTTTCTCAACTGGTGGGTTGCGAACCAAAATAGGGTCGCGGACTTGTTCGGAATGAGTCGAGTGTGTATATATTTTTCAGATTTCAATGAAGGGATAAAATATTTCTTTATGTATGTTTAAAATAGGTCATGATGACATTGTGTATGTGTGTTTACTCGCCCAGTTTTGAGGGAGAAAAATGCTTCGTTTGATTTTTGTAAAAGGGTGTCGCAACCCAGAGGCCAGACCAGTTGAGGTCCACTGGTGTCGTGTATTATAGTAGAGGAGAGGAAAGTGTAGTTTAGTATAGTCTCATGAAGGATTGTGTACTTGTGTATAACAGTTCAGTATAGTTCAGCACATACTACGGTATCGTTGTGTATAGTAAACAGTGTACAGTTGTCGGAGTTGGTTATCTTTTAACCGTGTTCATACTTTCCTTGTTTACCTTTTTCACTTTTGTTCCAAGTTCAAGATTGTTTCCGTTTACCACAAACCAACAATCCATGATAAACAGAACATTCGTCCGGCCACAAGTTTTTAATGGTTTTGATTATTGGTTAACTACTTATCAGCTTATATCCTGCTTATAACCTGCTAGTATGATCTGTTCTTCACGATGGAACGTTTAAGCCCATTATTTGTAATGTTTCAAGTGCAAAGACATCAGGATTATGAATCAGGGAACCGGTGTCAGAGAAGCTAATGATCTCTTATGCAACCTGTCTGATAGATTAGCGGCTAGCGCATGGCTAGCAAGACTACCTGGTGTTGCGTAACTCTCAGGCCAGACGCTAATCTTCGACTGTCCCTGGTCATACGGACGGCGGTACAAACGGACGTGCGGACAGTACTCTCCCCTCCACTCTCTTGCACGGATGTACTCGGAGGCTCTTGAGCTGGCTTTTGGTTTCCAATGGCAACGGGAGGATGGAGAGGGGATACTATATATACCACTATACTATACTATTCGTTACGTTACTATACTATACTATACTATACTATACTATACTATACTATACTATACTATACTATACTATACTATATTTTACAGAACTAAACATGGCTATGCTATAGTATTCTAGGAAATGCTATACACTACTATGGCAATACTATGCATAATATACAGTGCTATATTAATACTGTATGCTATCCAATGCTATTCTATATTCCTATTTGACTGCACTATTTTATACCATGCTGTTAATACTCCTACTGATCTATCTATCTATCCATCTATCCATCTATCTATCTGTCTATCTATCTATCTATCTATCTATCTATCTATCTATCTATCTATCTATCTATCTATCTATCTATCTATCTATCTATCTATCTATCTATCTATCCATACTCCATCCATCCATCCATCCATCCATCCATCCATCCATCCATCCATCCATCCATCCATCCATCCATCCATCCATCCATCCATCCATCCATCCATCCATCCATCCATCCATCCATCCATCCATCCATCCGTGCCTTTATCTATCAATGTTATGTTCATATGATGAAATGATTTATAAACGAATGAGGCAGTTGAGAACCCGTCATCGCATATGGCATGTGTGTGTGTGTGTGTGTGTTGTTAGTGTGTGTGTGTGTGTGTGTTTAAGTTGTATAGGCTTTATTGAACAACATCAGAGACCTACTTCTTTGAGGGACAAACCAACACTGGCTTGTTATCATTACGACAGGAACGAACAAATAAATAGAATCCCTCTGTCGAGAACCCCAGTCGGTTCGAGCCGCGCCCGCTCTGGGGCGTTCTGCGCTGGCCCTCCCCTGCCTGACATCCATCAGTCCGCGGCCGCTGAGCGAAAGCTTAACCCAGCTGGCCTGACTTAAATGGAAGGCTTCCAGAGATTATGTGGCCGCCACTCGCATAGCGCGTTGCGGATAAAAATACCTCCGCTGACCCCCCGGCTGTGATGTGGCCGGGGAGCCAGCGGTGCGTCTGGTTTCATGTTCCCCAAAAACCCTCAAATTACAGACCTGGCCGGACCCTTATCAAAACTACCGCTGACAGGCTCCGACAGCAGTAATTAGAGACAGAGGGAGACAGAAAGGAGGAAGGAAAGAAGAAATGTAGAAAGAGACATAAGGACAGTCAGAAGACAACTCGCACAAACCTTTTTTTCAATTGCTGGCTGGCCTGTCTGACTACTCTGAATAAATGACTTACTGTCTTTCTGTGTGTCTGTTTGTCGGTATGTCTATCTGACTGTCTGTCTGTCTGACTCACTTTCCGACTTGTCTGTCTGTCTGTCTGTCTGTCTGTCTGTCTGTCTGTCTGTCTGTCTGTCTGTCTGTCTGTCTGTCTGTCTGTCTGTCTGTCTGTCTGTCTGTCTGTCTGTCTGTCTGTCTGTCTGTCTGTCTGTCTGTCTGTCTGTAATATCAACTGCAGTCTGTCTGTCTGTCTGTCCAATCCAAAACAACTTTTAGATCTGCAATAACTCAATCAAAAAACACAACATCAACAAAGTCCTGCCACCAGTATATGCAAACCGGCATGGTGTCCTGCACATCCTGCACACACACTGCCCCATTATTCCACTTCGGTAGAACGAGAGCCCGTCGTTAGCATAGAGATGAGATAACAGACTTTATCTTAGCTTACAATGGGCATTTACATAACTCTACAGATAGAGTTCCACAGAACTCTATCTTATGGTAAACTCACGCACAGTTGAGGTCACAAGGTAAACAACGATGCCGAGCGATTAAACACACATATGCTCGCACATGCACACACATACATGTGCATATAGGCACGCTCACTCGCACGCACACACACAGACACATACATATAGACATGTTCACACACCTGCACACACACATACATATACACATTTGCACGCTCGCACACGCACACACATATGCATAAAGGCATACTCAAACACACACACACACACACACACACACACACACACACACACACACACACACACACACACACACACACACACACACACACACACACACACACACACACACACACACACACACACACACACACACACACACACACACACACACACACACACACATTAAAACACAATTGTTTGTATATATTTCACGAAAGCAATGTGTACATTAAGTAGGAATGTAAACATTGATTTCGTGGAAAATTTGGTCGAGTCAAATCATCTGTTTATAATAATGCTAATGTAATCAACAATAATAATTCATGTCAATCGGTTATCCAAACAAAAAACTGCTGTGTATACCTTTTCTTAGCGTGCATGTCAAATGTTTGAAGCATTTTCCTATATCAGATTGGAGAAAATGAAACCTAATATGTAATAGGGGCATCTTTAGTCTCAAAACAGTTCTGAAAAGCACGATATATTGTATGGCGAATATTTATGTCGGTGGAGCAGAGACTGTAACGAGGTCTGGATCAGAGGAGTTTGGGAGATGTAGTTGGTTTCAGAATTACAACAGTAGCCTGACCTGAACACAATACATGGCACATATACCTAATGCACACACACATGCAAACAAACGCATGCATACATTCACACATGCACAGACACACAAACACACCCATACACACACACGGACATGCACACACACACACACACACGCACGCACGCACACATACACGCAACACACACGCACCCACACACACACACACGCGCGACACAACAAACACACACGCAAAGGGCTATCCAGGCAGGCAGGAGATAAACACGTAGGGAAAAGAGCCAAGGTTAGATGGTGTGATTGTGTGAAAGTGCACGGAAGGGAAAATAACTTGGAAAGCACTCATACATAAAGTTACACACACACCGTCAGGTGACACCACAACGAAAAAAAAAAATGCATTCTGTTGTCGTAATACCATTCATATACTTGGGATATTTACACATTAGTCATTGATGTTGCATGAGTCACAGTTTACTGTGGTGGGGAACTAGGCTACTTAAATAAGAAAGGATGTCAAATTGTTAATGTAATGGCTTATTTTGTGAATAATGAAGTTATAATAATAATCGCTATGTTTGTATTGTGACTTTATGTTTTAATTTGGAAAGAAAAAAATGGCATTCAGAGATCTGGGTTTGTGTGTTAGCGTTCTGAATTGTTTGCGATGACAAATCTTTCAAATTTGACGTCCAAAAATATTTTAATTTATTTTAAATATTTTGTTTACACGAAGTCTGATCCGATTCCAAACCAAATCATCACGACCCATCCGGCCGCCCTCGTGCACACTGCAGAAAAGGAGGGAAACATATTAATAATAGTTCTCAGACTTACCGCCACGTGCGCTTTAAATGGCCTTTTTGTGACAATAACTCGTTCCCGATTGGTCCAAATCAACAACATGGTATTTATATAAGCGATTTGATTGGTCGCCAGCCACAGGTCTGTAGTGAACGCCGTGAAACGTTCCCAGACAAGGGATTCTTGGGCGTCTCATACTATGAGAAAATAGTGCCGACATGAAACCCCCTTCATGACCAAAACGGATAAATCAAAATTAAAATTGATGGTGAATCGATGTATTGACTCAAACTAAGTAAAAATATTTGACACAATTGTCGTTTGTACGCATCAACTCCGCCGAAACATCGACTAGTAATCGTTGGCGGAGTGATCGCATCCTTCACTCTTGCGCGTCAAAATACTGGCGTGGGGACGCCGCGCCAAATGATCAGACCGCCTCGAATCTTCAGGACAACAACACCCCGTAGAGAGGCGCTCCACACGCACAACACTGAGGCCGCGGAGGCTAACCTTCAGACGGCGTGTTTTCACACGAGTTCACTGGACATACCGGGACACAAAGCGCACGCATCGAGACGTCGTTTGCACCTTATTTTGTGACGTTTTTTCTTGGGGAATCTGGACGACTACTCCAGCCGTCGTGACGCGGCGGCGGTGACGGACGGGTGCGGCGCACTGGCGCATTGCACTAAGAGACCCATAATAATAAACAATTATTCTTCATCACTGCTTCTTCATTGGTCTTCTATTGATCCCGAAACACACGGAATACACTCGGGTGTGAGTGAATATGTTGCGGTCAAAGTTTGGATCGTTTTCACACATCTGCAACCCCTCCAGTATGGATCATTTACCGGTGAAGATACAGATACCAGGTGCGTCTTCCGCCGTGTGTGGAGCCCGCATCTGGGGCCATAACATTGGGGCTTCTCAAGGGGAATAACCGGACATATATAGCAAACGTCCGGACACACACAACGTGTGTGTGTGTGTGTGTGTTTGTGATGCAGTTAGGCACATCTCTAACGGTGGTGTTTATTTTCGCAGTTAAATCAGAGAAGGAGCCCTTCGAGAAGGTCTACCAGGTGGGCTCCGTGCTCGGCAGCGGCGGCTTCGGCACCGTGTACGCCGGGAGCAGGATCACCGACGGCGCCCCGGTAAGCGTGTGTGTGTGTGTGTGTGTGTGTGTGTGTGTGTGTGTGTGTGTGTGTGTGTGTGTGTGTGTTTTGAAGCAAGTGTGTTTCGCGTGTGTGTGTGTGTGTGTGTGTGTGTGTGTGTGTGTGTGTGTGTGTGCGTGTGTGTGTGTGGAGATTTCTGGCTGTGTTTATTGACGTTTTGCCGTTATTCCAGGTGGCGGTGAAACACGTCGCGAAGGACCGAGTCACAGAATGGGGAACCCTGGTAAGACCCGCACGCCCGGGGAAAACCAACCCAAACAACGCAACATTAGTGTAGTCCCGTCAAACGTGGACCACATTCAAACCAACACGCGACCTTAACATCTAAACCTTATTTAATTCGGATCCGTTCCCCCCTCAGAACGGCAGTCTGGTGCCTCTGGAGATCCTGCTCCTGAAGAAGGTCAGCAGCTCGTCGTTCCGCGGAGTCATCAAGCTCCTGGACTACTACGAACGGGCGGACGGCTGGCTGCTGGTGATGGAGCGGCCCGAGCTGGTCAAGGACCTGTTCGACTTCATCACGGAGAAGGGCGCCCTGGACGAGGACACCGCCCGGGGCTTCTTCCGCCAGGTGCTGGAGGCGGTGCGCCACTGCTACGGCTGCGGGGTGGTGCACCGCGACATCAAGGACGAGAACCTGCTGGTGGATCTGCGCACCGGGGAGCTCAAGCTCATCGACTTCGGCTCGGGCGCGCTGCTCAAGGACACGGTGTACACCGACTTTGATGGTACGTCGCCGCCCCCGCGGTCACGCACACCGGGTTACGACGCGCTGTATTGATCCCCGATGCGGTGGTTTCTGGTGGTCAGCAGACGGGCATTAACCGGGCATTAACCGGGCATGTGCGGCTTATACAATATATATTTTCTGAACGAGTTGAAGCTTAGTCATACAAAACGATGTCAATGCAACATAAACGTTAACGCTATTCGGTTATATCAGATTTCATGGTTTATTATTACATGGATTGTGCGTGTATTTTCCGTTGCGCGGAGGCGTGTGGGTTGTGATTCGGTCGCATGTCCCCGGTTACCCTTTCCGCTGTAATGAGACGCGCGCCAGGGTGGGGGGTGGGGGGAAGCGGGCGCGCGGGGGGAAGCGGGCGCGCGCGCAGACAATGGTGGCGTTGTGGTCGAGGGTCTCCAGTCTTTATCTTTTATTAATGCTCGCAGATTGGCCTCCTTTTATTATAATTTTTATCGTCTTTCTGCGTCATTTTTACCCCGTGACGCATTTTAACACGGATGTGACTCCGTTCCAGGCGGAACTATATTTTTTCCTTTCCTCCGAGCGCGTGGACTGTTTATTGTCCTTTCCGGTGACTTTGATCTTTTGCTGTCGTGAGTCACGCGCTCACGACGGTGTTGGTGTTGGCGGCCCTCCTCGGGGTCACGTGGCGCCACGTAACATCTGTTTGTTGTGAAACCCGAGACGGCTGGTCATGTGACGCGCGCTCACATTGCACTTTTTTTTTGTGTGTGTGTTTGGTATCCGAGCTACTCCTCCTTCCAGAGAGGAGGAGGATGGGAGGGGGAGGGGAGAGAGAGAGAGGGAGAGGAAGGGAGGAGCCTGCGCAGGTCAGCTAGTTTACTCGGTCCCCGTAGGCCCCTGCGAGAACAGAAAGCTCTTATGCGGCGGAGACGTTGACATTTTAAACCCGTTTAATGTGCTCTGTTTTCCTGCCCTGCACAAACAATCACTATTCCCCCGATCCCCACAATGCCTTGCTTTCAGACCAAAGTCAGAAGGCAACTTAGAACTTGTAAATCTCTGAAAGCAACATAAGGCTACACATTGTTTTTATTAAACTAATCTCAAGCATTTATTGTTTTTATGAACCTAAACTCGAGCTTTCATGTTTTTATTAACCTTATCTCAAGCATTCACGTTTTTATTAACCTAAACTCGAGCATTCATTTGTTTCATTCATGGTAGGCCTCCCTCCTAACCCCCAGTACCTTCTAACCCCCGTACCTCCTCTTCCCCTGCAGGCACCCGAGTCTACAGCCCCCCCGAGTGGGTACGCTTCCATAGATACCACGGTCGCTCGGCAACGGTGTGGTCGCTAGGCGTGCTGCTGTTCGACATGGTGTGCGGGGACATCCCCTTCGAGCAGGATGACGAGATCCTGAGGGGCAAGCTGTGCTTCAGGCGGAGGCTGTCGGCCGGTACGACACTCACTCATTCACCTGCTCATTGGTTCACTCACTCACTCACTCGTTCACTCACTCACAGTCTAGTCAGTCTCTCTCACTCTCACTCACTCACACACTTAGTCACTCTGACTCACTCACTCACTTACACCCAAGGCGTGTTTATTATAGAGTTACCTTTCTGGATACGGGTTTTTATAAGAATATAGTATAACAGTTTAACCAGAAATCAATTGTAATCTAAAGTTCAGTATAACCTTAAACCCGTGCCATTGGCTGCCCTGGTTACCCGTGGTTACAGGGCTGGTTAAACTGTGTTTAAAGACTTCATCCATATCTACTAGGCTGATGATGATGATGATGATGATGATGGCTAACTTTAGCCCCCCTTCCTCCTCAGACTGCCAGCAGCTCATCAAGTGGTGTCTGGCCCTGAGGCCCTCGGACCGGCCCACCCTGGAGCAGATCTGTGACCACCCCTGGATGCGGGCCCCTGCCCCTTCCCCCGAGGCCCCCATCGGGCCCTCCGGCCCCGTGGACATCTGCCTCAGGACCCTCGACAAAGACTGTTCCTCCAGCACCAGTTCTAGCAACGAGAGCCTCTGAGCCCCCCCCCGTCTTTGGAGGGCCTCTGAAGGACCCCCTTAGAGGACGTCGGTCCTGGTCCTTGGGGGGCCTCCGAGGGCCCCCTCTTAGAGGACGTCGGTCCTGGTCTTTGGGGGGGGGGGCCTTTGAGGGCCCATGCTCTTGGGGGGGCCCCTGCGCCGACTCGACTGTGTGTTTCTGTTGAACTCTGTTGAACCGGAGAGAAAAGTGTTCCTTATTTCCCTTTGTTTCTCTTAGGGAGTGTTTCTAAATTATTATTTTTTGTTATTTATGCCGTTAACTTTTTTTATTTTCCTGACGAACATTTAATTTTTTAGTTTTTTTTTTATTTTGGCGAGAAAGCAGTGCAGTTCTATTTATTCATACTTTTTATTTTAATTTTAAATTAAATCTTTTTTTTGTTACCAGGCTGCGAGATTCCCCTGCCCCCATCCCTGGTTCGAACATAGCTGCTCTCATAGAGCTTGGACACTGTTTATTATCATTATTATCGTTCAAAATGTTTAATTTTGATTTGGAGTGCCTTTTTTGCGATTTTGCTCGGCCGGGCGGCCATCTTGCCCGTACAAAAGTTGGAGGAGGGGTGAAAAGTTTTTTTCTTCTTCTTCTTGCATCCCTTCATCCCTATTGGTCGGGCAGCCGCCGGGGTGGGGCTAAGAAAGGGTAAAATTTGAGGAGGAGGAAGAGGTGTGGGACCCTTTCTGACGTGGAAATTACTTGAAATTACAATCAACTTGGCCTCTTTCTCTCTGTCTCTATCTCTGACTCTGTCTTACAACCTGCTGCTCTCTCTGACTCTTATCTTTTCTCTCACACTCACAACCTGATCTCTCTTTTCTGTCTCTCTCTGTCTTACAAACTGCTGCTCTCTCAATCTCCTCTCTCTCTGTCTCTCTCTGTCTTGCAACCTGCTGCTCTATCTCGCTCTCTATCTATCTCTCTCTGTCTCTTTCTCTCTCTGTCTTACAACCTGCTGCTCTCTCATGCCACGTACTCAACATGTGGCAACTGGATCTAGTCTCTTCTGAATGTCAACAAACCGTGCTCTCTTTTCTCTTTTAACTTGCTGCTTGACACACATTCTCCTCCCTTTCCTCTCTCTCCCTCTCTCCTTCCCTCCCTCCCCATCCTCCCTCCCCCACGGTCTCTCAGGCCGGGGGTGGGAGGTGCACAATCAATGCAATATCGATAGACTTGGTTATGTATTTTTAATGTACAGAGTGATTTTTCTTTTCTTTTTCGTGTGTGTGCGTGTGTGTGTGTATATATATAAATATATATTTATATATATATTTATATATATATATATCCCTCCCATTTGCATTTAATTTATTTGTACACATGTAGACATTCCACACCCTGTGGCTATTTATTTATTTATTTACTTAACCCCCCCACCCCTCTACAATGACAGGCTCAATATTTTGCATACTTCAGACTTTTCCAGTATGTTTGTTTTACCCTTCCGCAACTGTGTATATCTTTGTGTTTTTCTGGCATTTTCACGTGTCCTTTAAAGCCGGGGAAACACTGAATCAGTGAAGCGGAGGAACGGATACTGAGGGTTGGGGGAGCGTCTGAATGCTAACACCTCGTCGCCAGTCTGTGTATCGTACCGTTGGAATGAACTCATTGTGATGCAAATCCACCTGTGGGTTATACTTTAAGCCCCTCCCCCGTCTGTGTGTTGTATGGAGGGGTGAGGGCGTGTCATGGCGTCTGCTGGGGGGGGGGGGGGGGGGGGGGGTGCTGATTGGCCGAGCGGAGTGGGCGGGTTGATAATGGCTATTTTTTGATACAGAAGTTCAGATTAAAAATCCCTTTCTTTTGTACACGATCTCTCTACGTCTGTTTCCTGTGTGGTCGACTGTCTTCACAAACCTTTAGGAATATGAAACTAGTTCCACATGTCCACTTATCCTCTTCATAGCAAAACGGGATTCGGAACCAAAACCCCAACAACCAATACGATATTGCTTTGCAATATCAAATCAGGTCACACCTGAAAATTATATACCAGTAGTTGTTCCATAGTTATTTTTCATTGCACCATGGGTAAAATAAATGTTCCATATGGGCATCCAGATTTGTACACATCTGTACATTTCAGACCACTCCATAAAATGGTTGTACCCTAAATAGTGCACTTTATTGGGCACAAGTGGGCATCGCTAGGCTGTTTATGGACACGGTGCTTAGTCCAGAATATCTCATAAAAAAGCTCTATATTGATCTGATCTTTATGCACTCAAGCAGCTTATTTACATTCTAAGTACACGTCTTGCATTGACGAATTTAAACGCGCATTCCTAAAGTTAATATTAGCAGAGAAGAAGCAGGCTACTTAACAACAGCTCTCAGGCCTAAAGCTTAAGATGTAGGCCATGCAGACGGGTCTCCTAGAGAGCGCCACCTTCTGGTGGGCACTGGTTGCCCTCCAAGGAAAAATATTTAAGTAAAAATTTGCCGGGTGCCCTTCCTCAGTTTTTGCCTTGAGGTAACAAATGAACAAAAAAGGAACACAGTTTGCACCCCTGTTCCTCGCCATCTTTCCTCTGCCCAGGCCAGAAGCACTTCTATGAGCCCTGAAAGTGGGCGGAGGGGTCACTGTCTGATGCGCATCACAACAAGTCACAGAGGTAAGAAGGGCGGGCTGCGATTGGTGGGGAGTCAATTGGCTGTGGGCGGAGCTACAGTCAGGTGATCGCAATGGAGGGATAACTTAAATGGGAGGAGACAAAGAGAGGCAGCTGTGTTTTGCTCGGAGGGTTGAATGGTCGTTGAAGACAGGCAAGGGTTTGGAACAATCATTGCTTCAGGCCAACGCAGAAGCACCTCATGTCATCAAAGTTTTTTGCTGCTGTGCGAGTCGACCATTAGATGTTTAGAGACTGTTGGTTCGGGACTCGCAGCGACCTCAAGCGACACCTGGTGTGAGACACGGTAGGCCCAGCTCACCTCTGCACCAGGGGAGACCTTTTCTTCTTGGATTTCACCTCACTGACCAACAGCTCGTTCACTTGCGCCACATGACACCGACGATGAATTGGTCACAGTTTAGACTTTACGTTGCATTCAATGTCATTGTTTCAAAAAGTGAAATCAGGATTCCTCGGAGAGGGGTTGGCAGGACCTGCACCCCGGTCTCCAGATCTCAGGTGACATTGTTAAGTTGTCCCCACACCACAGGTAACATTCGCTATCTCTGTCGTGCCGCTGGACACACAAGATGTTCGCAACTTATACTTGTAGTTGACGTTAGAACAGACGTAACTTAAGAACGAGAGGATTCTATGGCGAACGAGACACTGCCACTCATTCACCCAACACCACCCTCAGCCGGACTGCAACACCATGTCGGCTGGGTGGGGGACATGAGCGCTGGTCACATGGACCGTCTCCATTGCACCTTTTGCCGAAGGCATTGAGTCGCCGAGTTGTTCCACTTGATGTTAACGGAAGGTTAAACGAGACATAAACACCAGAGTATGCATTCACTCATTCACCCAATACCAACCTCACGGGACTCAAACCCTGGGATAAGAACTATACTATATACCATACAATTGAGTTTAAAGGCGTGCTATTATGCCACCAGATATGATTAGCCGTTGCAAGCCGTTTGAAAATCTGCCTTTTCCTGTTTTTAATGACATCACAAGGGGGTTGTCCCCTAGATGTACGCTGGGTAGATCAGTCTACCAACCTAATGGACTGTCCTAATGGACCTAGTGGACTGTAGAAAATGTTGCTTATCCTTCCAGTATGCAACTAGGTGGACACCCCCACTTGTGATGTCACACCAAACCCAGCAAGAGGCCGATTTTCAAGTGGCTTGTAATGGCTAATCACGCTCAAACCCAGTAGCATAATACCACTCCTTATAAAAAGGTTTCCTGACCTCTTTGTAAATCTGTTTAATGTCTGTTAAGTAGATGGTTGTAGAATTTCTCTCACTTAATGATCAAGTGTATTTCACTGAAACACAACACAAGGTCTAAACACGGCGAGAACAGTTTCCGGCTCTCCGTTGCATACGGGAACCTCAGTCAGTCATCATGAGGCTCCGTCTAAGTCGGCTGTCGGCTCTCAGGAGCCCGGGGGTTTAGCGGCAGACACGGGGGTGTCGGTGGGGGGCCAGATGGCGCCGGAGGACAGATGAGATGGTGGGCGGCACGCCGGCCTCACAGACCGGAGACTTCACACCGACGGGAAGAAACTAGGAATGAACCGTACAGAGCGCCAGACGGGTCGTCACTGGGAGGGTGTGTGTGTGTGTGTGTGTGTGTGTGTGTGTGTGTGTGTGTGTGTGTGTGTGTGTGTGTGTGTGTGTGTGTGTGTGTGTGTGTGTGTCTCGCTGTACGTGTACTGAGATGGAGTGTATATGAGAGGGTGTGCCTGTGTGTGTGTGTGTGTGTTTCGCTGTTTGTGTGTAGATGAAGTAGTGAGATTGTGTGCGTGTGTGTGGGGGTGTGTCTGGCTTGACATGTGTACATGATATACTGAGATTGAGGGTTTGTGTATGTGCGTGTGAGTCTCTCTGTACGTGTGCATATGATGTACTAAGCTTGAGTGTGTGAGTGTGTGTGTGCGTGTGTGTATGTGTGTGAGAGAATGTAGGACTTAATGACGGAGGTAGAAGCCAGAAAGTTCTACAAAGAGTCAACAAGTTTCCCTTGCGTGTGCGTGTGCGTCTGTTCATATGGTCATGAGTGTGTCAAAGACGGCGGTGAAAGTGTTTTCTTCCAAGGCCTTTCTCTCAGAACAACTCTCGCCTTCAGCTGTGTTCCCCATCGGCGTAACCAAGGTTATTTTGCTGCTGTCGTACAATAGCCCCTCTATACAATACTCTGACCTTTATTAGCACGTGTCATCGACAAACGACAACAACAAACCAAATGTATTCTTCTGGCAACACGCACACTGTGACACAGTGGGACACAGTCACCACATGATAATAATAGTTATGGAATTAATTATTATTATTATATCTTGGTTATCTCCTTCTGACAAATGGACTTATTGTAAGTGGCTTCGGATAAAAGCGTCTGCTAAAGGCCCTAAATCTAAATAATGTAATAGTGTTATGTGCTGAGTTACACGCTACCTCCTCCAGTGTTTATCATTCAATTTATAAATGCAAACACCTTTTCATAAGCCGTTGTTTCTTCCTCTAAAACTACATTTCCAGCTTGTAACTTTCTGTTTTAAGCCAGACTTGTTGTCTCTGGCTAGCTCTGCTCTGCCCACGCAGCGTAACGAGTATCCCCGCAATTAGAGCCTTTCAGAATCCTTTACAGAGCTGCCCTGGCCCACTTTCCCCGACCAGATAGAATAAAAACCAACGTTTTTCCCTCGGAAGTTTGCGCCGCACAAAGCGTCAGAACCTGAGTTTCTGGCCGCAGTTTCCCGACGTTCACACGGTGTAGGCTGGCTGATTAAAAGCCGCTCCCGTTCCCAGTCGGTCGGTCCCCCCCATCACTGTGATTACCAGGGGGCCACTGGGAACCACAGCTACGCCCCCCCCCCCCCCCCCCCCCCCCCCCACCCCCACGCACCACACCACCACCGACAGGAATGTGCGGGAGACATGTTGGTAGGGCCGACCCAGTGGAAACGATTTGAGTGTGTGTTTATGTTTATGGGGGTTTCAGTGTAAATATGCAAGCTCCTCCTTTTCGGTTAAAATCACAAAGAATGTTGTAAAAATGATTTCTTTAAGAAATATGACATTTCATGTCGAAAATTTCCCTCTAAGTGCTTCGAAATCTGCACATGTTAAAAAAAAAAGCCCCTCTTGAATCTGCACCAGCAGCCCTGGAATCATGATACTGTTTCGAAATAAGGAAATGGAGGATTAGACTTATTAATTAATAAGTTTAATTTGTGGTCCTACGTAACGTTTCACTCAACGTTTCTGAGTTGGTTCAAATGTTAATCAACAAAATCTCAGTTAAATAACAGTGATCGATCCATAACTCCATAGAAGCACTGAATCATGCTTTTTTAATGAACTTGCTCACTTGTGTGCAAAGCGATCTCTTTCAAACGCTGTTCACTGTCAGCATTCAAGCAGGAAATAGTTTTCAAGCTCTTGTAATTCTCCCAGACTGTTGCTAGGGATGAGCGAGTGGAACCGGAGCATGTGATTGGCTCCTGGTATCGATGAAAAACAAACTTCGGGATTTCCTGGAGAGGTAGTGAAGATCTTAATGGTAAGATGGGCTTTTCACGGTGGGGGGGAGGGGGGGGGGGAGAGGAAGGGGGAGTAAGAAATGAAAGAGGAAGACAGAGAGAGAGATTAATAAAAGGAGGGAGGAAGGAAGGGAGGGGGAAAAGAGTGACCCACTTCGCCAGGCCTTATTCTTACAGATGGTTATGTCAGAGCAAAAAGGCTCATTCATTAGCTTTAACTAAAGCTTGCTCTCTCGCTCTCTCTCTGACTATCGCTTTCGCTCTCTCTCTCTCTCTCTCTCTCTCTCTCTCTCTCTCTCTCTCTCTCTCTCTCTCTCTCTCTCTCTCGCTCTCTCTCTTGCTTGCCTCTCTCTGCCCTTCACTCTCTCACCCATGGATCACTCCCTCATGTATGGATTCCCTCACCCTGCAAGTGAAGAAGGGATCTCTAACTTGGGGTCGTTAGTGAATTAAATGTCATGCTTGACAGATGAGGTGGAGTTCAGACGCCATGGGTGGGGTGTAGGTGTGTGTGTGTGTGTGTGTGTGTGTGTGTGTGTGGGGGGGGGGGGGGGGGGGTCGTAGCAGAGGTGATGGAAGCCATTCTGTTCGGGGTGGATGTGGTGGAGGTGATAATGGTGGAGGTGGTGAAGTTGGAGGTTTGGGTGGTTGGTTGATGATATTGGTTGAGGTGGCGGGGCTGGGGATGGTGGTGCTGTTAGTTATGGTGGAGGTGATGGAGGTAGTGGTGAAGGGAAGATGACATTGGCTGAGCTGCTGGTGATGGAGGTGCTCACCTGAAACGACTCCCTCCCTGAGTGGAGTGGGTCGAGGTGGTGGTGGTGGAGGTGGAGTAGGTTGGGGTGGTTGGTGGTAGTGTTGTTGTTGTTGTTGTTGGTGGGGACATGGGAAATGGGTGGAGGCTGATACTGGCGCTGAACAAAGGGCCTGTTCTGTTCCGTCGCTCCCGGCCCGAGCGGGAGGTATTGTGCCGTGTACCTGGAATGTCTTTGTCACCAGACCGTCTCTATACATGAACGCTGAGAGTGAAACTCACCCCCTTCCCGCTCTCTCTCGCTCACTCTCTCTCCCTCCCTGTTTTCCCACCTCTCTCTCTCTCTCTCTCTCGCTCTCGCTCTCACTCTCTCTCCCTCCCTGTTTTCCTACATCCCTCACTCTCGCTCTCGCTCTCGCTCTCGCTCTCACTCTCACTCTCGCTCTCGCTCTCACTCTCACTCTCTCTCGCTCTCGCTCTCGCTCTCGCGCTCGCGCTCGCGCTCTCGCTCTCGCTCTCTCTCTCACTATTGAACCGTTTTGACTCCAGCCTGTTCCCTCCAGTCTTCTTCAGAAGGTGGAAGTGGAAGCGGTTGTGGAGGTGGTGGTGGAGGTGGTGGCGACAGTGGAGGTGGTGGCGACAGTGGAGGTGGTGGTAGTGGAGGTGGTGGTGGTGGTGGTGGTGGTGGTGGAGGTGGTGGTGGTGGAGGTGGTGGTGGCTGTGGGAGGTGGTGGTTGTTGTTGTTGTGGAGGGCTGAAGTGCATTGACCCTGGGAGGTGGATCCCCTTGGTGGAGCGGTTCCCACACTGGGCCAGCGGCGGGGGTTACGTAAGGACACTGGGTGGCGTCAGCTCCAGTGGCAGACCTTAAGGCCCTGGCGGGGTTGCAGCAGTTCACAGGTGCATCCCCTTCTGTTACATGATATAAAGACTCTTCTTTACATGTGCTGACCAATCCACGACTTGTACTCCATAATCCTCGATATATATACTGTTGTGGATCTTACTATTTATAGAACTGCAGTTCCTAAATAGCAATACAAATATGAATAATTAATGATAGTGTTGATAATAGTGTGTGTGTGTGTCTGTCTGTGTCTGTCTGTCTGTCTGTCTGTCTGTCTGTCTGTCTGTGTGTGTGTGTGTGTGTGTGTGTGTGTGTGTGTGTGTGTGTGTGTGTGTGTGTGTGTGTGTGTGTGTGTGTGTGTGTGTGTGTGTGTGTGTGTGTGTGTGTGTGTGTGTGTGTGTGTGTGTGTGCCAGGAGCGAGCTTGTTTACCTGTCAAGCACCTCCAGCTGTGGTGACCTGGTTGCCACGGCGACAGCGCCGATCGTGTTACGAGGATGAGTGAGGGGGGAGGGGCCGGTTCCCAGAAACACGGACAAGGGACACACACACACACACACACACACACACACACACACACACACACACACACACACACACACACACACACACACACACACACACACACACAGGCACGGGAAGGCCATAGAAGAAAACACTTTCATCATCTCATCTCTCCAAGAGTGTGTGTGGTGACGGCTGGTTGTACCTGTTACACACTGATTGCTCAGTGTGCAACAGGTGTGCAGCCTCACCCAGCCAGAGTCAAACAGTCTGTTACGGGCCAGGTGAGGCTGCAGTGTCTAGCCCTTTTTTTTTAAATGACAAATGTAGGGGTTCCATCAATCGCTGTTATCTAAGGGGTACGGGAAGGATTGACTAGTGGTCAGGATGAGAAACAGTTTGGTTCATGGGAAATAGTTTCGACAGTTTCTTCCATGAGAAACAGTTCCGTCATGAGAAACAGCTTCTACCATGGGAAACAGTTTGGTCCAAGAGAAACAGTTTGTCCATGAGAACAGTTTCGTCATGAGAAACAGCTTCTTCCATGGGAAACAGTTTCGTCCGTGTCAGACAGTTTCGCCGGATCCTCTTTCTCTTCTTCTGTGGTGCCGCCCTGGCCCAGCTTCCCACGGCTGTTTGTTCTCTGTGTGAACACAGCCATGCCGGGGAAGATGAGCTGGGCGTGCGACACCGAGCCGCTAGTAAAAGTCAGAGAGCGAGTGAGCGTGAACGGAGAGTGCTAGTGCAGATTGCAGAAGTGGGACACTGCATCCACACGCTCAGTGGAAAGCAGGAAGTGCGTTGATGATGACCTACTTCTCTCTCCTGCTTTCCAAAGCTTTGTACTCAACAATGCATAGAAAGGGCATTGGGCAGTGACCTTTTTCAGTCTGTTTTTTTATATTTATTTCTATATTCCGTGCATGCCTCAAAGTCAAAAGCAGAAGGCAAAGGTTTTGGTTTCAGTTTGTGTGTGTGTGTGTGTGTGTGTGTGTGTGTGTGTGTGTGTGTGTGTGTGTGTGTGTGTGTGTGTGTGTGTGTGTGTGTGTGTGTGTGTGTGTGTGTGTGTGTGTGTGGCCTTAAGGCCCTGGCGGGGTTGCAGGCAGTTCACAGGTACATCCCCTTCTATTACATGATATAAAGACTCTTCTTTACATGTGCTGATCAATCCACGACTTGTACTCCATAGTCCTCTATTTATACTGTGTGTGTGTGTGTGTGTGTGTGTGTGTGTGTGTGTGTGTGTGTGTGTGTGTGTGTGTGTGTGTGTGTGTGTGTGTGTGTGTGTGTGTGTGTGTGTGTGTGTGTGTGTGTGCATACATGTGTGTGCATACATGTGTGTGTGTGTGTGTGTGTATGCATGACAAATTCAAATTAATTGTTTGCCTGTGTGTGTCTGTTTGTGTAATTGTGCGTGCATGGTCTCTGTTTGCTGGTGATTATCTCCATGGTGGCTGGTTGTGTTCGCCCACTTCATGCACCCACGTCAAAGGCGAGCGTATCAGGTGTACCACCTGGCCACAGCTATTAATAGAACGCTCCCCTGGAAATAACCCGGGTTACTCAACAAAGTCCTACCTGTTGTTTACATCCTGTGTCGCTAATAGACCATGGACAAACCTACCCAGAATGCACCTGGTCTACACCCTGATCATCTCTTTTGGTTTCATGTTTCCATTTCTTAAAATGTCTCCTTAAGTGACTGAAAGGGTTTTCGTTGGTAAAAAGCTACGATCTGTCTGTAGGACACAGGATAGTCCTTCTGGTTTTCAGGGTGTTCAGTCGTGACACGCAAATAACGTTTTAGAAATGTTCCCTCCATAGTAGTCCTGAGTCCTGTTTGAGATATAATTATAGTAGAATAATAATTTTTTAATTGCATTCAGGTAATGCTTCTCGAGACACCAGGACTGTGTGTGTGTGCATGTGTGCGCGTGTGTGCGTGCGTGTGAACAGACTGGCTCAGCAGAGAGGTGTGGAACGATGCTACCCAACATGTTG
Organism: Melanogrammus aeglefinus; assembly: GCA_900291075.1. Classification (NCBI taxonomy): domain Eukaryota; kingdom Metazoa; phylum Chordata; class Actinopteri; order Gadiformes; family Gadidae; genus Melanogrammus; species Melanogrammus aeglefinus. Next base: position 124,751 of record OLKM01000650.1, on the reverse strand, counting down.
GTACTGGAACCAGGGTGACGAGGGTGATGGGATCTTAAGTGAGACCCCCCCCCCCCCCCCAACCTCCTCCTTAATGCCGTGTGTCTCAATTCACTGTTGGTCCATTTGAAGAAAAGCATCACTGAAATGATGATAACAAATAACTATATATACTTAATATTAATTCCAGAAGGGAAAATTAGGGAATAGTAAATAAATAGTAGTTATCTCAATTATGTCGATTGTAAGTTTTCATATAGAAAGTGTCTCGTCAGAGTCGACCGTTTTCGTTTGCTCGCTCCAACAGGCTTCTGTAAAAAACATCAGTCGGCGTGGAGCGTTGCCACGGCGACCCAGGTAGGACTCCAGATGTTTGGGGGAGGCTGAGGTCCAATTCGGGGCTGATGACATCATCGCGCGGTGGACATGGTGAGGTTGGAATTCCGGACCGGTTGAAACCGGCCGCTGAGACCTGTAGACGTCTGAGGTGATGTCATGGAACGTTGTGTGTGTGTGTGTGTGTGTGTGTGTGTGTGTGTGTGTGTGTGTTGTGTGTGTGTGTGGTGTGTGTGTGTGTGGTGTGTGTGTGTGTGTGTGTGTGTGGGAGGGGAACCAAAACCATACCATAGATGTTAAGGTCTGTGTTCCTGCACTCCCTTGACCAAACTCAGCTGTTGAAACATCCATTGTTGTTTCTTTTTCTTCTGACAAATGTGCTTATTGTAGGTCGTTTTGGATAAAGGTGTTTGGATAAAAGCTCAAATGTAAATATGTGATCTCTAGTTGAAAGAAGAGTTTTCAAACATGAAAACTCTCTCGCTCTTGCCCTCGCTCTCTCTCTTGCTCTCTCTCGCTCTTCCCGAGCGTTCTGAAGTGAGAGGAACTGACAGCGACGACCCAGAGGACAAACCCCAATGCACCATGGGAAGGTTCATAAATGTGTTCTGTTGCTGGGAACATTCTACACACGTACCGCCCGGAACCAGCCAATCACAGGCCAGAGAGCAGCACTACCCAGCATGCATTGAGAAAGGTGAGGTGACGAAGAGGCCAGAACACACAGCGCGTGGCAAGGCGGTTATATATGTACACCGCAACGTGCACATAATCCTTCATTCTGATTGGTCGATCACGGCCCAAGGTTGTTTTTCAACAGTCAAACCTCCAATAGTTCCAGAATCAATGATCTACAAATCCTACAGTCGGATTAGAACTGTCACCTCAATGTTTCCTTGACAACATAATACCAGTATGGCCAAAGCCCTGCAGAATAATATGAAACAACAGTACTGTGATATAGGAGAGTAGGTGATGTCTGATCAGTGCGGCAAGCTAAAGCCCTCCGGGCCGGCCTGTTGTTGGAAAATAATGTACTGCATGTTGCTGATGCTGACGCACACACACTCTCACGCAATATCCAATACACACTCAAGCAATAACCACTACACACTCACACAATAACCAGTACGCAATAACCACTACACACTCATGGGGATGCTGACACACTCTCACGCAATAACCACTACACACTCACGCAATAACCACTACACACTCCCGCTATAACGATTACACATTCATGGTAATGCTAACACTCTCACACAATAACCACTACACACTCATGGTGATGCTTATGCACACACACTCACGCAATAACCACTAAAAACTCACACAATAACCACTACACACTCACAATAATAACGACACAATCATGGCAGTTTGTAGTCCCAAAAGGTCCAAATAAACATTAAATGTGTAACTAAATGATTATAGTAGCGTTTGAGTATGATTCTAAATGGTATCTGTGTGTGCGTGTGTGTGTGATTGCTATGTGTGTGCGTGTGCTTTGTGTGTGAATGTACTTGACTCCCTGCGTTATAATCTGAGTAAAACTATGATCTTTTGTGTTAAACATCTTGTTGTATATCCAGTTCATTTGAAATCAGCCAACATGGTCTCTGATTGCTGTATTGATTGCGATCAATACATCTCAGCTGTATCGACCGTGATCAATACATCAGATCCACCGCCCAGCAGGGACCCATCGCATAGCAGGCCTGACTGGGCTCACCAAACTGCTGAGTAGACAGGTTTATAGAGGTCACCAGGGCCACATCTCACACACACACACACACACACACACACACACACACACACACACACACACACACACACACACACACACACACACACACACACACACACACACACACACACACACAGTGGCTCTCTCTTTCTGTGTCTCTGTCCCTCTCTCACTCTCATACATACCATACACAATCTCCCTCACTCATGTACACACACACACACACACACACAGACACACACACGTACACACACACACATACGTACTCCCGTGAACCCATGTGACCTAGGGGGCATCAACAGGGAGGAATGGGTGATGCGCTGGTCTCGTATTGTGTTCCTCGCCGGCGTTTGTTTGGTGGCTCAATGAGCGCGTGCGAAGGGGGCCTTTTCTCATTGGCTGTCGGAGGGCAAAGGGGGAGGAGCCTAACGTCTGAAAGAACCCAATGATGAGCGGCATGCGGGCTTTCACGACTCAGAGCGCACCCAGCGCATTCCTGCAACAAGGCTGTTTTGTTACCTGAGCGGACCCCGCGAGAGAGAGAGAGAGAGAGAGAGAGAGAGAGAGAGAGAGAGAGAGAGAGAGAGAGAGAGAGAGAGAGAGAGAGAGAGAGAGAGAGAGAGAGAGAGAGAGAGAGAGAGAGAGAGAGAGAGAGAGAGATGAACTGACTGCCTCTCTTTGGCGTTCACCGCTTCACTTTAGAGCGACTACAAGCTTCTTGTCTCGCGAGGCCAAGAAGCTGAAAGCAGCGACCGTCCACAACTGAACAAAAACGCCACCGCCGCGCGGGCGCAGAGAGAGAGGCCTGCTGTGGTTCAGTCAGTCACCGGGTCCAACCAGGACGCTCACGACACACTGCCTCAGCAACTAAACCATCACCGCGAATACCGGCCAATGACTGGCTCCGCATCGTCCTGTGCCCTTCTCACTTTGACGTCTATTTCCCTATTTATAAATCTATTTATTTCAGAGAGTACCCAGTAAACTCTTCAGTATCCCAGCGAAACCTTGAAAAGCAAGTGATTTTAGAATGGACTCTGTGTGGAGTTCCTGATGTTTAGTCCTTTTGTATGCTGGGTTAATGTGCGCCTTTCATTCTGTTCATGTTCCTCCTTTATCGACGGGGCTTATATAAACACCCTTATTTTAAGAATCACAGGCAGGAGATGAATAAGTTGATCATGAATGGAGCGGCGTCTCTGTGTTGGTGTGTGTGTGTGTGTGTGTGTGTGTGTGTGTGTGTGTGTGTGTGTGTGTGTGTGTGTGTGTGTGTGTGTGTGTGTGTGTGTGTGTGTGTGTAGGTCTCCATCTGGGATTCTCTGAGCAACAAACAGGATGGGTGTGAGTGGGTGTGTGTGGGAGAAAGTTGGCGTGTGTATATGTGTGTGTGTTTGTATGTGTGTGTGTGTGTGTGTGTGTGTGTGTATGTGTTTGGCAGCCATTGCTGAATCCCATCAACCTCCATTCAGATCAATTGAATGAAGAACAAAACCATAACGACCAATCACAGCACAGAGTACTCAATGACCCTGAGAATGTACCGGACCCTCTGATCTATAGGGCATGGTTCTGCTGGCCAGTTGGGGGAAGGGAGGGGGGGTGGGGGAGGAGAGGGCTTTAGCAGGGTGGTGAGTGGGCGTTCGAGAGAGAGAGAGAGAGAGAGAGAGAGAGAGAGAGAGAGAGAGAGAGAGAGAGAGAGAGAGAGAGAGAGAGAGAGAGAGAGAGAGAGAGAGAGAGAGAGAGAGAGAGAGGAAGAGGAAGTTGGCCAAGTCGGATCTGCCATCGCTCCAAAGAGCCAGCGTTGCATAACCTGCTGGTTCCTTCTCCTCACTACTCTCTCCTTTCCTCTCTCTCTCCTACCCTTCTCTCTACTCTGTCCTTTCCTTTTGTCTCACCTCTCCTCTCTCCTCTCTCCTCCCCTTATCTCTTCTCTCCCCTTTCCTTCTGTCTCTCCTCTCTCCTACCCTTCTTTATCTCCTCTCCTCTCTCCTTCCCTTATCTCTACTCTCCCCTTTCCTTCTGTCTCTCCTCTCCTCTCTCCTACCCTTCTTTCTCTCCTCTCCTCTCTTCTCCTCTTCTCTTGACTCTCTCTCCTCCCCTTCTCTCTCCTCTCCTCTCCTCCTCTTCTCTCGACTCTCTCCTCTCCTCTCCTCCCCTTACCTCTGCTCTCTCCTGTCCTTCTGTCTCTCCTCTCCTCTCTCCTCCCCTTCTCTCTCCTCTCCTCTCTCCTCCTCTTCTCTCTCCTCTCTCCTTTCCTCCTGTCTCTCCTCACCTCTCTCCTTTCCTCCTGTCTCTCCACACCTTGACCCCCCTCCTTTATTCTTGGTGTTGGATGAGACAACATGAATGATGAGCTTATCTGCCAATTTGTTGACAAACTGATTGCATAACAAGAGCTACCACATAGCATGGTCTGTGTGTGTGTGTGTGTGTGTGTGTGTGTGTGTGTGTGTGTGTGTGTGTGTGTGTGTGTGTGTGTGTGTGTGTGTGTGTGTGTGTGTGTGTGTGTGTGTGTGTGTGTGTCACGACACGACAAGTCACGGTGACACACAATTCGCCAGCTCCCATGTTCCTTGTGCCAAACAGGGATTGTCATGTGTACACAGAAACAGCAGTAAACGGCATTCATGTGAAACTAACAGGGACATGTTCAAAACAGAGACTGACTGCATGAGTACACCTCAAAGCAGAGACATCTATCTCCTTAAAAACAGTACTCAGCATTGTGTAGCATCTTATCCTAGCTATCTTTGTTTTATATGGGGAATGGGTTAACCTAGTGATTGTAAGTGCATGGCACTTGATTCTGTGAACGCCCTTACTGTAGCCTACCGACAGCGAAATATTGTTGTTTCTCTCTTTCGACAAATTTGTCGAAAGTACATTTGCAGACGCTTTAGATAAAAGCGTCTGTAAATGTTAATGTAAACCTATTGGCTGACAATGTCAAGCGACTTCTGTAATGTATGAGGACCTTAAGCATCCAGCCAACCGCAGGATGACCTTGTGGAACCAAAGGCTCTGACTGATCACTCAGAGCTGAATCGAACCGGGTCCCTTTGCACCCAGGGTCAGCACATCTTGAGGGACCAGCACAACTCTGGGGAGGCGTCCCCATGCAGGCCGTCTCTGTTTTGAACCGGTCCCGGTTGGCTTGACATAAGCGCCATTTACTGATGTTTTTGTGTACACATGACATTCTAGTTTTGGCACGACGACGGCGTGTGAGCTGGGGAACTATGTGTCAGCCTGACCCTCCAAAAGAGACTTTAGTGGTGTTACAATGTCATGTCAGACTGTCAACCAGTCTGACATGACAAGACAAGACCAGTTTACAAATTGGAAGATCTGCCTCCCTCTCACTCTCCCTCTCTCTCTCCCTCCCTCTCTCCACCTCCCTCTCTCCACCTCCCTCTCCACCTCATTCAAGGTCTTTCATCCAGCAGTGAGGGGAGAGGAGGAGAGGAGAGAGATGGAGAGGAGAGGAGGTGGAAGAGAGGAGAGAGGAGAGGAAACGAGAGTGGTGAGGAGAGGAGAGAAGAGAGGAGAGACAAAAGGAAAGGAGAGAGTAGAGGGGAGAAGAGAGGATGTAAAGGGAGGTTAGGTGAGAGGAGAGAGGAGAGAGAAGAGGAGAGAGGAGTGTAGAAAGAAGAGGAAAGGAGAGAGTAGAGAGACAATATCACTCCAAGAGAAAAACAATCTCCCATTTATCAAAAATAATCTCCCGACCATGGCTGACCGAAAAGTCCTCATGAAGATAGGTTCTCATCAAGGTTCCTCAAACCTCCATGTTTGTCTGACACATGCTAAGAGCTTGAGCACAGAAGATCCCCAGGAACTGTGAAGGAACCCCAGAACCTCTGGGCTTCTTTCATAGGCAGGTCGCCTATCATCTTTTCTTCAGGAATGCGTAACATCTGTTTCCTTCATAACGTTGCGCCGTCGACGCACATTCCTCCGCTCACTCGAGGGTTCAGCAGGTTCAGAACTCAGTGGCTTGGAGGGCTGCTTCTGGTCCACAGATTGGTCGTGCGATTGGATGAATGTCTGGTGGTCCGACACCCTGTAAACCAAGCAGAGGGCTGGTATACTGTAGGAACAAACCTGTCAGCCAATCAGAGGTCCGGTATACTGTAGGGACCAATCAGAAAGACAATCAGAGAGCTGGTATACTGTAGGAGCCAAGCTTTCAGCCAATCAGAGGTCCGGTATACTGTAGGAACCAATCAGAAAGCCAATCAGAGAGCTAGTATATAGGAGCCAACCTGTCAGCCAATCAGAGAGCTAGTATACTGTGGGAGCCAGGAGCCAGAAACAAAGATGTGAGTGAAACTTCACTGCTCTGGAACAACTTAACACGTTGTTTAACAAACTCACATAACAGCCCAAAAACAACGAGGAGTCGGGAATCGAACCCATGACCCCGGGCCTTTCAGACACACACAGGGCGCATACCACCACCCCCCCCTCCTCCTGCACTTTCTCCGCATAACAGCGTCTCCAAACGGCGTCGGGCTGTGTAAAACAATGTCATCGCCATGGTAACGCCGCGATCAACAGACGGCGAGTTCTTTTTTTTTTTTTTTCACAGCAAGCCAAAAACATTCAGAAAATATTAGACAGCTTTGAGGCAGCGGCCAGCGGGTTAAGAGCAAAGTGCTTTGATGTGTGGCGGCCCGCAGATAAGGTTACCGCAGGTGTGGAAGGGAGAAGGTTAAAAGAGGTACAAACCAGGCCAGCACCCACCCAAAGACAGCCCTCAGTGCAGCCCTCCCACCCCTCCCAGCCCCCACCCTCAGCGTCTGAACACCACCTTGTGTCTGTGTGTCCCGACACACGCATAAGAGTGTGTGTATCTGTGTGTGTCAGCGTGTTGTGTTTTTTTTGTGCATATGTGTGTGTTAATGTGTGCAGCTGTATATCCGAGTGGTGTGTGTGTGTGTGTGTGTGTGTGTGTGTGTGTGTGTGTGTGTGTGTGTGTGTGTGTGTGTGTGTGTGTGTGTGTGTGTGTGTGTGTGTGTGTGTGTGTGTGTGTGCGTGCGTGCGTGCGTTGTATGTGTGTGTGTTTGTCTTTGTATATCGGAGTGGTTTGTAGGTCTGTGTGTGTGTTTGGTGTGTTGTTTGTGTGTGTTTGGTGTGTAACAGACGCCCAACTCAGACTTGCTCCAACCCTCCCACCCCCAGTGTCTGAATACAGACTTGTGTTTGTGTCCGAACACGTTTTTTTCCACCACAGAAGTGCTTTTGGTCGCTGATTGCATCCAGAATCGACTTAAAAGAGAGAGAACAATCAAGGCTTATCGTCGCTGTCTGACTCACGATAAGACAGCTGTTCCGTTTCGATTTCCACGGCGGAAGATGACGTTTATTTTGACTACACATCACCATAACATTGAAGCATACAGTTAGCCAGACACGCTAAGCTATGTTGGCACTCATCATCTCTCTGTTGTTGGTGCCAGCGATAACTCTCATGATATGTCGTGGATGGGCGAGAAGACTGGGTTTGGGGTTTCCTACGAGGTGAACCAAGGGCAGGAGATGTGGGTGTTCTTGGGGTTTGGGTGTCAGACTATGAAAGGCAAAAACAGAAACTGAGAACTGACTACAACAGCTCATTCTTTACCAGATCAAAGCAGTCTGTCTCTTCTTCTCTCATTCCTGATGGGACACATCACAGCGTAGAACACACACACACACACACACACACACACACACACACACACACACACACACACACACACACACACACACACACACACACACACACACACACACACACACACACACACACACGTATGAACAGAAAAACATGCACATGCAGGCACATAAAACAAACATCTTTCGTTATTCACACACACACACACACACACACACACACACACACACACACACACACACACACACACACACACACACACACACACACACACACACACACACACACACACACACACACACACACACACACACACACGTATGAACAGAAAAACATGCACATGCAGGCACATAAAAAAACATACACACACACACACACACTTGCTCACCGGGAAGAGAAGACTAAATAGAGAAAAATGTGCGTGCGAGCGTAATTCTCGGAGACCCACACACACGGGCACAAGCGGAGAGATCAAAGCAGAGTGAGGTAACGTCTGCCTGGGTGCTGATCTCTCCTAGACAATGGAGTGCTCTCCAGTATATCTCTCTGCCTCTCACAACCCTCCCCCTCCCTCCCTCCCTCTCTCACCCTCCCCCCCCCCTCCCCCCTCTCTCTGTCTGTCTGTCCCTCATCTCACCTCTCTCTCATCTCACCCCTCCCTCTCTCCCTCATCTCATCCCTCTCTATCTCACCCTTCTCTCATCTCAGCCCCCCCCCACCCTTCTCGCTGGTTCTGTCTCTGTCTCTCATTCTTTCGGTCTCCTTCACCTCACTCCCCATTCTCTCTCTCCCTCCCTCCCCCGCCTCCCCTCCCCTCTATGATGTCAGGGGGATAAGATGCGTTCATTCATGATGTCATCTGCCCCGTCTCCCCCCCATCAGTTCTGCTTCAACACAGAAGAACTGACTGGGTCCGGATCAATCCCAGTCCATCTCATCCCAGTCTAACCAGTCTCCTGAGGACTGGGCTGCCCTAGTGCCCAAGGTGAGCCCACATCATCCCAGTACTTCAACACCTCCAAAGCCCCTATCCAAACCTACTGGTCCCATCAACAGGACTCTGCGCTCCTGACCCTTACCCTTTGACCCCAAGCTAACTGCACAGCGCTCACCGTGATGTCCGCCTTGTGCTCGGGTGTTCAGCCGCCACACGTCCGCGCGCTCCTCCCCCCTGGGGAACGCAGTGTCGCCGCCCCGCAGGCTGGGGACAGGGAGTCGATCTGCAGGTCGACCCGTCGGGGGCTTCTGGTTGGTAGTTTGAATCCCGACCAGGTGATGAGGAAGCAGAGAGAACCAGACTGGGTTCTGATGAATGTCGACCTTATAACGCCTATCGCTCGAGGGAAATAGGTGTGTGTGTGTGTGTGTGGGGGGGGGGTCTTCACTTGAGTCAGACTCGACAGTCGGGCACAAGAGTGTGTATATCTGTGCATCTGTGTTTGTGTCAATGAGTGCAGGTGTATATCTGACTGGTTTGTATGTGCGTGTGTTTGGCGTGTTACATGCGTGTGTTAAATTGGTGTGTTTGTGTGTATATCCGAGTGGTTTGTAGGTGCGTGTTTGGTATGTTGTTCGGTGTGTTGATTGTGTGTGCGTTGCATCTGTGGGTAAAAGGGGTTTCTTTGGTGTGTTTACCGGTGCAGGCAGGTCGAGACAAGTCTGTCTGTTGCTCAGAAATGGTGACATCGCTCCAAAACAAGTTCATTACTCAGCTTAGAGATTCAAACCAGAACATCGGCACCGACAATATATCAGGCTTTCTGCTTAAATGCTAACAGCAGTAAACATTGGGCACTTTTATCCAATACGACTTAGTGAATTCAGATCAATGTCATTAAGAGTAAGGGGTTAGAAAGCTTCTGGGTCAAACCCAGAACCTCCACACCGTTTTCTGTGGAGCTCAAGTTATTCCACGGGAGAGTACTGCCGTCTGGTGGCCATTGGCTGACACTGCAGGAAATTTTGAATATTCACTACATTATCACTTATAGGCCTATATTAATAGTAAATATAGGCATGTTGAACTTATTATTTTAATCAAAATGTTAGTTTATTTTTATGCATACATCTTAATCCATTTCAACACGTTGGAACCACATTAATTTAACATTTCATCTTTATTGATACCAGCGTCGTAAAGCAACAGTTTAAAGACGGTAACAGAGGAAATACATTGCATGACGAGCAGACGGCAGAACGCAGAGCGCGTGATAGGCCGACGAGATCTTCGGCTCCTCCAATCCACAGGTAGAAAACGTCCTCCTGGCCGGAGAAGGACGTCTGTCCTTCTGGACGTGATAAGTGCTGCATTGTTCAAAGCATTTTTAAAAGCCCCCCCCCCCCCGAGACAGCAGGGTGTCGGGGGGGGGGGGGGGCGGCAGGAGAACTGCCGTCCGAAGGCTGTCAGCCAATAGGAGTCACCGCTTCTCATCCGGACCGGTTCCTATTGGTCCGTGTGCTGAAGTCAAAGGTCATCATGTGCTTGTGGACTCTCAGTCGCCGGCTCTTCCTCATCCGGCTCTTCTGAAGATGAAGGCAAGAGAAACCATACTTATCATCATGAACGTCACTTTGTCTATGTTTAATGCATCTTACAGTTACCGTTATAACTCACTGTACACATTAGTACACTGCAACTACTGCTTCTTATATAACTGGTAAATGTTCCATAAAGACATGACTTCCACTCTTTCCGTGAAGGTTAATGTCAGGTTTTAGTTTAGATTGGATGACTAACCCGGGGGGCGTATTGTGTATCTAACCACGGCTGTATCAGCAGAGACACCAGACACTTCCTGCAGCTGGCCAACAGACTGGGGCATCGCTATAGCAACCAGACTGTCCCTGTATCAACCTTGCAACCAGACCGTCCCTGTATCTCCATAGAAACCAGACCATCCCTCTATCTCTATAGCAACCAGACCATCCCTGTATCTCCATAGCAACCAGACCATCCCTCTATCTCCATAGCAACCAGACCATCCCTCTACATAGCAACCAGACCACCCCTCTATCTCCATAGCAACCAGACCATCCCTGTATCTCCATAGAAACCAGACCATCCCTCTATCTCCATAGCAACCAGACCTGCATCCCACAGAAACCTAACCCCCCCCCCCCCCCCTTTGCCCTCGTCTTACCCGACAGGGGGCGGGGGACGCACCCCCCGTCCCGCTCCTCGTAGCCCTCGGCGCACACACACAGGTGGGCCCCCGGGGTGTTGACACACTGCTGGTGGTCCGCCGTGCAGACCGCCGCCGCCCCCCCGCCGCCGGAGCACTCGTCCACGTCTGGGTGGGGGGGAGAGGAGGGTTAGATTCCACTGCTTATGGTGGAGCAAGGCATTAGGACAGTCAGGGTTACGGAGTTCCAGCCCAACTGGTTGAGCAAGGCGTTAGAACTGTCACGGTGGAGGGTTTGATTCCCTGTCTCGCCCAACTGGTTGAGCAAGGCTATAGCACTGCCAGGATGGAGGGTTTGATTCCCTGTCTAGCTCAACTGGTTGAGCAAGGCATTAGCACTGCCAGGATGGAGGGTTTGATTCCCTGTCTAGCTCAACTGGTAGAGTAGAGCCTCTAGAGGTAGATTCCCAATGGGGGTCCCCCACGCTGAGAATGGATGCAGTCATGGGACTGTAGGTCCGTCTGGATAGAAGCAGTAGTGTTTCATACAAGAAGGAACGAGGAAGTGATGTTCTGCAGGACGTCATGTAATCCGGGCCTCACCTGCGCAGGTGCCCTCGACGTCATGGTAACCGGCGGCACAGTCCCGACACCCGTCCGCCCCGGCGCCGGTACAACCGGAACACACCTTGTCACACCCTGACACACATTATGGGACGGAAGAGCTCATCATGAGACCCAGAATGTACAGCTGAAATACAATCCTTCTCTTGGTTTGAGTAACCAGATAGAATACATTAAACACAGTAATACATAATATTATAACTGAAATACAATCCTTCAGTTGGGTTCCATCTCTCACCCTTGCAGGAGAAGGAGCCGTCGTTGTTGATGCAGTACTCCTCCTCACCACACGGGGCCGGGTCCTTGGAACACTCGTTCACATCTGTGGAAGGAAGTCAACATCAAGGGAAAGGTCAGATAAGATAGATAAGCTTAATACGCGGGGTGCCTTAGTCGGACTGACCATTTATTTTGCAACAGTGTTTTTCCTTGACTTATGAGATCGATATTAATTATTGGATTGTACATTAACAATTAACGTCATATACACAACACAGTTCAAGCAATAAGTGAGCTGAAAAATCGACAACGCTAATTTATCTGCATTATCCATCGTTAATATCCATTATTCTTCTGAATTAATGAGAAAACGTAATCCGCATAGCCATGAGCATTATTTGATCAGTTATCAGTAAGACGATTAAGCACTTTTCTTTGATATATTAATACTCAGAACAACATGGGAGCCCCTTTGAGTCGCAGACTGAATGAAACGGGAGATATCATATCTCCAGGTCACCACGTTTGCCCTACACCACCCAACAGACTTATCTGCTCTCTGTGTAGAGTACCGACTGCTTCCACAACCTGCAATAACCTGAACAATCTACCCTCTCAAGGTCAAGCAAACACTCTTAAGGCACGACACGCCCGTTTTCAAGATTAAGGTTTGCTCACACTTCTACCTTGAATTTGGGAGACGGTTGTGGATGCTAAAACAAAAAACAGTTCAATAAACCCTGCAGACCAATTTTGTCATTCTTCAATGTTTGGAAGTAGAAGGGTGTTGAAATTGTTCAGTGTCCCTTTAAGATATCAAGAAGAATCACAGTATTTACTAAAGGAGGGAGACTGAGATAACTACTGCCAGCAGCGGCCACTTTGGCCAACGTCTTACCGACACAGGCGTCCTGCTCGTCTTCTTCCCAGCCTGCCTTGCACTCGTCACAGTCCTGATTGGTTCCCCCGGAACACGACTGACAGGAGGCGTGGCATTCTGAAACACAAAACAAACAATAAAGTTGCGGTTAGACAAACTCAATGGAAAAACAGCAATTAGATATCTACACAAATGGAAAGGTTATTTACTCCATAAAAGTTAAATCTGACCCAAGACGTTTCTCAAGAACAAAATGCACCCTTGGGCCGACAAAACAATCCCCGGAATTATTCCCAACAAATTTCTTATTGATGTCCCCTTCTGCCCCTCCACATCCCCCTCATCTCAGACAATAGCGAATGCCATCTACACATGATTGAGCTGTAGCTGTAGCTCCACCCCCGGCCACTAGTGGCTGCTAAAGGGAAGCTGTACACAGTGCAGCTTTAAGGAAGAGGCTCCCAGCTCACCTGAGCAGAGGGCGAAGGTGTCGTTCTTCACCTCGCCGAAGTAGCCGTCGATGCACTCCAGGCAGGACTCCCCCTCGTAACCGTGGTTACAGCTGCAGTGGCCGTCACCGGCCCGGGTCGCGTCGCCATCGCACGCCCCGTTGCCATGGCAGGGGCGGTCCGAGCCCCCCACGCAGTCTGTGATTGGACGATGAGACGGAAGGTTAACCGGAGAGCAGGGTATGAAGACCGTCTAAAAAAGGATCTTTCAGCGGTTTGACCGAGACTCGGAACATTCAATACGTTCCAACACATGGTTTGAAAAGCCTAACTGACACATACTGAACCCCCCCCTCCACCTGCATCCCTCTTATGTACTTATGGGATGTAAATCTTCTAGTGCGTTCTCAGTGTCAGCCTGACAACCTACCATATAGGATGTGGTCAAGGATGTGATGCAGGATACGTTAAGTGACAGAGCGTCGACCATATTGTCTCTGTTGATATGTTTAATTTATGACCTTATAGATGATAAATACATGTGAAGTCTTACCATCAGGTACAGTATCAGTCTGTGACATACATCTAGCTAAGTGAAAGGACATCGCCTCTGTTGTTGCTGTCTATGATGATATGAATCTTTATGACATTATAGATGATATATGTAAAGACTTTGAGCATCCGTTTAACCATCAGGTACAGTTAGGTACAGTTTCAGTCTGCGCCATGGGACATGCATTACCCTAAGTGCTAAATGAGCTCCGGGTACCTTTGCACTGTGGTCCATACGTCCCCTTAGGACAGCACACCTTAACGGACTCCACACAGAACCACTTATGGAGGTCCGGGTGTTTGGCTTTCCTGGAAAACAAGACGGGAACGTGACTCTCCCTGGCAGGACCAGAGCAGCGGGAACGTTCTTCCATTCATCCGGACGCACGCGCCTACCTCTTGAACCACCAGGTCTCAAACAGGTCCTCATGCTCCTCCACCATGCGGTTGCACTCGAAGCTGCTGCTGTCGCACACCGCCTCCAAGATTTCCGTCAGACGGATCTCACTGGGCAGAACAACGTCATACTACTAGTCATACAACTCGATTAAGTACTAGTTGTTATAATACTCCTAAGACAGTGTCCATAGAAACTAAATGTACTATTACCACTACAACATGACTTTTAACAGTGCTGCAAGAGTCAATATTACATCTGCAGATACTACATTCCGTCCAGGAGGGACAATATATCTATTACTGGTCTAGCACTGCAAGACAAACCCATAGAGAGAATACAAGCATCTAATGTGAATCCTCACCTGGTTTCATATTTTGACAGCGTTCTCTCCTCCCAGGCAGTGTTCCCACCACCAAAGCCCTGCTTTGCGGTTCTTTCAATCCCCTTAGAACACACACACACACACACACACACACACACACACACACACACACACACACACACACACACACACACACACACACACACACACAGAGTTGGATGATACACAATAAAGTATCATCCAACATGAGCAGACCAGACGAAGCCCACCACACATGTCCTATGCATGTAGGGATTACGGCATATACAACCTACCTTTTTGAAGTTATCTGTCACCTGTCGACAGGTGGTGCACGCGCTTTTCAGATCTCTCTTGGCATCAGCTGTCCGGGAGATCCCTAGCAGCAGCAGACAGGGCAGCAGCAGCAGCAGCGATGGACGGATGGACCGCATCTTCACAAGCTGGGAGAGATCTCATGCACAAAGTCACCCCTCAGAACGAAAACATAACCCCGTGCACGGCTCTGCCAGCTCACTTAATGGGCCGTTTTAATCATTCAATCTAAAGTTGAAGGTGTGAAGGTGCATGTACATATGCAAAGAACCGTTTTGTGTTATTTACATGCCGGCTGGTGTGGCTCAAAAACGGTACCCTTCGCGTTTCCGCGTCAGAACTGCTTGTAGGATTGTGGCCTGCGCTGATTGGTCCTTTTGAAGCGTCAATAACGTCGTGGAGCAATCACATGGCGCCACGCGTGGGGCGTCGTCGCTCTCTGGCGCGCTACACGTGGAAACACAAGGAGCGTTAAAAAATAAAACAACTGTAACATTTAATTTCATCGATTACATTTTAAAAATATGTGAAAATATAAAGTGTCTAATAAAAAATAAATGTAAATAATTACATATAAAAACCAACATAAGTATATCAGCCAACGAAAATAATGTGCCTTATTTGGACATCTGGCTAAACCGGAAGCGGATTTCCGTTCCACTTTCATGGGTAGAGGAAAACATTATTAGCTTTTTATTTCCTCCATTACAATTAGGAAAAACGTGAAAATATAAAGTGTAAAATAAAAATAAATTCATAAATAATAACATAAAAACCAACGAAAGTATATCCGTCCCCTGAACGTATTTGGACATCCGGCTAAACCGGAAGTTGATTTCAATGCCGCTGTCATGGCAGAGAAGAGGACAGATTCTGGGCTCCTGCTGCTGTTGTTACTGATTTCTGTGTCTCTGTTACATTTATTCATATGTCCCTTCTCCAAAGTGGAAGAGAGCTTCAATTTGCAGGCAGCACATGATATTCTGTACCACAGACTCGACTTTGACCGGGTAAGATTCTGGTGTTGTCATGGTTGTCTCTGGTGCAGAGCTCTGCAGAGGATTAACTTAAACTTTATGTGTGAGATTTGTTTTGTATTGCATATATTTAATTTATATCCAAGGACTTGAGTACTTTACCTTTATATTTGAGATTTATTTTGTATTGCATATATTCATATTATGAATGTGTATCCAAGGACTTACTTTATTTTGGAAAGTTGGTTTGCATATATTTCAATTATTAAGTTCTATACAAGTAAAATTGTCCGTTATTGATCCCACTCTGGAAATTCAGGTGTCACGGAAGAAAATAGGAATAGGAATAATTACAAAAATACACAGACAATATACACAATAAGAGTCTCAGGAATGATAAGACACTAAACTGAAAGTAGACGTTATCAAAGCTGTATTCAGTAACCATGTACAGTTATTCATTTGTATCTTACATAAGATGCATAAAATGAGCACTGATTGTGGTTCCTCCAGTACGACCACCATGAGTTCCCCGGTGTGGTTCCACGGACGTTCCTCGGCCCGCTCTTCGTATCCACCCTGGTCTGCCCCCTGGTGGCGCTGTCCCCCGTGCTGGACATACCCAAGATCTACACACAGCTGATGGGTAGCTCATTCATACCATAATAGTCATCCTCATCTTCATGTATGGGGCACCGTTGTAAATGTAATTGTTATGACCTTTATTTAATCATTGTAGTCATCATTTTTACGATAATCAGTAACACCACAATAAGGGTACATTTATCAAACATTCATTAACATTAGTTAATGCGGTGATAATCTTCAACTGACAGATAAATCTAAATTAACTAATGGTCTAGTAATAATATATTAATGGTGTTCATTTTAACTAAGGTAATTTATACATTGTTTAATAGGGTTAAGGTTTACCCTATCCACAACTGCCAATCTAATGTGATATAATAAGGATTATAACTACATTGACTAATGTTAATTAGTGGTTAATTAATGTAACCTTATTGTGAAGTGTCCCCCCCTTTTTTTTTTTTTTTAAGAAATAACCAACATACATGTTTGGGCCAGAGTTTGAGCCAGAGTTATTATTATTATGAGATAAAATAGCCTATAAACCGGACACAGCTCTTCATTAATAATGCTATACCCTGATAACAAGCCATCCCATCATGTGTTTGCGTCCCCTGACCCACCCTGTTGCGTTGTGTTGTGTTGTGTTGCGTTATGTTGTGTGTGCAGTGCGTGGCTGCCTAGGAGCGTGTGTGGTCGCGGCCCTCTGGCTCATGCAGAAGGAGGTGAGGAAACAGTTCGGGTCGACGGTGGCCACGCTCTTCTGCCTGACGTGTGCGTCGCAGTTCCACCTCATGTTCTACTGCACGCGCACGCTGCCCAACGTGTTCGCCCTGCCCTTAGGTGAGAGGCCCCGCAAAGTACAAGCTGTCACATTGTCGTTACTGACTCTCCTATTATATTCCCAAAGTGGCTCTGTCTCATAAGCAGATAGTTTATGAGTCTTTCAGTCAGTCCTGATTTTAATTGTATACATTTGTTTAGGGAGAGGGAGAGAGAGGGAGGGAGGGGAGGAGGGAGGGAGGGAGGGAGGGGAGGAGGGAGGGAGGGAGGGAGAGAGAGTTTCCATGCTTGTATCAATAGCAGTAAAAGTTAAATAGATTAAAAAATAAGGAAACTTGATGCGTTGTGTGTTTCTATTCCTCTTTTAACTCCGCTCGTTGCTGCCCTCCAGTTGTGATGGCGTGCACGGCGTGGATGGCCCAGAGGCACCGGCCCTTCATTGCCCTCTCAGCCTTCGTCATCATCGTGTTCCGGGCGGAGCTCTGCCTCCTGCTGGGGCTCATGTTGATGATGTCACTGGTCTGGAGGAGGCTGAGTCTGTCTGAGCTTCTCTGCTGTGCCGTGCCCGCCGGGACACTAGCACTGGGTAGAGAGACACGCACACACACACACACACATGTACACACACTGTACACATACACGTTGTACACAAACATGTTGTCGTTGTGCACATACACACAAGTTGTGCACACATACACACGCACACATACACACAAGTTGTGCGCACAAGTTGCACACACACACACACACACACACATGCAGACACACACATGAATACATACAAGTTGTGCACACATCGAAAGAAGTTGCACATACGCACACACACGTCACACACACACACACGTTATACACATACATACACACGTTATACACACACACGCACGCACACAAAACACTTGGGTTAATACACAGATTCGTATGTTGGACTTTTTATTCCTATTTGGTTATTTAGCCAATCCCCAGTCTATCTTTGGGCATCCCAGAGCAACATGCACCTCACCTGTTCCTTCATGACGTTAACCTGATTCACAATCTATCACTGGAATAAGAGCATCTGCTCAGGGCTGAACAGTAACTATATTATATATATATTATAGGCCTCTGCCTACCCAGCTCCCCATGTGTCTCCAGGACAGACACACACACACACACACACACACACACACACACACACACACACACACACACACACACACACTCTGACTGACTGACTGACTGACTGACTGACTGACTGACTGACTGACTGACTGACTGACTGACTGACTGACTGACTTGCGCACCCAGAAGAGAAAACTAAATAGAGAAAAATGTGCATGCGAGTGTAATTCTCGGAGAACACACACACACACACACACACACACACACACACACACACACACACACACACACACACACAGTGTCCTCCGCTGACCCTCTCCCCATGTGTCTGCAGCTCTCAGTGTGGGGGTGGACTCCTTCTTCTGGCGCAGGCTCCTGTGGCCTGAGGGCCAGGTGCTGTGGTACAACACCGCCCTCAACAAGAGCTCCGACTGGGGAATATCCTTTACCTCCGCCCAGAACCATCCCAGACTCACACACTCAGGCGGTCTTTACCAAGACGCTGTGGGCGGTACACTCTGTTCAGTGTTGTTCGTGCTATGGTTTTTTCCCAGGAAACTCCCCAGTCTGGTGAATTAGTGTGTTCACTAATGAATGAGTGTGTTCACTTGTCCATTAGTGTGTGCACTCATTCACCAGTCAGCTTGGCAAGCAGCTGACTGCTGGTGATTGGTTGGAATGAAGATGGGCGTTCCTTTCTACAGCTTTCCAACAAAAAAATGAATGGCTGCATTGTCAATGAAATTATAAGATAGCACTTGGTTGATCAGATGGGAAATGTGAGCGCAACAGCAGAGTGGTACTTTAAAATACTTTAAAATAAATAAATATATATATATGAATAAATCAAAAAATCGAGACCCTAATAAATATATATAAATGAAGAAAAACTGTAAAAATACACAAAAACAATATAAAATATATATATATATATATATCAAAATAACAAGAGAGCAAAACCTCCACGTTCGCCGTCTCCGCTGCACCCCGGCTCTCTCCTTGACTCCCCGCAGTAAACCTCGCCCTTCCTGTGGTACTTCTACTCCGCCCTGCCCCGGGCCCTGGGGTGCACCCTGCCCTTGGTGCCCCTGGGCCTGCGTGACCCCCGGACGCGGGCCGTCCTGCTGCCCTCGCTGGGCTTCGTGCTGCTCTACTCCCTGCTGCCGCACAAGGAGCTGCGCTTCATCATCTACGTCTTCCCGCTCCTCAACCTGGTGGCGGCCCGGGGCGCCTCCTACGTGTGAGTACGCACGCTGGCGCGCGGCGGACACCTTCTCTTGGGGCTGCTCGACTATGGGGAAAAAAATCCTACTCACGATTATTTTGGTCAGTATTGAAATCAGCTTTTTCTTTTTGTCACAGAACTTTGTGATTTCGCCCTTAAAAAAATACAGGTGAAAAAGAACATGATCCAGTCTAAAATGCTATGCAGATATGTATCCAGCTGTTCTGCCCTTTCTAGAAAACATAACAAAAACGAAGTTTTGTGGTCGTTTGACGCTAAATTGCGAAAATTCGACTAATCGCCCAGCCCTACCTTCTCTTGGTAACTGGTAAACGTTTATGCAGTGCTTTTCTGACCAGTGGCCACTCAAAGCGCTTTACAATATCACCTAACATTCACCCATTCATGCACACGTTCACACACCGACCGTGTGTGTCAACCGTGCTCGAGCTAGTGGGAGCCGGAGATCCAACCAGCGATCTTCCGGTTGTGGTAACCCGCTCTACCTTCCCATACCCCGTGATGGTGGAGAACAAGGGGAACGTGGGGGGGGCTAAGCGAGTGAGTGTTCTGCTAAGTGAGGTTCTGCTTGGTGATGTTCCAAGTTCAATTGAGAAAACTAAAGATAGTAAAATTACTGTGTGAGGCCGCTGTGTCGGTGGCCGCAGCCACTGTGTTTTGTATTTTAACGTGAAGTGAAATAAAAGCAGGATAAACAGCAGTGCACGTCCGTCAGACTGTTCAACTCTGGGGCAGGATGGGCCAGAAATAATGCGAATGAATTTTTTATTTTATTTCATTGACCTATTGGTCTATATTCATTGAATTTTTTTAATCTTTGCCAACAATTTGAATAAAATTCCTTCTATTTTGAGTATTACTACTACTACTACTACTACTACTACTTCTACTATACTACTACTATGCAGAGCAACGCTCCTAGCATGAGGAAGGCCCCAGGCGAATGCTAAATGTCCTCTCTAGTGTTGCGGCAGAGTTTCTCTGGGTTCTGTCTTCTCTCCAGAACAGAGAACTGCCTCTCACACTTTTAACCACAGGCGCTGGTTTCACAACACGCCACACCAATCATCCTCTATCCGTACATTCACGTGGTTAGAGGTGTGTGTGTGTGTGTGTGTGGGGGGGGGGGTGGTGTTCTCATCTTATAACGGTGAGAACACACTGAGGTGCACTGCCAGAAAACATGTCAACATTATTATATTGGAAAAGAGCTTCGTGCATATTTATAGTTCCTGTTGCGTCCTTTTAAAGGGTTTTCTGGTGGAAGTTAAAGCTACTCTGCGCCAGTGTTTATTGTTAAACTTCTCAGTTTTCACTGAGAAGTCATCATGCAGCTGTTTTTGCCAGGCAAGGTGGATTCCCCAAATCAGTGAGTAAAACAGAGACAGGAACGCACTCAACCAGAACCGACTATCACGGAGCAGTTCACTCACTAATGACAGATGGCCATGGCACAGAAAGTACTCAACAGTACTGAATGACCGGTTGATGCAATGAGGTGTGTGTTGTAAGTGATTCATACAGCGCTCCACTGTTTTTGTCGACTCTGTCGTCGTCTGCCTTGTCTTCACCACACAGCCTGAGCAACTATCACAAGTCCTGGCTCTACAAGCTGGGTTCGCTGCTCGTGATTGGTCAGCTGCTGGCCAACGCCATGTTCTCGGGCGTCTCTCTCTACGTCTCGCACTACAATTACCCAGGAGGCCGAGCGCTACAGGAACTAGACCGGCAGGTCCCAGCCACCGCAGGTTGGTCTCACTTTCAGGTCACCTCATAGGCTCACATGACTTCCTGTTCTGTGGAACCGCGGTCAGTGAGGGCTCTGGGTGGTTTCACTAGTCAGGCGGTTGGCCGATGAAGAATGGTTTGGTTTTGTTCATCAAATACATACATCTCATAGATTCATTTAACTATTAAATAGACTTGCGTTAGTCTTATATTTTCATATTGTTGATTAATGACAAACTAATATAGACTATACCAGAATTAAGAATTGACTAGAGGGTGTCTGAAGAATATATAAGAATAAAGAATAAGAATCTAGATAAAAGGATTCAAGGCTCTCAGCCTAAAGGTTCTGGGTCTCAATGTTCACGTGTAAGTTGATAAACCTCACCCCTGTCTGCTCTTCAATGACCTAGAGTTTCAAGTTTATTTATCATTTGCAATTCAATAACGTATATAAAATACAGATATGATACAATAAAAGATAATTACTAAAATCAAAGAGTCCAATAGTGAAAAAGGCTGGTACTATGAGTATTATTAATGTCGTGTTCTTGTCTCCTTGTTTATGAAACATCGTCCGACCCCATCCTCACTTGGCCCCCGACCCCCGACCTAAACAGACGTCTGGGTCCACATGGACCCCTACGTGGCTGAGACTGGGGTCTCCCGTTTCCTGCAGCAGCGCAGCGCCTGGAGGTGAGTCCACCCTCCACCCCCTACCTGCCAGGGCTTCACCATATTGGGAAAACATGGTATTGCGAACAAAAATGGACATATGGAAAAAACTAACTAATAATAGTGAAAAAATTAAATAAATCTTAGAATAAATCATTGTAGTATGATTGGGGTGATTTAGTCGCGTTATACACTGGTTATACAGACCTTTATGCTTGCGAATTAAATGGGAAAATAAACAATTGCAAGGCAGCCTCGAAAAAGTACCTCATTTTGGTCCACGTCACTTTTTCTATAACCAAAACAATTCCATACAACTGACATTATTACTTTCCTAATTTCATTCATGGTACCATTAAGATGGCCTCTAGTTTCATTCCTAATATTAATATGGCGTGTCACGTCATTCACATAACATCAAGATGGTGTGTTACTTCATTGATAATATAAAAAATGGCGTGTCGCTTCATTGATAATATAAAAAATGGCATATCACTTCATTCATAATATTAACGAGGCGTGTCGTTCGCCAGATATGACAAACGCGAGGACGTGCGTCCCGGCCACGCGGAGATGAACACCTACTCCCACATCATCATGGAAGTCAACACCACCAGCCTGCGCCTGCTCCAGGACACCCACCCGCCCCTGGCCTTCATCCAGGGGTACGACCGGGTGGTGCTCACCCCCACCCAGCTGCCCCCCTTCAGGGTGCAGCTAGTAGACAAGGTGGTGATCCTGCAGAGAAAGGACTTCAGGGCCACTCCTAGCGGCGGGAGATGACCGCGGACGTTGAGCGGTTCATGGGAAGCATCGGAATACTATGAGCGAAGTTGGCACTTTGTCGTGAAAATACGATTTTTCTGTTGGAGACACAGAGTTCTGTTGATAGACCTATGGTGTATTATGAAAGGTGGAGTATTAGTCATAACATTATGGGACGTGACTGTAGGAGATTTCAGAGGTTTGCGCAGGGCAAACGCCAAGGATCCTCCAAGTCCTGTTGGACCCGCGGAACCGGTTTTATTCCTGCTCCGAGCTGTAGGGATAACATTGTTCCTATGCAAATCTACCATCTTGATGTTATAATCCAGATGTGTAGCCGAGAAGGACAAATGAGTTTCCCAATCAGTTTCAAACCAACTATGTTTACATGTAGAGTGGATCCCGCACACCAGTGCTTGGGATCAGCTCTTGTATATTATTTTAAAGAATGAAATAGTAAATCATAAAACCTCCTGACTTCCGTGTTTATCAAGTTCTGAATTTTCTTCTGCTTGAATATAGTCTATATACATGCAATAATCTAGATATTTGATGCTATAAAGGAGAATAATACACTTTTTATGTAGGGAAACCCTTTATTTACAGTCAACCACAAGATCTGCATGGCTCCAGTTTCAAAGCTAAAATGTGTAAGAAATTAGCTCCAAAGTCATTAATTATATAAAAATTACATTACTCAATCATTAAGAAAAAATAACAATGAACCCATAATTTAATCCCTTGAAAAACAAATACTTAAAAATTGTGCTAAGAGACAAGTATTATCCAAACAAAATCCTTATTCTGAAAATACAGCAATATTTTACATCAGCATATTAAAAACATTTGAGCAAGTAAAAAAGATCTCTCTAAATGACGGTACCATAAGCCACAAATTCACAATTAAAGAATTAAATAAAATATCTTTCAGTCACAGCATTTATTTTTGGAGTCAATGTTTCCACTTTTAGAAAACAAAGCAACCTTTACTCAACCATGATAATGAAAAAAAAGCCCTGACTTGATTTTTGCGAAACTTATGAAGTATGTACAGCATTTTGACCTGAAGTAGTTTTGGATAAGGCACAAGGAGAGAGCAGACACGCACAAATAAAAATATTTAAAAAAGAAACTGAACACACATCAATTTACAGCAAAACACGTAACCCCTACGTCTACACTAAACCCCTCCCTGATACTCTGAACAAAGAGCTTTCCATCACATCAGCTAGTTAAAAACAGTAGTACACACCAAACTCATCACAACCTCCACAGGCTAGCCTCTGCATTTGGGAACAAAAAACGAATCAGTGTTTAAATTGATATATTCTGTCATAAACCCCCCCCCTCCCCCCCGACAAACCCCCATTTCACAGCTATGCATCTTGGTCCCTGATAAAGGGTTTAACAAGTGACTGCTCTCTCGCGATCAGTATTGAAAGTAAATCAAGGGCAGGTTAACCTTGAGGAACAGCAGACCCTCGATGTTCTCCAATGACGGTCGTGACTGGCTGGGCACCGAGCTGCCACTGGCCGTGCTGAACAGGCTCTCGGCCGGCACCACGCTCGGCGGACAGCCCACGTATCTGGCAGCTACTTTGGCAAGGTCCGGCCACTGGAACTTCTTCAAGTTCCAGTAGTCCAGGGGGTCACAGCTTTGATCGAGTATGTCTTCCTCCAGGTACTCCAGCACGGCCAGCTCCGAGGACCGGGGCTTGTCTTCCTGCTTGATCTTGTGTCTGATGTCGTCCATGAGGGACCACAGGTTGTCTCCGCTGGAGCCAACTGCAGTCGCCGCCGAGGGGTCTCCGCCACGGCCGTTGGGTAGCAGGGGTGTATCCTCGAGGGCTGAGGTAGAAGAGGACACGTTCAGTTCTCGGACGAGGTCTTGCTTGCACTGCTCGGCCTCGTCCTCGGTGAACAGTGAGGTCTTGTAGCGCGGGTCCAGCATGGTGGCCCAGGTGTACCGCGGGTCGCGGAGGTTGGCCGACATCCGGCCGACCATGGCCTCCTTGAGGGACTTGAGCATGTTGTCGATGCCCACCGTCTCGTCGAACAGCAGGTCCACCTTCCGGTTAAGGATGTGGACGAGTGGTATGATCTGGCCCAGGGTGGCCGTGCGGGAGCTCATCTCCTGGCAGGCCACCTCGAAGGGCTTCAGTGCATTGCAGACCGACAGCATCACCTCCCACTGGTCGCAGCTGATCATTTCCCTGAAGTTGCACTCAATGGACAGCTCATCGATGGCTTTCTTCTGCTCCACCAGACGCTCCAGCATCGAGAAGGACGTCCGCCACTTGGACGGGACGTCCTGCACCAGCTGGTTCTCCGGCAGCTGGTGCAGCGCCTGGAGCTCGGCCAGCTTCTCCTTGGCCTTGGCCGAGCGCTGAACACGCTCAGAGATCTTGCGCGCGATGCTCAGCAGGTTCTGCACCATCCGCTGGCTCTTTATGGCTTCGGTGACAATGAGGTCCACCGTGTGGCCGAAGCACAGCACCGTGGCACGGTCACTGTCCTCCAGGGCGCCCTGAATGGCGGCGCTGTCCGTGACCGTGAAGCCGAGCTTGAGCCCCGACGCGGTCACCCAGGACTCCCACAGGTACTCCAGCTGCTTCTGGATGGTGAGCATATCGTGGTCGCAGTCGATCTGTGAGACGCTGAGCAGCGCGGAGCAGTGGTAGTCCTGGCCCGGAGGTCTGAGGTTGGACTCATACGAGGCCCAGTGGGCCGTGAGTGTCAGGTACTCCCTGGTCTGGGAGCTGACCCAAATGCTGGTGGTGAAGTGGACCACGCCACTCTCGGCTTCTTTGAGATGTGAGAGGACGGCGTCCTTCACCCGCTCGTACATGTCCGGGATGGCGGTGCTGGTGAAGTAAGAGGAGGACGGTGGGGAGTACTGGGGCTGGAGGTACTCTAGTAGTCGGGTGAGCCCGGAGTTTTCCACCAGCGCCGATGGCTGCAGATCCAGTGCGAGCATCTCTGCGATGAGTTTGGTGATCTTTTTGGCAACTGAGTGGTTTTCGTCAAACTTCTCGCGGGTCTCCTCGTATGTGGAGGTCTCGGCGAGTTCCTGTTTCACTTGGACTTCCACAGACGGCTTGTTACCTGAGATAGTGTTGTTACTGTCGAGGACATGTCCATGAAACCGCTGCATGTGCCTGAACAGGCAACTGGTGCCGAGGTTGGTGGTCTTCTTGCCCCGGCTTATGGTGCGGCTACAGTGCAAACAGACCACCTTGGTGGGGTCGGTGGGGGAGATGGAGAAATGGTTCCACAGTTTTGAAGTCTTTTTGCTGAAAACGGGCAGGGTGTGAGGCTTCTTCTCCGGGACTCGGTCGTCGGGCACTTTGGTTAAGTCCGGTTCCGGTTCCATGATGGCCGTGTATGGCAGGTGCGAGAGGTCTTTGTCGTCGGGAGCTTTTTGGTTTTTGAGGAAGTCTGGGTGGCGCCGCATGAGGTGCCTCATCAGACAGCTGGTGCCAAAGTCGCCCCGCTTGCCCCGACTGATGACGCAGGGGCAGTAGCGGCACAGGGCCTTGAGCTGGTCCACCGGGGACACGATAAAGTGGTGCCACACCTCCGACTTCACCCGCTTCATGATCTTCTTGTTCTGCTGGAACACAGAGTGATCGTGACCGAGGCTGGTACCCCCAGGCGGTGGTTCCCCCCCGGGGGAGGAGTCCAGGACCGAGGCCTCATCCCCGTGGACCACCATGGAGAGGTTGAGGGAACTTTCCTGCTCGGACAGGTTCAGGGCCCTGTCCTGATCCACCTTCATCTCCATGCTGTCATCCAGCTGTAGGGCTGCGTCGTCGGACATGAACTCAGGAGGGGAGAGGGGACTTGGGAATTCCTTTTTTATTTCCAGCACTTCCTGTAGTTGTGAACGAGGCAAGAGCGAGGGCGGGTTGGTGTAGGGCGGCGGGATGTGGTTGCCCTGTCCGTTCTCCTCGATGACCACTTCCTTGTGGGCCCTCCACATGTGTCGGATGAGGCAGCTTGTTCCCAGGTCTTTCCCGTTCTTCCCGCGGCTAAACTCGTTCATGCAGTGGATGCAGACTGCTTTGGAGCTGTCGGCGGGAGAGAGGTAAAAGTGTTTCCACACAGCGGATCGCCGGCGGGAACTCGAGCTCTTCGGGGTTCCGTGAAAGCGCTCGAGACCTCCGTCCAACGCGTCTTCGGCTCCGCTTTCGGTGGAATGTGAGAACGGGGGTGTGCCGATGGCGAGCGGGAGATCGCCATCGACGCCGGGCTCGATTTTGGGTTCAACTTTGGGAAACACTTCTTTGGACGAAGGATCTTGGTTGTCGGCGGAAGAGGTGGACGGCGACGTCTTGTTTGAGGCGGGACTGAGGGCGAGCATCGACAGGTCTCCGTTTTTTGGCGAGTTGGGAGAGGGAGGTATCAGGGAGGAAGGGTGGGAGACTAGAGACGTGGGGTTGGAGGGTGCATCGGCCCCCTCTTGTAACAGCACCGTGGGGTGAGCCCTGCGGACGTGCCTCATCAGGCAGCTGGTGCTGAGGTCCTTCTCGTTCTTCCCACGGCTGAACTCCTTCATGCAGTACAAGCAGATGGCTTTGGTGCTGTCGCGCGGCGAGATGCAGAAATGGTTCCAGGCGGGAGACTTCTTGCGGGGGTTGGCGTTGCTTCGGATGGAGGACAGGAGGCTCTGTGTGACGGCGTCCATGGCGACGTCGTACAGCGTGCTGGTGTAGCCGCTGAACAAGCTGCTGTAGTCGTCGTCCCGGGGGAGGTAAGGACCCGTCGAGCTATCCAGTGAAGACCTCTCATCTTCCTGCAGCTCCTCCTCCTCCATCCCGTTGACTTCTTCCTCCTCTGCTTTGATACGTTTAGCTGCTGGGCCGCAATTATCCGTCTCAGGTTCGGGCTCGACCTCCATGGTCAGCTCTCCGTGGTCAGTGTCTATACTTTTGTCCGAAAGTGTCGGCGAGGCCGGGAGCGACTCCTTCGTCTTCTCGGGATCGGACTGCTTAAGGACCTGAGGAGAAACATCTTCCTCCCCCTCCTCTTGAGGAGAAGGCGAAGGTTTCGCCGGCGTCGACGAGGAACCCGCGGTGGGCTTTGCGTCCGGTACTTCGTTGAGGCTCATGCTGTAGGACTTGAACACATAACCCTCCTGGCCCTCGATCCTCAGACAGCTGCCTTTTGCTTCCCTTTTCTTCCTCTCGATGGCGCCGCTGAGGTCAGACGCCGTGTTCTCCTCCCCCCTCACAGACTGCTCCTCCCCCTCCATCTCACCACGGCGACTTCTCTCTGGGGGGGGGGTGGGGGGGACACGTCTTCAAACAAGGGCGGTGATATAAGCTGGAGTAGTCATGTGTGTTTTGCTCTCAAGCTGTCGTTTTTGTCGATGATGTTGACGTCTCACTGCCAGGAACGCAGGAAGCCCCTCTGTCCTCCTCCATTTAAAACGTTTTCACCTCAAACACCTGGAGAGAGAGAGATGGGCAGAGGGGGGGAAAGTCATATTAATTTCAGGCACTCCAAAACCAAACTATACTGACATTCCAGGAGGTTAAAGGTCAACCAGGTATACTGGGTTCTAGACAAGAGACAAGCCGTTAGATCCAAAAGGTGTTTACACACCGCTGATGAGCTTAAACACAAATTAACATATCCTCCCCTTCTCGAGACATATTTCACTGACGATAAGCTTAATGCAAAAAGTAAAAATTATAATTAATTGCATTAAATCGGCATCCTTACATAGGGGGGGAAATAGTGAATGCTTTATATTTTAACGTAAAATTTATATTTGGATATACATATTTCATAAAAGAGCAGGCTATATATTTGGACACTGAATGCTTAATGTTCCAACTAAAAAAAATATGCATTTATGATATTTAACAAAAAACTAATATCACTGAATGCTTTTTATTCAAACTAAAACTGTAATATTAGTAAATGATTTACATTCAAAGTAAAACTTATATCACTGAAAGCTTTTTATTCTAACTAAAACTGTAATCACTGAATGCTTTATATTCAAAGTAATACCAATACAGTACCACTGAATGCTTAGCTTCACTAAAGCATGTTTTATAAGGCTTCCCATCAAGCTGTAACAGTAGGACGTTAGTTCAGCCTCCAGGCCAGGAGGCCTAGCACCAACTGGATGGTCCAGTTAATCAACAGACCAACCCCCAACGACATCTACCCCCTAGCACCGAGACCAAACCACCCAACCTATGACCCTTAACACCACCACCCCCCTGAGTGAAAAGAGGACTGACCTGCATTTTTTTTTATGAACAAGCGTAACAAGGTTACAGGCTAAGTGACCAAATAAACAAAGGACTGCAAAGTTAGTATCTAAAAAGCTTAGCCTAGACTCACGCATTAGCAAACGATAAAGCAGGCTGGGCCTTTGGATGTGAGGGGGATGCTTTTAAACCTTATAAAGATCAGTTTGCCCTCGATGACCAAGTACTGCAACAAGCTGACGAATGAAGCTCATAGCACTGACCAGGTAACCAGCAGCTAAGCGGTAGCAGTGACAGGTGACTAGCTGATAGCATGTAGCCCTGACCAGTTGATCAGCAGTCACATGCCCTCAGTAAACAAACTCAATGACATAACGGGGCAAAGGAAAGGGCAGGAATCTACTATCAAACTGTGTTTTTGTGTGTGTGGCATCTCATTTCTGTAGTACACTTTCTAAATCTTTGGATACAAGTGCCTTTTTCGATAACAGATTAGTGTGTTTTTCTGTCACTTTCTAGTTTGCAATATGAATGAAGCATTGTCTTTTTATTTTGCAAAATACATTTTACAACCACTTGGAGTAAAATGAAGCTCATGAATGAATGAACCTTTTGAAACTTTTAGAAACGATAAAATATTCAAATGCAATAAGCACAACAAGAAGGTTTTTGGTTAACAAAATATTGACCTTTCCAAAATATTAACATGTTTAAACCCTCCAATCTAAAAAAATAAATAAAATATAATAAAAAATATACATAAAGTAAGCAAATTGAACCACAGCAAAAGTGTAGCCTTGAGTGTAAAACTCGTATTTCATCATCACAATAACAATAACATTAGATCTCTGAATTGTGAGAAATGAAATACATAGCTTTTTTTTTCTAAAACAATACCCCAACGACGGATCAATGCATGCAATAGCCATCATAGTACATTCATTCAAATGTTAATCATTAGTGTGTTTAAATAAAATCAATTAAAATAAATAGAAAGTGTACCATCAAACCACCTTGCAAACCAATACCAGCCCCATCACCCCACAAATACAAATAAAAAAAGTAGAAAATGTAACCTACAAACCAGTACCACTACCCCCACACACACACACCACACACAACACACACACCGGACCGACCAGTCCAACCAAACACACCAAACCCTTACTTGATTACTTTGATACGGTCCTCGATCCCTGAACCATGAACCAAAACTCTCTTGAGTCGCGGTTTTCCCGAACCGCTCCTGAACCGGTCCGGATTGGGAACCACACAAAGAACCGAGAAAAGAACACGGACGTCTCCTTAGCGCGTCAACCCGCTTTTCCGGGTTTGGTAGCGAAGCAATACCCGAACTCAGGTCCTTCCTCAATCCTCCGTCTTACCACACTTCCCCACTAAGACACCAATAACGATAAATAATAATAAATATAACCAACCAATGTATATAAAGGTATAATAATCAAACAATTCAACGAACGTTAAACGTAATAATATTGGCCAATTTCGTAACGTCGCCGATTTACATTATTTAATTGTACGCTTTAAAGTCACGTGTTTGGCGTAAACAACCATTTCTTGGCGAGAGGGTTTCGGGTCGCGACCCGCAGGGACGGTACTGTCCCCGACACCCAGGGTGGTGAAACAACATCTTCCCCTCAATAACAGGGTGGCTCTCCTGCTGTTCACTTAGCTTAGCCACCAGAGCTAACTAGCTTAGCCCACTAGCCTAGCCTAGGAGTGAACACAAACAAGGCGCGTGGTGTTAACCCTACTGTCACACGAACCCCCGACGGGAATCGATCGGAGCGATTCGGACGCAGTCCGACCGACCCACCCGGGTCCAGTGTCAGGAGGTCCACCTTGACCCCCTACATGGAGTGGTCTCAGAACCACAACCAGTTAGGCCACACACATACACAGAGACACACACACACACGGGACGTAGTAAGCCAACCTGGCGGTGCAGAACCAACCAACCCCCTGTGCTGTGGATCACCACCCGAGATCCGGGTTGGATCAGGACTCGGCACAACGGCTACGACGACGACGTGCCGACCCCTAAACGCACGTCCCCTAAACCGGAATCCCCCCCCCCCCCCACAGATGAGGTATACGCACCGATGCGACGTGACGGTGGGACCGGGTCGGGCTCGGCTCTGAACCGGTTAACGCGGAGACCGTCTGGTGGGTCCCGGGCTGCTTTGTCTGCGGCGGGGCGACCGGACTGCAGCTCCACACAGCGACCGGAGGAGCGCTGCGCTCTGGTGATGTCACCGCGGCCCCTCATGCAGCCGTGGGGGACACGGGTTCACGCACATTGAGATGAAGTGCTTAATGCTTTAGACTAAAACACAAACTTTCATGGAGTATTGGTTGAGCAGAATATGAAGGATGAGTAAGAAAACAAAGGAAATTTGCAGATACGCGCCTAATTTCAGATAAAAATGGCAATGTTTACACAGGTAGTGCATTAAGCATGGGAAAAGCCAATGAATATATATATATATATATATATATATATATATATATATATATTATATATATATATATATATTATATATATATATAATGTGTAGATTTTTGGAATAGTAAAGTGAGGTTAATGTGAAGGTGAACGTGAGAGAGGGGTGAGACTGTTTGTGTGTGTGTGTGTGTGTGTGTGTGTGTGTGTGTGTGTGTGTGTGTGTGTGTGTGTGTGTGTGTGTGTGTGTGTGTGTGTGTGTGTGTGTGTGTGTGTGTGTGTGTGTGTGTTTTATGTATAGAGAGAGTATATATATATATATATATATATATATATATATATATTATATATATATATATATATATATTGATAGGCTATATTTAGGATTTTTTTATTAAAACTATTTTTTATTTAACATACACCCAAATATTGAAACACGTTTGCAGCTCACATCTGTCGGTAAACTGTAGCATCAGAGAAGGATTATCTATTGTTGTGTCGCCGCTTTGTCTGGATCTTAACGGGACGGCCCAGGAGCCGCGATAAAAACCATTGATCCTGCTTGTGTACTTGTATGTGCACGCTTATGTGTGTGTGCGCGCGCGTGTGTTTGTGCGTGTCTGAGACAGATGGGCCCTTCATTCTCTTTTTTTATAAACCCTATTCCAATGAACAGTACAAAAATACAATAATTCACATATTAGCGAAACCCTTCCCTAATACCAAAAAAGTAACTGCATTAATTCCAACGAGCAATAATAAATATCATGCGAAAATAATTATATATACAAAAAATAAGATATAACGTAAGGTAATAGGATACCTCATACAATGCTTAAAAAAAATAAAAGGATATTGATATGTGTTTAGTTTGTTAGATAAATCAGGCTTATTGCCTGATTTATACAATAAACAAGATAAATAACAAACTAAAGACAAATAAAATATAAAAAAATCATGTTTTTATTTGTTTGTTTGTTTGTTTGTTTGTACATTATCATGCACAGACGTGATCCCCGCTGCGTCACAACGTCACCACGTCGTGCCGTGCGTGGTGCGGCGGTCTCGTGCATTGTTGTGTTGGGGGTCGAGCTACGCTAGAGCTACGCCGCTCATTCAGCTCCTGCTCTCCGCGGAGGCACCACGGCGACTCCCCACCACAACAAACCCGTGAACGAGCCGTTAAACCCCTACCGTCAGATCCCCTGCCTACACGCACGGATTTGAATGTTTGAATGCGGAACTTTGCGGTCGTATAAGCCGCTCTGGGAGCCTCTGTTTTTCGTTAATCTCCGAAAAGATCGCGGAATCGCCCGTCGGATGAGAACATTGTGTTCGGTTCAGGCCGTACCGCCGTCGCCTTTTGCAGCTACTGTCTTTCCCCCACTAGCATAAGTGCTTACAAATCCGAGGTATGTGTGTTTTTCCTTCTTATTTGCAACACGATACAGGCCCCGATACGCCCAAGACCACGAGACGTGTACGTTATCTGCAGTGTTTCGCTGTGTGAATGGCGGAATTTAAAAGAGGGGGTGGTGGTTAGGGGAAAATAAAGAAGAGCCGTTTTTGTTTTGTTTGACGCCATTTGCTCTTGTTAGCAGGGGGCTAGCTTCACTGGCTAGCTGGCTAATGTTATTGTTAGCATCCAGGCCACTTTGGCACAGTACACTCGCATTAGGATGGTTAACTGCACACCCCTGCACCAAATAGGACATTACTAACTCGGGTCTAACAGCAGAGCCGTGCAGGGCCACCTCCCACTGCATTTAAATGCCTCTGTCAATGATCATTATGAAGTCCTGGCTGGCAGGGCTCCTGGACGGCCAGGATGACTAGTATTATCATATTTGTTACTGCACTCTGTTGCACCATCATTAACACGAACAAGCTAGTGGTTTTTGATCGCTGTCTGGTATGCACTCCACTTTTCATTATTTCCCTGCTGGTTTTTGCATGAAATGCCTCTTGGTTGCAACCATAACATCATGCATAAATCCTGTTCTTTTTGGTATCTCGATTCCTCGTCTGCGATTTAAATGCTGCATTGTATCGTGTCATAGTGAGAGAGCTGTTCTTGTGTTTCAATGATATTTCGATGAACTGAAACTTTAAAACAAGATAAATACGCCTTCGTCCCAAATAGGTGCTTGCACTACAAATGTGAGATGTAGACTATGTTGATGAAATCATATTTGTCAAAGTAAATGTCAGCTTCACATGAAAGTTACCATAATAGTTACTGCCGTTAGCATTTGAACATCGGCAAGTACAAGTATATGGTTAAGGATAAAATATTTCGATTTATGTTAGTCAAACCTCTTATTTGAAGGGAATCTTTTAGCAACAAAGCTCACTCTTGTTGTTGTGAGTTAAACTTTGTCTCAGGACTACCAGTAACCTGACAATCTTTTAACATTTACAACATGCAGTTGTTCTAAATTTGTGACATCTCTGTAGAGTTAGTCAGGTATTCATTCATCAGTCCTGCTCAGCCTATTGTCACAACAACCGATCTTGACTCTGTGCTTCATTCTGTGTCCCCATAGCAACACGGATCACCACCATGAGGAAGAAAGCTCGGTACCACCGGGTCCCCGTACCCCAGCGGCCACCGTCTCCCATCATGCCCTCGCCCAACAAGCAGATCCTCACCTACGCCCAGGCGCAGCGAATGGTGGAGATGGAGAT
Source organism: Melanogrammus aeglefinus (assembly GCA_900291075.1). NCBI lineage: Eukaryota > Metazoa > Chordata > Actinopteri > Gadiformes > Gadidae > Melanogrammus > Melanogrammus aeglefinus. The sequence goes on along the minus strand of OLKM01000650.1, from coordinate 90,890 downwards.
TGACGGGCGGGTGCACCGCATCAGCATCTACGACAAGATGGGCGTGCTTTCGGACGACGACCCCATGGCCCAGGAGATGCTGGAGTGCACGAGCAACAAGGAGAACGCGGACAAGCCCCCGCCGCAGGTCCCGCTGCGCTCGGTCCGTCTCAAAAACAGCCAAGAGAAGAAGAACGCCGCTCTGGGCATCACCGCCACGGCGGCGGCGGCGGCCTCCCATGGGGACAAGCCCGGGAACCACGGCCCCCACAGCGGGGCCTGCCCTCAGAAGCTCCCGGAGCCCAAGTTCCGCACAGTGGAGTACAACCTGCCGGCGGTGCCCCGGCGCCCCACCTCCTTCTACGCCTTCGAGGAGAAGACGGAGGAGGAGCTGGACGAGGAGACAGAGTACGACATGGACGAGGAGGACTACGCCTGGCTGGACCTGGTCAACGACAGGCGACGCGGCGAGGGCGCCAGCCGCGTCTCCTACAACGTGTTTGAGTTCCTGGTGGACCGCTTCGAGAAGGAGGCGCACCAGGAGAGCCAGGGCCAGGAGCAGGCGCCCGTCGACGAGGACGCCGTGTGCTGCGTGTGCGCCGACGGCGAGTGCCACAACGGCAACGCCATCCTCTTCTGCGACGCCTGCAACCTGGCGGTGCACCAGGAGTGCTACGGTGTGCCCTACATCCCCGAGGGCCAGTGGCTGTGCCGCCACTGCCTGCTGGCGCCCGGTACGCCAGCGGCGTGCGTGCTCTGCCCCAACACGGGCGGAGCCGTCAAGCGCACGGACGACGAGCGCTGGGGCCACGTGGCGTGCGCCCTCTGGGTGCCCGAGGTGGGCTTCTCTAACACCACCTTCATCGAGCCCATCGACGGCGTGCGCCACATCCCGGCAGCCCGCTGGAAGCTGACATGCCACCTCTGCAAGCGCAAGGGCGCCGGTGCGTGCATCCAGTGCCACCGCGCCAACTGCTACGCCGCCTTCCACGTCAGCTGCGCCCAGAAAGCGGGGCTCTTCATGAAGATGGAGCCGGTGAAGGAGGTGACGGAGAGCGGCGAGCCAGCCTTCTCGGTGAAGAAGGTGGCGTACTGTGGCGCGCACACGCCCAGCGGCGGCGCACGGAAGCCCCTGACGGTGTACGATGTGGTCACGGCGCCCCGCAATGGACTATGTAAGAAGGAGGAGCAGCAGGGGGCCAGACGGAGCGGGCGGTCGAAAGGGAAGCGGCTGCAGCAGCAGCAGCAGCAGCAGAAGAAGAGCAAGAAAAGTAAAAAGACGGACGTGAAGTTGGAGGAGGTGGAGGGGGAGGTCGCCACTCCTGCCAACGCGCCTAGCTTCCCTCTCCAAAGGTGCGTTTGGTTCCTGACTGCTCCAGTCAGGTCTCTTATCAGAGGTTGGATGTGTCCATTTCCGGGGTTCAGATTTGGACTGGTTTACAGTGCAACATTTAAAACGGGGTGCATGGATTAAAGGGAGCAGTTATCTGGTGTGTACTGAGTCCTAAAGGGTCATCCTTCTTGCCACTATCCACTTATGCCTGGCATTAAAGGGGGGGTGTTATGCCACCAGGTGTCTGTGTGATATGGCATTGCAAGCCATTTGAAAATTGGCCTTTTCCTGTGTTTTAGTGACATCAAAATTGGGTGTGTCCGCCTAGATTAATGCTTGATAGTTAGTCCTGACACGCAGTCCACTGGGTAGGCTTGTAGACTGAGCTATCCAGCATACCTCTGGTTGGACACTCCCACTTGTGATGTCACTGAAACGTCCCTCCCCAAAGGTGTGTTTTGTTCCCCACTGTTGTTCCACGTGTTTCTGATATGTTTCACTTTTTTTGAGTGGAACTGTAACCTAATACACGGCAGTATTTTACACTAAAAACCTCAGTTTTTATGAGAAGAAGCACCTCTGAAAAGGTTAACCTTGACACTTTTGTTCAATGCAAACTGTTATGTGACCAATCTGTTGGCTTTGGTTCTATATACATGGAATACTAATATTGGCTTCATATTCAAAGTTATTTGTATTTGAAGAAGGACGGGTGTAACTAGGTAGTAAACATGGACGGGCTTTGTAGACACCTCCCTGAATGACAGGTTTGGAAGGTTTTGTGAGTACGTAATTAGTTACATTGGCCCATTTGATAAGCAAGAAAATCATTGTTTGCAAATTGGCCTTTTCCTGTGTTTTAGTGACATCACAAGTGGGCGTGTCCATCTAGATGTATGATGGATGGACCAGCAACATTTGCTACAGTCCACTCGGTAGGCTGGTAATCTGATCTGTCAACACACATCTAGGTGGATACACCGACTTGTGATTTCACTAAGACACAGGAAAAGGACGTTTTTTTCCCCTACAGCTTGAGATGGCTAATCACACTCACACCTGGTGGCATAATAGCCCCACTTTAACATGTGTTTAGGCAATGCATCAGAGACCCATGTGTGATCGGCTCTGTCCAACCACCACATTGTGTTCTTGCTACCACACGGTACTGCGTCAGGCAGGAGTATTAATGCAGCCGGCTCTCCCAATACACACGCATCGAGTACTATTTACATCTGAGGGCTGGGACATGGAGGCAGATTCCACAAGCCCGTCCCCTTTATGCCAGTCCCCTTTTTTAATTATGAAGCATCAGAATACATTATCCTTTAATCATCCATACGTGCTCCTGTGCTTGGAATGAACGCAATAAAAAAAAAAAGTATCTGTGCTTAATTCATAAGGACGCCACATTCGTCTGAAGACTGCTGGGGGAATTTCAAACATCCAACACTAAATTGAAAGAAAATAAAAGGGTAAATGTAGTTTTGTTCCCGTTTGTATGGCATGGCAGCCCTAACCCATAACTCGACGTGTTCATACGATTCATACAGCGACTCGTGCTGCTTCCTCATCAGGAACGTGGAAAACAATCAATTGATTTAGCAAGGGCAATGTTATTCACCTTTAATCATCAACATCTGTAACCCCAACATGCAACAGCAGCATAGCTGTCTGACACCGGGATTCCACCGGACGCGGAACGGCTGCGACTTCTGCCCTGCGTGCATTTCCACCGGGCGCGTTACGGCAGCGCAGCGCTGCCTTCCGAGCCAGCCGTATTCACGCGAGATCACAAGATCACGCGAAAATCCCAAACCTAATGTACTCACCCCCCACTCCCAAAACTACTGAAATTAAGCGCCACGCTTTGTCCTTCCGGCCATTGTCCTTATAAAAAGGATGATTTGGTACATTAATGACTTCATGTTGCTGAACTTCGACAATGAGTCTCTCGTCCTCCATGTTGTGTGAAGTTGTGATAGATTGACCGGATGCTCTATGGCTTTTACTTTTTCACTTCCTGCCCGGCTCAATCTGCTCTGTTGAAATTGACGCGGTTCAGCAACGGCTTGCGTCAAAAATAGAAATGCTACGGAATGATAGCGCTGCGGCGCGGCGGGCCGCTCCTGGGACGCTGCTGAGACGTTCCGCAGCCGCGCCCGGTGGAAATGGTCTCATTGATTAGAGTGGAGGCTATATGTGCTGCGGTGACCGCGGCCAAGACGTGCAGCAGCCGTAACGTGTCCGGTGGAATCAGGCCTTGACAACTTGAGTGTACGCATACTGTGTGTTCATCTCCGGCCTGCGGCTTGTATGAGGCCATCTCCCTAACCTCCCCCCCCCCCCCCCTGACCCGTCCGTCTGACCTCCAGGCTACAGAGCATCCTGAACCAGGTGTCCATCCAGAAGAAGAAGGCGTTTGTGCAGCTGGTGCTAAACTACTGGACCCTAAAGAGGCAGGCGAGGAACGGGCTGCCCCTCATCCGCCGGCTGAAGACCAGCACTCAGTCCCCGAAGACGGTTCAGCAGGTACCCCTCACTGCTGGTTTGCAACCCCAAGGCATTACAGAAAATGCTGCTCTTATTTGCTAGATTATATTTTTTATTCAATTGTGATGCATTGCCTACGTATACCGTCACGGGACTTGTAAAGTATCTGTGTATGCGGTTCTTTTGTGGGTTGTGTTGCGTTCAAGGTCAACAGAGGCGGTGGGACGTTTCATGGTCGGACTTAACAGTCTTCAATTAGACGCCTGGCTCCTTAGTTTCCTTACATGGTGGTATGTTCAAGGTCACCTGAGATAGTGGGTTTTTTCCACGACATTTTGTTGTGTTCAGGAGTGCTATAAATGTTAAAATAATTTTTGTTGTGTTCATTTCAGGTTCATCAGAAGTGGTTGGAAAGTTCTGTTACATCGTGTGGTCTTCATGGCCACTAAAGTCAGTGGGAGGCTCTATTGGGATGTGTTCAAGGTCGAGAGAAACTGTTGGAGGTTTCAAGACTGTGTTGTGTTCAAGGTCACTTGAAACAAAAAGATGTTTCATGACGACGTGCCCTTTTGTGCGCAGGGCCACCAGAAGCAGTGCGAGGAGGAGAGCCGGGCCCTCAAGGAGCAGCTGAAGGAGTGGCATCGCCTGCGCCACGACCTGGAGCGAGCCAGGCTACTGCTGGAACTCATCCGCAAGCGGGAGAAGCTGAAGAGGGAGGAGGTAGGAGCCCATGGAATACCATGAGTGGAACGCAGACCTAGAGACCCACGGCATAGCAACGGCGGCTATCTGACACGCGTGTCAGTATGTGTGGCATGAGTGAGGGAATTAGTGAATTTGTGTGCGCGTGTCTGTGTGAACGTCTGTGCGTGTATGAATTGGTATTAGTGGGTGGGTGAATGAACACGTGTGTGCCTGAGTGAACTATTGTGCTTGAGAGTGAATGGGTTGGGCACGTGGGAGGTGAATGTGTGAGTGCCGGAGTGAACAAACGCGGCCGTGTAAATGGTTGTGAGTGCCCTGTGAATGACTGCGCGTGTGGGCGAGCGGCTGAGTGAAGGAGCTAGTGACTGTGTGTGTCTGAGTGAGTGAATGTCTGCACGTGTGAGTGAGTGAGTGAATGGGCGTGGTAGGTGAGTGAATGAGATGCATGACGGATCGAAACCCCTTTCTCCTGGTGGAGGGTGGTCAGCGCTGCGGTGTGACCGAGGCCTACGACTTCCCCCCCCCCCCCCCCTGACGGCCCGTGTCCCTCCATCAGATGAAGCTGCAGGAGACCCTGATGGAGCTGCAGCTGACGCCCTTCAGCCTGCTGCTCGGGGCCCTGCTGGAGCAGCTGCAGGAGAAGGACCAAGCCCGGGTGTTCGCCCAGCCCGTGGACGTCAGCGAGGTGAGGCGACACACTGCGACGCACTGCGACGCACTGCGACGCACTGCGACGCACTGCGACGCACTGCGACACTCTAGAGTTGTTCCGATACGATGGCAGTACCCGAAATTCCTCAGATACTGCCTAAAATTTAGTATCGGAGGTATCGGCGGGTTCACAAGTCTATGCGCTCATCCGATACCATCACCTGACTAGCTCCTTTACTACACAGGCAGAGAACATCACAAACACGTGCTGTTAGTAGTTACAATGCTAGCTGCTGTATCGGTTTATACTAGGTATTGGCTGATTCTCAAGTTCAGGAGTTGGAATCGGTATTGGGATCGGGAAGGAGTAAATGGTATCGGAACATCTCTACTACACACTGCCCTACACCCATTCACCTGACACGGCTAGGTGAGGGTGTCTGGTGACTCACAGACAAAAGGTTGTGGGTTCACACCCTATTGGCCCCAGACTAGGTGTAGGAGTCCCAGACCCCTACCGGCCTCTTCGTGACATCTGAAACAATAGTGACTGTCAATCACTCGCTCTGATTCCTATGGCTGCTCTCTCCAGTGGTTTTTATCATATTGCAGCACTTGTTTTAGTTGCGCTTATCCAGCTAATATCTCATGCTTGTATGTCAGATGTCATGCATACCTACATAGTTAGTGTTATTCTGTGGAGGCATCAGAAGTGCGTTAAGGAAAGAGGCTACTCTGAACACCAGAGTTTAGTTTGGACAAGTTATGAGTGGATCCACACAGCTTAATTTAGAATACGATCTGGGAGTAAATAAAACATCCCTTTGACAAAGAATAAGGAATCAGTGGGATTAGAGTTAATTGCAATGAATCAGGCAAACACACTCTCACTAGCTTCAAGGAGCTGCAACAGATAACACCATAGACCGCATGGATCAAACACATCCAACACGGAGTTTACCCAACATGTAATCAAAGTTAATGGTGTTGCTTGTTATACGCTCGGCCTGATCTAAAAGCACAACTGCATTGTTCTCTGCCTCTACTTGGAAGCAGTGTTAGCATATGTCTGCGCGGTCACTAAGCTTTGGATAACAAATGAGTTCGGAGCGTTCCATTCTCCTTATTGTATTGCATGTGTGTTAATCGAATAAATGGCTGAACTGATTTGACTGCGTCTGGATGGTTTATGATAATGTGATCGCCAACATACAAGCCTAATGGGTGAGAGGAAGATGTTTATACTTTAGTGTATAACCGCACTGTGCATAGGCTATCGCTGTAAAGGCTGAAGGTTCGATACCGATGTTTGGGGGAGTAACGTCGGCAGCCGATTCCGATGTTTTGGGGGTTAACGACAGCAGCTGATTCTGGTGTTTGTGGGGTAAAGTCAACTGCTGATTCCGGTGTTTGGGAGATGCCTCTGATAAGCTGACTTCTCTTTTCTGAAGTTCAAACGGGGAAAAAAGTGTGTTGAAGTTTTTATTCCTTACTTATTCCCCGATGGGCCGATGGCAGTTAATAGTGGGAATATCGGCCTATACAATAAACCTGTGCACCCCTTGTTGGCATTTTATAATTATCACAATAATGGGAGTGTTAGGGTATTTGGCTTGTCAGGATACTTACCAGTTCAGTGCTGACCAGCTTGCTGTTAGCTAGTTTGCTGGTGGTTAGCTGCAGTGTAGGCTAGCTAGCTGTTGCGATAGTGTTGGCTGGCTAGGCTAGCCCACGTTGGCTAGCCAAGTGTGGACTTCCTCCATTGTTTGCTTTGCGTCTGCTAGCTGCTAGACTAGCTTGTCATTTGAAAAGTGAGCACTTCCTGGTATGTGTTATGCGAGTAACCAAAGGGCCATGCAGCTTGCTGATAAACGTGGGTGTGCTCAAGGGTACTCAGCCCGGCTAGCTCAGTCGGTAGAGCATGAGACTCTTAATCTCAGGGTCGTGGGTTCGAGCCCCACGTTGGGCGCTGATCATTTTGGTTTTAGTCCATGTTCAACATCGCAATTTTAGAACTGCAGTGTATTTCGATTTTAATACTCAATAATATACTTTACTTAATATACTACTTATACCTGCACCCTCTATCTTATCCTGAAAATAGCACTTTGTTCAGCGTCTTATCCTAGCTGTCTTTGTTGAAACAGGAAATGGGTTAACCTAGCTATTGTTAGTGCTTGACACTTGTTTCTATGAACATCGCACTGTACTGACGGCAATATATTGTTGCTCTATGTAAATGTTAACGATGACAATATGCAAAGTTGATTGTGTCGTGACTGTTGCTCCATGTTCTTGAACCGAGGGACAAATAATCTTAAACTACTCCCATTCCATACATTAGGAAGAGATAACTATGACTATGTATACACACAACACAGTGGATATGATATGATCGGCATGCTCTAACTTGATGTAACGTGACACTCCGACGGTGGTACCGTACAGTGCTGTGAAACGTGAGAGCTTCCTGGTATGTTCACATGAACCTCCCAGGGGCTATACGGCTGGCTGTAAGAATGTGGGCGTGTGAAGGGGGACACAGCCCGGCTAGCTCAGTCGGTAGAGCATGAGACTCTTAATCTCAGGGTCGTGGGTTCGAGCCCCACGTTGGGCGATGATCTTTTCCAACTGACAGTTGTCATAAGGCACATGGCTGACCCCTGGAGCACCTGCTAGCAGAGACACTTGGAAGAGGAGAGACAGGCTTATGAACCAGGAACGCTTTTAAAAACTGATGACAAAGTTGCCAACCACTGAACATTCCAACTATGTAACATATATTTTATTCAGCCTTGATTTAAAACTAGGGCAGGTGGTTTTGAGTTAAATAGCTTTTGAAATCATCCATCCGAATAAATCCCACCCCTCCCTTCAGGGCCTCTCTCCGAAGTTCAACGGGATGAGCTTGCTAGCTTAGCAACATATTTGCCTAGCCTTTTGGAAAGCTCAGGTCATGCGTAATGAGTTCAGGGCAGAGTATGTGTAGCTGGCTGGCTAGGTATGCTGACAGGTAGGGCTTCCAATCACTTCTGTCGGGTGGAAAGCAATGATTGGACAGGCCCATTACAGGCCTGCATCCGCCACAGGTAAGGTTTTTGTTCTAGAATATGATTTTATTGTTTGCGACTGGGGCGTAAAGAGAATTTCCACAAATAGGACATTCTCCTTCCTTCTCCCCTCACCTTGCCTCAGACACCTTTGCGCTTGGTCGGCAAGCACAAACACAAACGTCACGCATGCTGCCGCAAACTCCCCTCCTTTCTCTCTCCCCACAAGAGAAGGGTAAAAACCATGTCGTCATTTAACACAGAAATAACTTGGTCGTATAGACGACAAAATTGCTTTGTAACTGGACTTTTGAAAAGTAAATTTGATATAGGGTAAATTATTTTCTCTCTGCCGTTATTTTTGCTTCTCGCACGCACACATCCTGCGACACGTTTGACCTTTAAGTTAACACAATGCAGGTGCTTTTCTTGTGAATGTTCAGGAAGAGTTTTGGTCATTTGTACTTTTGTAGTCATGTTACATTTGAACTGGTTTATGTGGTGGCTAATAATCAAGATCAAAATTTGTCACGCCTTTAGCTCAGCGTCGCTAACCCCTCCCCCCGCTGTCTCCGCCCCAGGTCCCGGACTACCTGGACCACATCAAGCACCCCATGGACTTCTCCACCATGGCCCGGCGCGTGGAGGCGCAGGCGTACGGCGGCCTGGACCACTTCCAGGCCGACTTCGACCTCATGGTGGCCAACTGCCTGCAGTACAACCCCCGGGACTCGTACTTCCACCGCGCCGCCGTGCGCATGCGCGACCAGGGCGGCGTGCTGATCCGCAAGGCCCGACGCGACGCCGAGCGCATCGGCTTCGACGCCCGCGCCGGGATCCACCTGCCGGAGGCGCCCAAGCTGGAGCCGGCGCCACCCTTCTCCTGGGACGAAGGTAAGGCCACGTCCGCTCCAGTCCGGTCCGGGAGATTTGAGAATCCGCTCCCGGGTTTTGGAGACAGCCACCAATTCAAGTCAATTATATTTTATTTGTGTATTCCTTAATCACAGGTAAAGCTTAACAGGCCATATAGTTATGACACCACCATGACCCTAGCCCCCCCAGAGGGCAAGAAAATATCTCCCTTAATCAGCAAGGAAAAAAATCGTGAGGAATGCCGTGTGCGCAATGGGTGCCATAATTGTCATACATACAGTCAAAACATTTTAAATAGTTGATGGGATGCTGGTCGGTTACCCGTAAGGAGAGTCCAGGTATTCAGTTGTAGTCACTGCGGTATGCCAGGCATCCAGTCCAGTGCATGCATGAAAGGTAGACTACTGCTAATTTAGTAACTCCAGCGGATCAGCGTAAGTCCAGAGATTGTGTTGGATCTGGGATCCTTCCACCGTGGAGGAGAAAGGGATGGCTCTAGACTCCCATCAATTCCTAGATTTTGGAACTGTATTCATAAAGTACCTTCCATGCACGGTTTACCATTAAATGTTATATAATGAAGAAGATGCATAATGGTGATTTAACTCAAACACTAAGGGTAAAACGAGACCTCTTACTTAGACAAGATGTTCCTAAACAGCGCTCCACCAAGTCAACGCAGAAGAGTAGTGTTTAGTGACCTCATGTTCAGGCCGATGTTGACCTTTGACCTCTCTTTGACCCCCCCCAGTGGATCGCCTTCTGGTGCCGGCCAACCGGGCCCGCATGTCCCCCGAGCAGCAGCTGCAGCAGCTGCTGGAGAAGCTGGACCTCACCTGCTCCATGAAGTCCAGCCCCTCGCGCAGCAAGCGGCTCAAGCTGCTGAAGAAGACCATCAACGACGTGCGCATTGAGGCCAGCCTCCACCGGGGGCCCCCCGACCACCACCACCACCACCCCCACCCCCACCACCATCACCATCACCATCACCTCGCCTCCTCGTCCTCATCCTCTGCTTCGTCCTCCTCGTCTTCGTCGTCGACCTCTCTGTCGCTGACGTCGCCTCATCCCGAGGCAGGGAAGGCTCACCTGAGAGCCGCGCAGACCAACGGCCACTGTCTCCACGACGATGGTACGTACCGTGTGTTCTCTACCGTGAAGGTCGCCCCATGCTTCACCTTTTTGGAGTAGATCACTATCGCGCCTCAATGCCCAATCTGGAAACACTATCCAGAAAGAAGTCATGTGTTCCTTATGAGGAGACGCATATGTGGGCGTAGTTTCCCAACTGTAGCTCAAAGGGCTGTGGAGATATGCTTGTTCAAAGTTCACATTTCCACTGCACAGAGCCATTGCACCATTTTTTTTACTGGGCCATTTTCGTTCACCCTCTACCATGGGGTTAAGTTCTATAAATTGGGACTGGGCAGATATGTCTGGCTAGGGGTTTCTGGGGAAATAATATAAGTCGTGATTACGATAGGGTGTCTCCCGATTTTGTATTTGTCCATCTAATACTAACACCATAACATCAACAGCAAAACACAGCGGTAGTTCAGACTACATCACTTTTTTAGTGCAACGACGTTGGCCTAATAGGATTCAATGATTTACTACTTAAGGTAGAAATGGCAGTTGGGACAAAAGAAGGAACGTATAGAGTTAGCTCCTCCTCGCAGGTTCCTTTAAATGACGACCTGAAGGTAGTAGCTCCAACTCATTAGGAAGACCCTGACGGTTAAGTTAAGACAGTTCAGAATGCTGCTAGCTTTTACGAAAACCTGCTAATCTTAAAGTTCCTTAAAGAGGAACTGAACTGAAATTTGAAGTTTAGTTGATATTCACTGATGTATTGTCTGCCTTCTCATTGGTACAATAACTAAAAAGGGCTGAACTTGCTAAAAGGGATTAAATTGTACGGTGAAAGTGTTACAGGGCGCCACCATGTTGGGTTTCAACAATCAGCTACGTCACTGACATGGTAACGTACTCCTACTCTGTGGCCCTAGCAGCCATAGCAGGTCATGAGTCAGGCTCTGAGGCTCGCTGAAAGGGCTACGGAAAAGCAAACAACCAGGTCTACAGGAGGATCATCTTATTGCATTGCCCCTGGCTGCAGTAATGAATTATATAGGCCCAAGGCAGCTGGGGTAATCATACATTTCCACAGGCTACCTTTGAATAGGAAACCAGCCCTTAATACATGGCTGGCAGCCTTAAAACTGACTAACCCTCCGATGTCAATCAGCCCCTGTCATGTCAATCTCCACAAGCTAGCACTCCGACCATAAAGTGTATAAACTATTACTCCGACGATATCACAGATCTATGTTTCCAAGCTGCTAATTAAACCACGGCGGGTCTGTAAACAGAAGTTACACAAATGTCCCTTTCGTTGTTCGCCGACTAGCCGATTGCTGATGCAGAGGGAGTTAAACTCGAAGGAGTAGTTTCATAGTAAGATGTATCTGTGCAATATCCACCCACATCCACCAGAAAGTAAACCTCTAACATCCACCTAAAGTAAACATGACACTTGTGAATCCGCCTCGCATCTATGCTCATCCGCGGGTGTACCTCCCAAAGTGTATCTAACATGTCCTTCAGGGCCCGTCTACCCGGAGCCGATTTTTTTTGTGAAACCATGTCTTTATTAACCATGTTAATAATAGGCAGATAATAAACCATGTTCTTTAATAGGTCCATGGTCCCAGGGTGGTTCCAAATAAACCGGACCTATGCGGTTTCGTGTGGACGCCTGAAGCGACGTTAGTTGCGTTGAGAGTTCCAAGGTTTTTATTTTTTAGCTTTAAATACAGCCCCTTGGTCAATTTAATTACTAACTGTACATTAAAAAGTATTTCTACTCAATCTAAAAGGTTATACAACTGTTATCTCCTCCTCGACTTCAATGTTTTTATCCAGTGCGCATCCAGGCTGGGTGCGCACAGGCTTGATGCGCTCCACTTATTTTTGTGGAGAACCAGCGCCTTGAATATGTAGGTACTACAGCGTTTGTACAGCTCGTTGCGTTTCCCCATTGAGTCCGTCTTTACGGAGATATTCCTAAACGCATCAAAGGATATCGGAGGGGGAATTATCGTTTCGGCCTTGTTACTTGGTTGCTATTTATGGGGCGCTCCAGTATCTCCGCTCGGACGTCCCTTAGAGAGAGCATGGCCACTTCCTCTCTCACCGCGCAGCCTCCGAAATGCCCAATGCATGGTTATGCAACCTAATCCCACCATTAGATGGTCAAGGTTGACCGGGACCTCTCGGCAGCAGACCGATTCAACGGCAGTGTCCATGCTCCGGCAGCACCCACACACACACACCAGTCACACCCACACGATCCGAAGGTGGAGGTGGAGCCTGAAGTTGATCCCTCTCCACCGGGTGGCAGTCGGACAGTACAGGCATGTCCCTCACAGGCTGAAACGCATAACCAGCCATATTGAAATCACTATTTTTCCGCCGTGGAGTGTAGAAGACGTTCCCCTGTCTGCAGCGATGAACCTAGTCCTACCATGCCAGTGACGTCATCGGCGCTCTAATACTAAAAGACGCATTTTCTTTTGTTGCTAAAAAAAGCTATATATTAATTTTTTGAAATACATTTTTTTTTGTCATTTATTTTGTCATGGTCATAACTAACACGTTATCGATATTGATTATTTCAGTTAATCTTTAAACTGGGCCGAACTTCCACCGAATACTTGACTTGCCACCTTACACAGCCCTTCAAGTCTGTGCTTGTTGGTCAGCGACGTGTTGCCAAACCTCACCCTTATTTTTGAAGAGTTCAAACTAATTAAAGGGATCTTCTGTAGAAGAGTACTCGTTTCGGTGGAGACAGTCACACTGTAAACGTTATGAGTTTGGTCATTTGGACCCCTAAATAAAAGCATTGCTCTTTCAGGACTCTTCCTAAACATGTGTTGTTTACACATGTTCTTAAAATTCTGAAACGTTATCGGAAAAACAAGGCTTCAAGCCGTATTGAGACTTTAGTTCAGCAGTTTCATACATGTGTTTTGGTCCAACCATATGTGGTCCATAATGTCAACGTAGACCTGGTGGTATTAAAGTTGGGAGTGTTTTTTTTCTGGTGGATTTGGCCTACGGCCGTCATTGGCAGTGCGCTGTACTGAATAGGGACTATTCTTTTATTTTTTTTGCCTTGCCTGCTTAATTGTGCATTTTGCATTTCCTGGCTTCATCATAGGGTTATCAAAAACACATTGAAGTGGATTCAAAAACATGTCAAAAAAAAAGTGTTCTAAAAACACATGGATTAACAAAAACAAACGGGCTGTGTAATGGTAACGTGTCCGCCAATCCGTCATCCAGACTAGTGGGCTGCATAGTGCTAATACTGCGGTGCAATTTCATTGAAACTGCACAATTTAAAAACAACCTTTTCTTTGGTTTAATTCTAATTGGTAGTACAAAATCACAACTAGAAGGAGTCGTGTTTCAAAAAGCACTCACACCGGTAACCACCTAACAGCGACTCTATGATTGACTGCAATGTGGTTCAAACCGTGACAATTATTGCAGCGCCATCCATTGCGACCCGTGACATTAAACACAAAACAAGACCCCAGATCGCATCTCCAGACGAGGCTCATCTGGTCTGCGACCTGCTTTATTGAAGCTCTGCTGTCACCCAGCAACAGTAACCACCCTGGATGAGATTAATAAGATGGGTAGCCATCCAGCCTTCTGGTTTCGGCCGGCTCGAATACAGTTGGAACATTTTTTGGATTGTCAATTTCCATTTAAAAACCTTAGTTCTTTATGCTATTGTTATTCTTTTTTTTATATTTTTAATGAGATAGTCATTATTTTCCTTTTCATTTCTAAAACTGTTCAGATTCATTAAAAAAAATGTTTAATTGATTATTGAATCAAATGCCACATTAAGCTGGGTGGGCGGCCTGTCATTGGCTTTCGGATCAGTTGGGTGCACGTCCGACTCGCTTACCGAAACATGGCTAGTTGAGAAATCAGTTGCCGAAACACAAACAATGAGACAGCCTCAGGTTACCATGGTAACGGTGGTTCTTAAAGAAGGGGAACACGGCGATGCCTCTCATGCAGGAGAGCGTACTCGGAGGCTCTGTTCTTAATGACCAATTCTGATAAAAAGGAAAAAAAACTAAATTATTCGTTTATTTAACCCCTAACCTGTTATTATTCATTGACGTTAGTCATTTATACTGAGTAACATAGCCAAACGCAGACTGAAATCCGCCATCAGCCACAGAAGACATTCCATGTCTCCTTCTTTCCTTTAAAAAACCTCCAGTAGTCACATGGTGCCCGAGGTCCCATGTTCCACGCTGGAGCTCACTCCGCATTTAGCCTGCAGGCTAGCAGAGTCACATGACGGGGTGTGTTCTGTCCGTGGGGTCATGTGACGGACGTCAAATCAGGGACAAGCCGACTTCTGTCCTCTCCCAGCCTCCATAATACTCCCATTATACCCGCAGTTGAGAAGCATACATGCCATGTATTGTACTATTGAAAAACTTTCTTGGCATAAAAATGGTCTGATGCTTTTTTTACTGGCAAGGTTAGACTCTGAATTAATCGGATATCACATGGTGGCGGTCAGAATCATCTTGGAGGTCCACCGTGTCTTGTTGGGAACTTATGGCGCATTTCCACTAGCACGGCTCGGCTCGATACGGCTCAGCACGGCTTGGCTCGGCTCGGTTTGGTTGTGTTTCCATTACAACTGGTGCCTCCTCGACGTGGGCGGGGTCGTCATAACACGGCTGCGCGAAACCGCTGTGACGTCATTTACACGGCGCCGAGAAACGTACAAATCCGGAAGACCAGAACAACAACAACGCGTGGTGCCGTCAAGCTCCCTCTGAATCCGTTATTCGGCAACCAGAGTCAGGAACGTCTGGACCTCCTCCACCGACCAAGGAGCGGATTTTTTCTGAGAAGCCATCTCGTTCCAAGTCAAAAAGCAGTAAAAAGTGGTGTCTTGTCTCGCGTCTTGTTTTTATTTACATTCTCGGCGGTCGTCGCGCGGTTATGACGCTTCCAGTGACGACACTCATCGGCCAATCAGTGGAAGGCAGTCGGCAGACGTCACGTTTTAGTAACGCTTCGGCTCGCTTGGAACCAGGGCTGAGGTGATACCAAAATGTACCCGGTTGCAGGTACTGCGTGCTAGTGGAAACACGCAAATAGCGCGCCGAGCCGAGCCGTACCGAGTCGAGCCGTGCTAGTGGAAATGCGCTATTAGCCCCCACACCCCTCTTAAACATGTATTGTATGTTGTGTGTCCTTGCCCTTAAATATAGTACTTAGAATGGTGTGGCATCTTATGCTAGCTATCTTTGTTGTATACGGGGAATGGGTTAACCTGGGAATTGTTAATGTTTGGCACTGCACAGACGGATATGTTGTTGTTGCTCTTTCTTCTATAAACACTAGTGACTGATTACTGTAAAAGCGAAAGGAGCTGTGTGTTCTGGGTCTGATTCTGACGGCTTCCTCCTTCGTCTCCAGGGGACAAGTCTCTCCCCCCCAAGCTGGAACCTCTGGACTCTAGCCCCCCCCCGGTCCACCCGGACGGAGACCCCGGGCCCCCCACCCTCAGGTCCATCCACGACGGACCCCTCCTCCACCACAAGGCCAACCACCTCCACCACCACCACCACCACCGCAAGGACCCCCCCAAACTGAACCCCAGCAAGAACCCCCCCAAGCTCAAACACAAGGGCGCTCCCGGCCTCCATCCCGAGGACGCGCCCAGCCTTAACCACGACGGCCCCCGTGACCTCAGTCACCTGGAGGCCCCCAGCCTCAAACACAACGCCAACCACCTCCAGGACCCCCCCGGCCTTAAACACACCGCCCCCTGCGGCCTCCACCACGAAGACCCCCCCAGCCTCAAACACAGTTCCAACCACCTCCCCCAGGTGGACCCCCACCACCTCAGACACAAGGCCCACCACCTCCACCAGGAGGACCCCCACCACCTCAGACACAAGGCCCACCACCTCTATCAGGTGGAACCCCACAACCTCAGAAACAAGGCCAACCATCTCCACTCTGAGGACCCCCCCATCCTGAAACACAAGGCCAACCACCTCCACTCTGAGGACCCCCCCATCCTGAAACACAAGGCCAACCACCTCCACTCTGAGGAGCCCCCCATCCTGAAACACAAGGCCAACCACCTCCACTCTGAGGACCCCCCCATCCTGAAACACAAGGCCAACCACCTCCATAATGAGGACCCCCACAGCCTCAAACACAAGGCCAACCACCTCCATAATGAGGACCCCCCCAGCCTCAAACACAAGGCCAACCACCTCCATAATGAGGACCCCCCCAGCCTCAAACACAAGGCCAACCACCTCCACCACAAGACCCTCCCCCACGACCAGGCGCCCCGCCTCGACTGCGAGCCCCCCCGTCGCCCCGACGACCGGGTACCTGACGTCAGACGCGGGAAGCTCGACGGCGAGGCTCCTCACCTCAACGGCCACGCACGGCCCTCGCCTGGCTCCCAGAACGCCTTGCTGGAGGGCGAGGTCAGCGTGGTGGCGACGTCCACTCTGGCCGAGCCCGTGGGCGCGGTCGGACGTCGCACCGCCATCCTCTTCAGGAAGTCCAAGAGGGGCGTGGCCGTGGTGGGCGTGGCAAGGGGAGGGGGAGGGGCCGACGGAGGGAAGGAGGCGGGGCCAGGGGGGTTGGCGGTGGAGGGGGCTGGGCGGATCGGGGAGCAGCAGGAGGAGGAGGAGGAAGTGGTGGAAGGGGAGGAGCTTGGGTCCAAGTCCTTCCTGTCCGTGGTGATCCCGCGGCTGGAGAATCTGCTGCAAGGGAGGAAGAGGAGGATGAGGAGGAGCGTCGACGGGCGGGCGAGCGAGGAGGACTTGACGGCGGCCGAGGAGGGAGAGGGGGTTTCACCGGTCAAACGGCTCGACAGAGGTGAGAAGCAGACAGCCATGTGGATGTTTGATGCTCTCCTGTACAAAGACACCCAAGTCCCTGGATGCAGAACACCCTGGTGTGTGTGTGTGTGTGTGTGTGTGTGTGTGTGTGTGTGTGTGTGTGTGTGTGTTGTGTGTTGTGTGGTTGTGTGTGTGTGTGTGTTGATGTGCGTTGTCTGGTGTGTCACTGGGACGTTTGATATCGCTATGGTCACTGGGACGTTGATATCGCTATGGTCACTGGGACGTTGATATCGCTATGGTCACTGGGACGTTGATATCGCTATGGTCACTGGGACGTTGATATCGCTATGGTCACTGGGACGTTGATATCGCTATGGTCACTGGGACGTTGATATCGCTATGGTCACTGGGACGTTGATATCGCTATGGTCACTGGGACGTTGATATCGCTATGGTCACTGGGACGTTGATATCGCTATGGTCACTGGGACGTTGATATCGCTATGCTCACTGGGACGTTGATATCGCTATGGTCACTGGGACGTTGATTGATTGATTGTAGACTATGTTCACTGCGTCATTGATATTGTGTTCACTGGGACATTGATATTACATTGTTCAATGGGACATTGATATTTATTTATGTTGCCGTTATATTCACTCCAGGGCGTGTTTTAACCCGTGGGTGTTTCTCCTTCAGGTCTGTCGAACGGTTTCCTGGAGGAGGAGGTGGAGGAGCAGGAGGAGCAGGAGGAGGAGGTACAGAAGGAGCTGGGGAACCCCAGGACTCTGGAACCACGGAGACGCTGGGCGTCCGAGTCGTCCATCTCCTCCAGTAGCAGCCTGTCTGCCTGCACCAGGTACATGTCTGCCTGTCTGTCTGCCTGTCTGTCTGTCTGCCTGCATCAGGTACCTGCCTCTTTATCTCTCTGTAGACCTGCATGCCCGTCTGCCCGTCTGTCTGCCTGCATACGCCACCTGTCTATCGTCATGCACAAGGTACCTGTCGGCATGCATGCATGCATGCCTGTCTGCCTGCACTAGGTACCTGTCTGTCTGTCTTCCTGTCTATACCTGTCCACCCCAGGGTCTGTATATCTGTCTTGTCTTTCGGGCCTGTCTGTCTGCCTGTTTGCACCAGTCCTCCTATTATTAGGCATTCAATTATTCGTTCCCGATGGTCAAAATAGATTTTTAACATTTGGACCGGTAACATTTTTTCCCATTCAAATATCAAGTTTTTCACAAACCATAACTTTGTTTCCCTAGTAACGCCTGAGGGTTTGACTAATACCTGGAACAATAGAGTGCTAAAGTGAAAACGTCACGTTGTCCTGGCAACCACATTCTCAGTTCTAAACAACAGAACGAGAGATGGAGTTTTCCACTGCTGCCATGTGTTGTTTCTTTCAAAATGAAAATAAATCAATTTCAAGAGGGGAAAATCACTACCAATCGACATGTCGAGGCTCCCCTGGGGTATTAAAAGGAAAAATCTGACACCGTTACTTTTGTTTTATTTTTTTGTATGAAGACGATATATTCTCTATTACTTACATCTTTGGTAAAGCAAACTTGCAAATCAATTCGCAAAGAAATCGTTCATTTTCTATCAAACGTTTGTGTGCCATAGGATTTCCCCTTGTTAATTTGGTTTGTGTAGAACCGAAAATTGGTTGCTATGGAAACGTGACGTCACACTTTAGTACTCTATCATTACCTTCCCATAACGTTCTTATGCAACGGAAACGTTGTTCACTCCTCCAGCAAATAGGACGGACCTTAGCTACGACTTGGCAACGGGAGGTATTCTAGTCCGCTCAGCTATGAGCCAGAGAGCTAACGTTATGCAGTGGACATATTTATAATTCGAAATTCGTACCAGCCTTTATACAACAGATACTTAATGTTCTATAGCATGTAACCACATTGTCTGATTACAGTTTAATTCATTTTTCACAATTTACCAGCTCTCGTTTTGAAGACCGAATCCCCCCCTGAATCGACGGTCTATACTTTCAACACAAAGTGTGCATATTTATAAATTGAAATTCATCCCAGCCTTTATACCACAGATATTATAGGGTGTATATATAGCATATAACCGCGTTTTCTGATTACAGTTGAATGCATTTTTCACAACAGACGATTTGACAGGAACTACTTAGCATGTAGTTGTTTTTTTGCGTTTAAGATATTAAGTGATTTCTTGCCGATGATCCATTGCTGCCTTTGTGAATGTCGGCACACATCGAATAATTCATACCACCCACTGATTATTCGACCATGAAAAATGTTATTCACATCCCTAGTTTATGTTTATCTTTCTCCACTGGTGCAACACCGCCACCCTGTGGACACTCAGTGATGTTGCTCTCAGAGAATGAACCATTACACATGAGTCAAGTTACCAGGGTATAACCTCCTCCTCTTTTCCCCCCCCCCCCTCGCTCTGCAGCGGCACCCTGACCCTCCCCCAGTGTGGGAAGGGCAAGCCGGCGCTGGTGCGGCGCAACACGCTGGACGACAAGAGCCAGATGATCGCCTGCATCGAGACGGGGAACTACGCCCGCGCTGCCCGCATCGCCGCAGGTAGAGCGCCGCCCGCAGCCCGGCCTGACACACACACACACACACACACACACACACACACACACACACACACACACACACACACACACACACAGACACACAGACACACACACACACACACACACACACACACACACACACGCCTGTCCTCCGCGGCAGCATGCATGCTGGCGGCTGCTGGGACCCCGGGGTGGTGAGCCCGCGCAGAGACTGCGCTCCCCCTCCCTCTGCACCACGCTTTTCTAACCAGCGGCCGCTCATAGCGCTTTGCGACGTCGCCTAACATCCACCCCCTCACGCACACATTCACCCGCCGACGGCGGCGGAGTCAACCGCGCAAGGCCCCCGCCGGCTCGCCTCGAGCGGTCAGGGCGAGGCGCCTCGCTCAGAGACAACCCGACACTCAGCCGGGAGGAGCCGGGGATCGAACTAGCAACCTCCCGACGCAGCCCGCCCTCCCCCGCCCTAGGGCTCAGAGTCCGCCGTGTGTGTGCCTGTGTGTGTGCGCGTGGCCGTCCTAACAGGTGTGTCTGTCTGTCTGTCTCTGTGTGTGTGTGTGTGTGTGTGTGTGTGTGTGTGTGTGTGTGTCTGTCCTCCAGAGGTGGGGAACAGCAGTATCTGGATGCCCGCCAGCGCGGCCACGGTAGCGCTGGAGCCCCTGACGCTAGTGTGGGCCAAGTGTAGCGGGTACCCCTCCTACCCCGCCCTGGTGAGTCCCCCCCCCCCACCCACCCACCCCCCGGGGCTGCAGCGCACTAGCACGTCTATCGGCCTCCCCGCAGGGGGTTTAGTTTGACCAGCGGCCCGATCAAATGTAAGTATTTATTTTAAGAATGGACCCCGAGTCGGGGGTTTGAGCCCGTGAAGCATCGAGCAGCGGGTGTTTGGTGTTTCCTCTTGACGAAGGACTCCGACGGTGGCTCTAAACCGGTCGACCCACTAAACAGTTAATTGAATTAAACGATGAATTGATTAGTCCACCAATTATTAATTGTTGACTAATTGTTGCAGCCCTAGCCCTACTAACCCCCTGATGAGTCCTACCTCCTACCCTACTAACCCCCTTGAGTCCTACCTCCTACCCTACTAACCCCCTGATGAGTCCTACCTCCTACCCTACTAACCCCCTTGAGTCCTACCTCCTACCCTACTAACCCCCTTGAGTCCTACCTCCTACCCTACTAACCCCCTTGAGTCCTACCTCCTACCCTACTAACCCCCTGATGAGTCCTACCTCCTACCCTACTAACCCCCTTGAGTCCTACCTCCTACTAGTACTAACCTCCCTACCCTTGTGTCCTACCTCCTACCTTCCTAGCCTTACCAACCCCCTTGAGTCCTACCTCCTACCCTACTAACCCCCTTGAGTCCTACCTCCTACCCTACCCTGTTGAGTCCTACCTCCTTCCCTACCCTGTTGTGTCCTACCTCCTACTCTACTAACCTCCCTACCCTTGTGTCCTAGCTCCTACCTTCCTAGCCTCACTCACCCCCCCCCAGAGCAGGGTGACCGGCCCGCTGGACTCGGACCCTTTGGGTGCTGACGTGGGGTCAGGGCTGACGTGTGTCTGCAGTGCCACCTGCCGCGTCGTTTGATCCCGACTGCCAACCCCCTCATCTGCAGGCCGCTCTCAGGAAATGGATGCTGTGTTTTCTCCGTCAACCTCGACGCCGCTCAAACCTCTACCGCGACCCCATACCCTCGCTGGAGGTCACCTCCCACCGGCCAGGACCTCGCTCACCGTCTTCCTTCACAGGCTTCGTCCCGCCCCTTCAACTCCACCTATTTTGTCCTCTTCGATTTGCACCATCTTTTTCGCGCCACCCTTTTTGGGGCCAACTTTTTGCGCCGGCCTTTATTGCGCTGACCTTTGGACACGTGCGTTTGGCCGCGACCCGGAAGTCTCCAGAAGATGTCTTCCCGGCCAACTGACGCTAGCGTCCCCACTGCGGCCCACAGGACCCCCGTAGCGTCTTGTTACCATCTGAGATGAGCCCACGCTATCCATTGTCAAAGTCGCTGGAGGGAGTGGGTTGGTCTGAGGCTAGGTTTCCTCATGCCAAATGTAACGCCTTTTCATGTGGCTGAGAGACACCAGCTGTTGCTCAGGAGAACCACAAGCCACGACATCTAACCCTCTCTGTCTCTCTTCTACCTCCTCTCTCGCTCTCGCTCTCTCTCTCTCTCTCTCTCTCTCCCTCCTCTCTCGCTCTCGCTCTCTCTCTCTCGCTCTCTCTCTCCTTCTCTCTCTCGCTCTCTCTCTCCTTCTCTCTCTCCTTCTCTCTCGCTCTCTCGCTCTCTCTCTCTCTCTCGCCCTCTCTCTCTCTCGCCCTCTCTCTCTCTCAGATCATAGACCCCCACATGCCCCGGGTGGCGTGCCAGCACAACGGGGTCTCCATCCCAGCGCCCCCCCTGGACGTGCTGCGGGTGGGGGAGCAGATGCAGTACAAGGTGGAGGAGAAGCTCTTCCTGGTCCTCTTCTTCGACAACAAGCGCAGCTGGTGGGTGACCTTACCCGGAGCGCGCGCGCGCGCGCTCTCTCTCTCTCTCTCTCTCTCTCTCTCTCTCTCTCTCTCTCTCTCTCTCTCTCTCTCTCTCTCTCTCTCTCTCTCTCTCTCTCTCTCTCTCTCTCTCTCTCTTCTCTCTCCTCTCTCTCTCTTCCTCTCTCTCTATCTCTCTCTCTCTCTCCTCTTCTTTCTCTCTCCTCTCTTCTCTCTCTCTCTCTCTCTCTCTCTCTCTCTCTCGTGTGTGTCTCCTGGAGCTCACTCCTGACCTGCTCCTTAAAGACCTGTCTCTGTATTCACTGTCTAAACCCTACCAGCTTTTGGTTAAATGTCATTTCTGGTAAAATGTACTAGTAATCCCAGAGTGTGTCCAACATGTAGGCTGAGGTCTCTGATTGGCCAAGGACTAACATGTCGACGCAGGTCTCTGATTGGCCAGTGTGTGTTTCTAAAAGGCCTGACATGTCGACTAAGGCCTCTGATTGGCCCGTGTGTGTTGTGGTGTGCAGGCAGTGGCTTCCTAGATCCAAGATGGTGCCGCTGGGCGTGGACAAGACGGTGGACAAGATCAAGCTGATGGAGGGACGGAGCTCCGGCGTGCGCAAAGCGGTGCAGGTGGCGTTCAGCCGGGCCATGAGCCACCTGAACATCACCCAGGACCCGCCCCCCAGCGACCTGAGCGACGTGGACTAACAAACACACACACGCACGACACACACACGACACACGCACACGCAGGCACACACACACCACACACACACACGCACACACGCACGAAACACACGCACGAAACACACGCACGACACAGACAGACAGACAGACAGACAGACACACACGCACGCATGACACACACAGACACACACGACACACAGACACACACACACACACACACACACACGTACGTTGGCCCCCTCGGCACGCACAGCTGGATCAGATACCGGGGAAACTGGACTCTGAGAACCGGACTCTAGAAGCGGACCGCCAAGACCCCACTGGGTCTATGCAACCGCCCCGGCGCCCGGTGATGTCACCGCGTGACGTCATCGGCGCCCGGTGATGTCACTGTGTGACGTCATCAGACAGGGGCGGGAGTTGGTTTGGTTTCCGGCGTTTGTGTCGGCTCCTCCCCCCCCCCCCAACCAACAGAAGACTTTTAATACTGAAATGTTTACCGACGCGTTTTATTGACCCCCCCCCCCCCCTGCCATTCCGACACGAACACACTCCTAAAGAAACGCACTGCGACCACTCGCCGATCCCTCGGCTGCTGCTTAAACGAATGTGTCCACCAACTTCCTTACTGTTGACTGTGCCGAAAGACTGCCACTCCCCCTCCCCGCCTCCTAACCCCGCCTCCACTGTATCTGACCTCTCGACCTCTGTACCTCTGAACCTCTGCTCCCCCGCCCGCCGCCGCCCCAAACCTCTCCTCGACCACCCTCTATTCCAGGGAAAACACACTATGAGTGACGCTTCGACCGACGGAGCTTTGCTGTGTTGCCGTTGACAACTCGCCCGGCCCGTGGGCGCCATTTTGGTTTTCAGTCCCAGCTTCGGGTGTTTTTTCTTTTTTTCTTTTACGGTTTCATCTCAGTTAATTTATGCTGTCAATCACGTCGACGGCTACATAAATGTGATTTTTATTTTTATTTTGTGGGCCCCATTTCTGTAAAAATACTCTAGTTATGCTAGTCGTTAGCATACACAATGACACGCTTTGCCGCCCCCTCAGCTAGCTGGGTCAACGCATTGCTAAAGCGAAGCTCGCGCTCCCTCACACTTTATACATCTTAACACACCTTCCTCTTCAACAAGACTGTAAATATCCTGTACAATTGCCTGACACTAACTTATTTTGTAGTTTTGAGCGTTACCGGGTACTGTACATGACATTTCTTAGTATTTATACGTTAGATTGTTGGCACAAAGCCGTGCTACGCAATCGAGAGAAACCGACAAGCGAGGAATCGTCGTGAAAAACTTTGCAGTTAAAAAAATAGGAGCGCTGAAAAAAGTCAAAATGGACAAAAAAAAAAAAAGGCCACGACGCTGAAAGAATGAAAGTTTTCCCTTTTCATTTTTATATATTATCTATTTTATAAGTTATTGAAGTTTATATGCTTAAGCTTCCATTTGGCATTAATCTTTTTTGTAATCGGAACAAAAATAGTTTTAGTATATTTTTGTTCATACATATTTATATGATTGAATATATATGTACGTCTGTAATGCTCATACTAAAAGGACTAATGTGCGACCAGAACGCGAAAAACCAAAACCAAAAAAGTTGCTGCCCAGATTTTATTTTATTTTCTATACTTTGTTCTTTTCCTTGCGTGCCATTTTATTGTTTGGAGAGAGAAAAGAAAAACCTTACGAAAAAGACAAAATGTATTTTTTACGTACAACACTTTGACTGTTATTGGATTCCTGCTGTAGCTTTTAGAGCGATGTGCCTGTGCTAAGTTATTGTAAAGTATTTGAAACATTACTTTATACTGGGAGAATGGTGTGAGAGTTGATTGTGGCTGAAGTGGACGTTTTCTGTTAACATTTTTTCGGTTGCCTTCTTTTTTAAAATACATTTTTCTAACGTTTTTCCTTTTTGACGTTTAGCTTCTTTTTGTTTTGTTGGTTTCATGCTATTGGACTGTTTTCCTGGGTAGCCTTCGATACTTCTGCTCCGATTTGTTTTATATATTATACTGTTGTGTTTTTATTTTAAGTATCAAGTCATACAGTATTGCCGGGACTGTTTCTTTTGTCAAACGAAACAAAATAAAATCAAAACAAACACTCAACTGTGTTCAAATATTACCAGACTCTTGTTTTAATAGAACAAATTAATAAGTTAGCATGCTAGTCAAACTGTTAGTGATAACTTACACATACCAAATGTTTAAAAGGTTATTCATTATTTAAAAAAATAATTTACAATAGATGACACAAGGGGAGATATGTTAATGAAGTTCATTAAAAAGACAAGTGACAAAAAGATTAGAACTTGTTTTGATTAACTATGTATCTACAACAGACAAACAAAAATGCCATAACAAAAACAATGAAGGAATATTAATACCTCATACCTTTTATCAAGACTAAGTAGGGGTTATACATCGTTAACCTTTTATATCAAAGTTATTATTTTTCTAAAAACTATTTGATGAACAATGATACTGTTTAATGGCGCTGTTGGTGTCCTGGGGGGCTGTTGTTCCTCTCCACCTCTGTTCGCCGGAGGTAGCTGTTGTTCCTATGCTGTCCACAGGGGGGAACTGTTCTCCTGTCCACAGGGTTGCGCTGTTGTTCCTCTCCTGTCCACCGAGGGGCGCTGTTGTTCCACGGTGACACTCCCCAGTCTCGACGGGTCTCGCCTGGACATAATCAGGTGTGAATCGATCGTCCTCACTCGGTATAACTACATAATATTAACATAATTTTAACGCTTCTAACAGTCATCAAATCAATTGGAAAACATTGTTGAAGTAATGGTATCACAGCCTGCTGTGTCGGCTGTTTGCGACTCGTAATTGGCCCAAACAGAGGAGAAGATCAGCCCTTTTAATTCTCTCGTCAATTAAGTTCCACGTCGCTCCGACAGTGACGAAGTGAGCAGGGACATACGGAGGTGTATGAAGGAAAAGTAAGTATTTTCTTTAGCATTTGGCTGGTTTATAAAAGGAACCAAAAAATATAGACCTATCTTTTTAGCAAACATGTCTGTAGAGGACTTTGACATGTGGTTATGAGACGTGGGGGGAGGTTTACCGGCACTAATGGATCCGATGGAGAGAGAGACACACACACACACACACACACACACACACACACACACACACACACACACACACACACACACACACACACACACACACACACACACACACACAGTATTAAAAACAGAGGTAAACAAACTAGATAAAGACACCACTCACGCAAAAAACTTAAGCGCAAACTACCTGCGCTCAAACTCAGTGTGGAAAGTTGAACTCGTCCTACACAACAACAAATATGCAAACACACACACACACACACACACACACACACACACACACACACACACACACACACACACACACACACACACACTTAGACACACATGAATACACATACTTAAGAGTCAGTCGCACACAAGGGGGATTTTCTGCGGTCTTGTCGTTCGTTTCAATCTCTCCTCTCCTCCTTCTGTCTCTCTTCACTAGCGACTAATTGGGCGTCGAGGTGAGCAGTGGTCGAGCGAGAGTGAGAGAGAGGAGTCAAGCGTGAAGATCACTCTGCCCTCATCAGTGTCGCGATGAGGACTTCACTGAGTGGCGGGGCCGCGGGGGAGACACACTCGGGGCCTTCGGCACCGCCACAGTCGGCAGGTTAAGGACCCCTGGCTGCCAGGTAGGACCCCAAGAGTGCTCTGCGGTGGAGGGCAGATTGTGAGTGTTTGTGTTCACGTAAACAAGCGCTCCTATGGAAAGCTCTGCTGTTTTACCTGTCATGTGTAGTTTCACACGCATAAACACACACTAGCAAACGCACACTTCTAACCACGCACACTTCCAAACACACACTGACAAGCCCACACATACACAGGTATACAGGCTGACACACACGCACACAGACACACACAGACACGCACGCACGCACGCCCACGCCCCCCCACCCTGCCTCTGCGTATTCATGAGTACGATCATTACAACCTGCTGCTACAAGGATTTGGTGACGGTGTGTTTTGACAAGCGTCAAAATCCCCCACTTCCTGATTAGCACATTTCTGCCAGACGCAGAATCTATCTCTTCCAAAACTTCGCCCTCCTCCCCCTCCGACATTTCTGGTATTTCTGCGCTCACACTTTGGCATGTTTTCCGGGGTAGGAAAATCCATGGCAACCAGATTCCCCAGCTCCAGAGCTGGGCTTTTGGTGGCTGGTAAACACGCACCCATACAGGGTTTAGATGGGTTCTGTTGTTTGGAATATTTCAGAAGTACCTCCAGATTCCAGTCATATGTACAGCAGCTGACTAACGCTGTGTGTTCTTGCACGCTTTGGGAGCTATGATGCATTTTAACAACGGTAGAAAAACACACTCAGGGGGACTGTGTGTGTGTGTGTGTGTGTGTGTGTGTGTGTGTGTGTGTGTGTGTGTGTGTGTGTGTGTGTGTGTGTGTGTGTGTGTGTGTGTGTGTGTGTGTGTGTGTGTGTGTGTGTGTGTGTGAAGTTTAAAGACAAGTAAGTGGGAAACCACCTGATCTGACCTCTGTATCTGTCTTCCACATTAAACTTGACAGCACGCACAATGGTACAAATATGAATCTCTCTGTCTCGTCCTCTCTGTCATGTTCTCTCTCTCCTCTTATTCTCTCGCTCCTCTTATTCTCTCGTTCTCTCTCGCTCCTTTCTTTTCATCCTCTGTCTATCTCTCTCTGGTTCTCTCCCACTTTCCCTCTATCACTCTCTATCTCTCTCTCGTTCTCTCTCTCTCTCTCTCTCTCTCTCGGTCTCGGTCTCGGTCTCGGTCTCTCTCTGGTCCTGGGAGTAGTACGGGCCTTCGGGCGGCCATGTTGGTAGCGTTAGTGGGACCTCTGTGTTGATCTGCATATTTATGACGTGTGTTTACTACCCCGCAGAGACGGGGCTTTTTTCTTTTTTTCTTTATTTCAAGGTGAGAAAAACAAACAACTTCAAAGGAATTTGAGTGCAGTAAATTCATGTAAATGTGGTTTGCAGTTGTGTGTGTGTGTGTGTGTGTGTGTGTGTGTGTGTGTGTGTGTGTGTGTGTGTGTGTGTGTGTGTGTGTGTGTGTGTGTGTGTGTGTGTGTGTGTGTGTGTGTGTGTGTGTGTGTGTGTGTGTGTGTGTGTGTGTGTGTGTGTGTGTTTCCCAGAGAAACGCTGTGAGATTGTTAATTTTTCGCTGGGTTGGATAATTAATCGCTGGTTGGTTTGTTAACTACTTGCTGGTGGGACCGCCTCGCTGATTGAGTTCCGTAGAGTCGTTGGCTGAGGTAGTTAACAAACCGCTAGTTTGATTTTAAACCGATTGTCAGCTGTTAATGTATCATCGGTAAGCTGGCTGAGGTAGTTAACAAATCACGGGTTAGATCGTTAACAAATAGCTTTTTAGAAATAAAGAAAGGCTTGTTAGAGCGTTAACCTAAAGCTTTTTAGCTGTTGACGAATAGCTGCCTAGATCCTTAACAAATGGCTTTTTAGGTGTTAACGAATCGCTGGTGGAGTGTTAAACCAATCGCTCAGAGAGATCAGGAATCGTTGGTTAGCTGTTAGCATGTCGTGTGTGCGTGTTCACGTCACATGTTGTGTGTGTGCGTGTGCGAGTCATCAAATGACCTGTGAGAGCCTTTACCAATCTCTTCCGATGGTTAGCGTATCGTTGACTCTGCCCTGAACTGTCGCTGGGCTTCACCAAGGGGTCGAGACTGGACCCAAGCTCATCTGGTTTGAAGAACCAGGTGTTGGGCTACAGGAGACCCCTGTGTGTGTGTGTGTGTGTGTGTGTGTGTGTGTGTGTGTGTGTGTGTGTGTGTGTGTGTGTGTGTGTGTGTGTGTGTGTGTGTGTGTGTGTGTGTGTGTGTGTGTGTGTGTGTGTGTGTGTGTGTGTGCGCGTGCATCTGCACTACACACCTCACTAGCACTGAGGTGGTGTCCTTCAGGCTTATCAATCAAGTGGGAGTCATTGATCGGGGGGGGTGATCAGGTGTGAACGGAAGGGGTGTGTGTGAGTGTGTGGCGGGGGGCAGGACATGTAATTAATCAGCAATCCATTAGCAAGCCCCCTACACCCATCTCCTCATAACTGGAGGTGTTTCTGTTTTCCTCATGTTTCTTCACGGTGCAGTGTTGGATTGACTTCTCGCACTCGCTCTCTCCCTCTCTTATCTCACCCGTTGTCCTTCACGGGTCGATTCCTTGGGCGTTATCGGTATTTGAAACATGCATGCACAGGGCCAACGCACATGCCTAATTTAATAACACACAAGCGGTACACAAAGTCACTCTGGTGCATACACACGCGTTGGTTTTGTTGTCCTCGTCTGCTAGCAGGGGTCAGACATCCTGCAGCCGCGCATCATGTTGTGTTTCTCTGAGCAGGAACGGCAGTTTGTGGATGCCGTGTTTTCAAAATCTGTCTTCTGTCTGTGGGATACTTGCGCAATCTATCTGATGTCCTAGTTTATAGGTTAGTTATTCTCTCTGTCTCTGCCTCTCTGTCTGTCTCTCTGTCTCTCTGTGTCTGTCTCTCTGTCTGTGTCTCTGTGTCTGCGTCTCTGTCTCTCTGTCTGTGTCTCTGTCTCTCTGTCTGTGTCTCTGTCTGTCTCTCTGTGTCTGTCCCTCTGTCTGTCTCTCTGTCTGTCTCTCTGTGTGTCTGTGTCTCTGTCTCTGTCTCAGTCTCTTTTGTCTCTATGGGGGGGGGGGTCTGTCTAATTATCCATGATTGTCATGATTCTGTGTGTGTGTGTGTGTGTGTGTGTGTGTGTGTGTGTGTGTGTGTGTGTGTGTGTGTGTGTGTGTGTGTGTGTGTGTGTGTGTGTGTGTGTGTGTGTGTGTGTGTGTGTGTGTGTGTGTGTCAGGAAGTGCTCACGGCAAAGCCCTTTGATGCAAGGTCTAATTACTTGTGTCGTTAAGATAATTAGCAGAACGTCCGGCGAGTAAACAGCCGCCACTGTCGCTGCCGTGGCAACCGGCCCCAGGTCACAGCCATGCTGTATGTGTGTTCGTGCTGTGTCATTTATGTCAGGTGTGTGTGTGTTGTGTGTGTGTGTGTGTGTGTGTGTGTGTGTGTGTGTGTGTGTGTGTGTGGTGTGTGTGTGTGTGCATTTTGGGTCGTGTGCTTGTTCATGTCATGTTTGTGTCTGTCATGTGTGCATGTATGTGTCGTGTGTGTTTGTGTGTGTGTGCGTGTTCGAGTCCTGTGTCTGTATTTGTGTGTTTTGCGTTGCGTGTTCATGTCACGAGTGACTGTTCGAGTCATGTATGCGTTTGCGTCGCGTGTGTGTGTTTATCGTGTCGTGTGTGCCTGTTTGTGGTTGTGCGCGCACCATGTGTGTGCTCAGACGTTAGATGTGACGCTATCCCCCCTCAGCGGCCGCGTCGTGATGCACTGCGTTTTATCTACGGCGAATAATTCCATTAGAATGATTGATGGCCGCTATGTGAATCGGTTGAGTATCTGATCCCCGGGTGGGATACCGAGGCGAGTGTCAAATGCAAAAAACAGGAAATGCGTGAACAAACACGATGGAAATATTAATCAAAGCTGACGTTTGTTTATCATGTACTCGTTCATTCAGATTCGCTGCTTGGCTCCGTCGTTTGTTTGTCGACTTTAAATTCAGATAGTTCTCCCCTTCCTCTGCTCACTGTATACCGCGCACACACACACACACACACACACACACACACACACACACACACACACACACACACACACACACACACACACACACACACACACACAGCCGACATCTATCTACCACACCCACCACACACACAGCGAGCCGGGTCTATGTATCACACCCACGGACACACAGACAGAACGTGCTCACTGTATCACACACACACACACACACACACACACACACACACACACACACACACACACACACACACACACACACACACCCTCTGCCCGCTGTATCTCAGACGGTCCTGTTGAGGAATGGCAGCTTCCTTGACAAGAACATCGACGCCGGGGGAGTGCGGACACAGGAAGCGGTTTGGAGAGCGATCACACCTCTCGCTGTGTTTGATAACGCTCAGATGACGGCGACGCGTGCCGAGGATACCAAACATCCCGAGCTCTGAAAGGCGAGGTGGGAGATGCAGAAGGCTTGACTTAAGATCCTCCAAGGGTTGACGTCGGAACAAACCGTCCCCTTTATCAGAGCTGCTCTCCCCCAAAGCCACCGGCCGTGAGTTCAGACTCGCGCCATCAAGTGGAGGGGAGGCGGGGGGGAAGGGGTCAGCACATCCTGCTCCAGGGTAATGAAGAGACTGCGGACACTGGGGTTCAAACCCTCAACTCTGGGCCGAGTGGGTACCACCTTAAATAATAGACTACCTGCCCCTGCGTAATATATTCTCATCAGACCGCCACACTTCTTTAGCTGGCGGACGCTCTTTATACTGATTAACACTTCAGAACCAGGCCTGGCCTTTTGGGAGGAACGTATTAATTATGATTAGAGTTTGTTTTGGTCCGAGGAGCTTTCTCGGACCAGAGCGGAGCGAGGTCGCTCGGATGTCTCAAGGTCAACGCGGCAGCGTGCGCTGCGTTTTTTTGCGGCAGCCTCGGTTCACCCTGACGACGTGCCTGCTGGTGTTCCCTTGTCGACGAGGGACGACCAATCGCAGGCCTCCTCCCCGCTGACGTCCCGCCCCCTGTACACCCTCATTAAGCCTCTCATTGGCCGAGGCCAACTGCAGTTGGCTGCGCCGCCGTGACAGCTGTCGCGGAATCGCAAGGCGGCTAATTGGCAACAGAAATAAGCAGATGATGGATGACGTCGACCGCTTAACTATTAGGCTACACACACTCCGCCGAAATCTGCAGAGTGGCCCGGCTATTCACGGCGCTGATTAATGCCAGGCTATTTACGCCGCATCATGCTACATCCTCCAGAATGTGCGGATGGAGAGGAAATTCCCGACAATGATCCATGACTAAACATGACCCACTAGTCCGGCAGAGAGAACGGCTCGGCTGGTCATTACATTTCATTGACAAATACAACCATTCACGTTTTGGCGGGAATGTCTGTACCCAGCTCTGCATCGACCAATCATCAACCAGCCTGAGATATTGACCAATCTCTCAGCACTCACTGGAATTCACGCTTGTCATTGGCCAATCTCTGAGCAACACCCTCACTGGCATTCACGCTCTCATTGGCCAATCTCTGAGCAACACCCTCACTGGCATTCGTGCTCTCATTGGCCAATCTCTGAGCAACACCCTCACTGGCATTCGCGCTCTCATGCGTCTGCAGGTTTTTTGCATTCCTGCTTCAAGTGCAGAAACCCGCCCCACTCCTCCATTGTATGCCCTCTCCTCCATCTTACAGTGAGACTGCCGCTCTCTTCTGTGATGTACTGCCACCATCTCCTGCATAGGTCAGCGTTGTACATAACACACTTGATGCAAGTTAACCTGTCGGATCATAATGGATTATATCTAATGTGTTCAGCACTAGGGATGTGCAACGATCGTCGAACAGTCGAATAGTCGATATCACATAGAAAATTGTATAATGAATGCGACTATCGTTATTTATTACACGGCTCTTCTCAATGCTGTTGAACGCTCCGTTCACTTGCATGAGCCTTCACAACTTCCGGTGGTGAATCCGTTTTTTAAATTCACCATTGCTAAGCATATAATGACCGCTGTCAAGGAAAGTGGATTTCTATTTCTGTCGTAGCACTCCGCAAGTAGTCCGGTAACTTCTCAAACCCAGCGTCCTCGGTTGCTGAGCGACGTCAACGTCTTTGGCGGACCATTTCTCTGCTGATCAACGCTACGAATGCTGGTTACAAACAAATTGTAAAAAGACACACCGTGTGAAGTTATTTTTTTGGCCAGTTTCCATATGCTAAAGATGTGTCTAGTTCACCGTCATGCAGGCTGTGTTCAGTAAAATAAATGGCGATCTGTTTACGGCGTATATAGGCCTATCTGCCTAAGCCCACGTTGAAATAATGTTGATGTTAAATGTTGATGGCGCTGTTGTTGAAATAAACAGATTGATTTCATACGAATCATAGAAGCCTGTCCTTGTGTCATTGTGTGTGTGTGCGTGCGTGAGTGGGGGGTTCTTGACAGATTTTCAAATATTATTCAAATACTTCTCAGCGAATATCGAATAGTATTTCTTTTGCCAGAAATACACATCCCTAATTAATACCAGAATAAATTAGATTTTTCCACTGTTAAAGTTAGTTTTTTTGCTTTTAAGATATTAAGTGATTTCTCGTCCATGATCCATGGCTGCCTTTGTGAATGTCGGCACACATCGAATAATTGATTATTCGTTCATACCACCCACTGATTATTCGACCATGAAAAATTAGAGTTATTCGCATCCCTATTCAGCACCAGCGTTTGAGTCCTTCAGCATGAGTGTGGCCCTCAGGCCTGGAACCAGCTATGAGGTCACAGAGGTCCGGACCTCTCTCATTTTTGTAGGGATAAAAAAATAATAATAATGCATGCAGCAAATCAGTGGTGGAGGACTTCTCATTAGGGGAGTAAATTCTCAATTCAGTTGAGGCTT